>JAPTYQ010000001.1:6161904-6173998 GCA_029814465.1 Ostorhinchus cyanosoma
ACCCCCCCCCACAGCACCATGGGAGGCCCAGCCTTCAGCCACTCTGCTCCCCAGCTCTGGAACTCCCTCCCACCATCCATCTGAAAGAGTGACTTTCTCCCCACATTCAAATCCAGACTCAAAACTCACCTTTTCAGAGTAGCCTACCCACCATAATGTTTATGCTCCATTCTACATCTTTGTTTTCATATATTGTAATTTAGTCTTTTGTCTATTTGTTTGCCTATTTGTATTTTATGCATCATCTATTTTATCTTGTTGCACAGTGTCCTTGGGTGTCTTGAAAGGCACTAATAAATAAAATTTATAATTATATTACTGCTCAGTCCAGTGGAAAATGGCTGTTTAGGTCAGTCAGTAACAACACAAAAAAGCAAGGACATAAGCTTGTCTTCCTCCATTTCTCTGAATGAACACACCCATATATTATATCATCGACATATTTCCATGAGGATGGCACAAGCAAGTGGCTGTTTGTCCTTTTGTTTTCTCTGTGCCACCAGATGCTGGCATTTGCAACTTCCCTCCATGTTCCTTCATCCCCTCTAAGAAAACATTTGGCATCTTCATTGTCAGTGTTAACATTATTTTTTAAAACCTATTGTGAATTTTATGCCTGTAGAGATCTATTCAGGGTGTTTGTCTTTTGCAGGGCTTCGATTGATAGTTCAGCTCCACCTTCCAAAAGAAAAGCACAGACAGAGGGTGAAGACACAGAGGAAGATGTGGAAGAACAAAAGGTGAGCCTACGTACATGGGATTGAGCAACAGGGATATGACAGAAAACGTCTTTCAGCCCAACAACGACAACAAAAAACTAGTTTATTGTTTTCTCTCAAATCATTCATGTCACATATAGAAATGTAAAGAAGTATGAAATGAGCATAAACAGCACTGGAAATTATAAGAACTAAAATCAGGTGAATCCATTTAGGCTCCAGATTAATTTTTAGCCAAAGGACCTAAATGTGAGGATCTAAGGATCTCTAAGACTAGAGATCCACAATAAACTGAAATACTGTCGAATCATACAACAGATTATTAGAAATGAAGCATTGTCCTACAAAATCAGGGAGCATGCTTAGTTGGTACGCACCACATCTTACAATTACAATTATCAAAATAAACACAACAGAATTTTTTGGGGCATATCTTAGATTGTTTAGAACTTTCCCTTTACAGTAGATATAATGGCCCTGAATTATTCGACCAATGTTCAAAATGATAAATGAATCTGTTTTCTCAGTCTTCTTTGCGTGTCACTGTGTGTTTACTTAAAACACACATGACTGAAGACCAAGTCAGCAGACAAATACAGTGAAATGGAAGGAAATGGAATATCTTAATTGTATTGTATATCCTCCTGAGACTCCACCGTCACCATTTTACTTTAAATGGTTGTTTTAACTGGAAATAGCATGATGCAACAGTTTTTTCAGATACATTTTTTCTTTAAAATTTTTTGTTGTATAATTTCCCTGATGGAGAAACTCACATTAGCATTAAGACTTGAACATGAGAAATTTGAGGAATGCTGGAAACCATGGATAGACTTTATGAACACTCAAAAGGAACAAAACGTGACACCCACTGTTGTTTAGCTACTATATTACTGTAGTTTGTATTAATATTATTATCATTACTATTTTTTATTAACATTTGTTGTTTAAAACAAAAAGGGGAATAAGAAATCAAGAAGTGAAGACACTGGAGATATAGACAGGAAAACAATTGTACAGATTTTGTTCTTTAGTGAGAAGTAAAGAAATATTGTAAAATGTTATATGTACATCTAAATTCTCCATTACAAAATCCAATAAAAACTTCAATAAAAAAAATTGTTATTGAATGTTGTTTTAAGTGGACTTTTTAAAACCATTTTTTTTTAAAGTAAAGGTGTGAAACTCTTGTCCACTACAGAGGATATAAATATATTCATGGGTCTCAGTGAAATTTTGGCCAGGCACCTCAGTGGGACAAAAATGTCCAGATAAAAGTAAAAGCATAGGGACACCCCCCACCACCCAAAAAAAAAGAAATAAAAAAGAAAAAGATAACCACACATGCAAGAAACACTCAAATACACATACAGAATGTTAACTAATGGACCCTCACATGCACCATGGATTATATTTATGTGTATATATTTAAATGTAGATGCTGGACATATACAGAGGGGGCTGCTGTTCTGGTGTTTGACGGCGGAGGGAGTGACAGTAGGATTACAATGTTCTTTGGGTGTAATGGGAGTAGTGCCTCGAGGTTCATGTCATTCATTTGTCTAGCAGCATTTACCGTAGTGCATTCTGGAGAGTAACCGTAAGTGATGGGTGTGGTCAAAGGGCTTTTTTTTTTTTTTATATGCATGATACTTTCCCACATGGAACTGAGGGTATCTTCCTGGCAGGCAGGTGTGCATGGGGTATCATGTACGTTCATCACAGATACGTCATTATATAGTTGTAATTCGATAGACCGTTGAAACGTCAGTGGTTTGTGACAGCTCTACGGTAAAAATACACTGGGCCACCACCCCACATAGTTATGTCTGCTTTCTAAACCAACAAAAGGTGTTATCAGATCTCAGCTGAATGTTGAGGATATGTGGCAGATTAATCATGACATCTGTGATAATGACAAACTCTGTTCTTTGTACAAGGCCTGTGTGTTTGTTTTTTCAGTATTTTCCAGCTCCTTTATTTGAATACTTTGCTCCAGATAGTGTATTTGTTTTTCACGTCTTTTTCACATTAACATTATGATCAAATTCTACCAACCACATGCAAATTCCTTCATGCAAATGACAAGCTAATCAAAGAAAAACATTTGTCTTTTGTGTGTTAGGATGAGGTGGAGGTCCAGCAGCCCGACGAAAGCAACCCTTATGAGGAAGTTTACAAAGACTCAAGTACTTTCCTAAAGGTTTGGAAACTTTTCTTTTCATGCACTATGAATACCTTTTGTGAATCAGTGTTAGGTGCACAAACTGCAATCCTGACTTAGTATAAATAAGAAAACAGCACATTGAACAAAACATTATAGTGCTCCATTGGTAACGTCCCCCTTACGTCTTATCTCATCTTTATCCTCCTTGTCGCATCCATCCACCCTCCTAAAATGAGTTGTTAAGTGGAGGGAATGCATCTGAAGGAGCTTTTACCAAGCATAGATAGTGCCTGGAGGGGAGTGGGCGGTGGGGGCGTGGATGTTACCACCACTCAATAAGTGAAATTTGCCATTGACACAACATGCTGCTCTATATAGATACTTAACCGAGTACCCCTCCCCCCCTTTGCTCTTTAAAATAATTGCATAGATGTGTTATATACACTTTAACCATAACTACTTAAAAATGGTAAAAGGACAACAAAAATATGTTGGGCTTTTAACGTGTTAGGTGATAAATTAGTCTGGAAACAGCTAACATGTCAAAACTTCCTGTCTGAGACATCACTGTCACAAGAGAAGAAACAATGCAGTATTTCGACCCACGGATTTCGACCTCAACTGTACTGAGAATCAGGTTAATATTTAATTTTCCTGCATTTTAATCCAGACTGATTGTTCAATAGTACTACAGGTCAGGACAGTTGAATGATTGAAGTCTAAGGAGTTAAAGAACTAAAAGTCTCAGTAAATAAAGAAGGAAGTGGCCAGCATTTTTTTGAAGAGCTAGAGACATTTTTGAGAATCCGTCAAGCAATCATCAGCTATTCACAGTCATCTCATAACATAGAATCGTAAGATAAACACCTCTTTTTTTAGTCTTGTGAAAGGCTGATGGACACGTTTTAGTTGACAGACTGATGCAGAGTAAGTTTTTTTGAGCTGCAGCAAACATGGTGGAATGTAGGTGACAGTCACATGACACACCTGGTATCCACCTGTCATATACTTGGAGTTTCACAGGTGGTAATTACAGGTTTGAACCAGTTGTGAGTTGGGCACAAGCCAGTGTTTGTCCTTTCACTATACATGAGCTGTTCATATGACTGTTTGAAGTGACTCCAGTCCTGACTGCTTATTAAACCCATTTTCTGATGAAGAAAAACAACTGCAAAAACTACTCACAAAGTGGTTAAACAGGATTACTGCCACATTGTTTGAAATTAGAACATGTCAAAGGGGCCATTATACATCCAAAGCCAAGTTTTTATATTCATCTACAAAGTTTATGTGCCGAAAAAAACAAGTGATAAACTATTGACGAGTACGTCTCATTCTGTATTTATCTTATCATGCTTTGTCCTGCTCCTACTGTTTGTTAGATTCATTCTTTTTCAGTCATATTCTTTTATTAAATTGATTTTATTTTCAGGGTACTCAGAGTCTAAACCCTCACAATGACTACTGCCAGCACTTTGTGGACACGGGTCACAGGCCACAAAACTTCATCAGGGATGTGGGTGAGTGTTTGTGGGTGTTTATGTCTGCACATGTGTGTTTTTCGTGTCAGTCTGACCTTTATATTTTCTCTGCTTCAGGTTTGGCCGATCGGTTTGAAGAATACCCTAAACTGCGAGAGCTGATCAGACTGAAGGATGAACTCATCTCCACCACCAACACCCCTCCTATGTGTGTTAATAATGACATGGACAGGACTTAGACTTCCTTTATTGTCATTCAATAAATGCACCATTTGTACATATATTAAACGAAATGTCGATGCATGGCTCAGTGTAAGAATAAATAAATAAAGGCCTTGATATTGTCCTGATTGTCACCTTGTTTATATAGAATTAAAAATGGACCCCAGCCTTTCTGTATGAACTCATGTGTCTGTGTGTGTCGTCGTAGGTACCTCCAGGCTGATCCAGAGCACTTTGACCTGCAGGACCTTAAATGCAAATTTGATGTTATTCTACTGGAGCCTCCTTTAGAAGAATACTACAGGGAATCAGGCATCAGCCACACGGAACGTTTTTGGACCTGGGATGATGTATGTATGCTGGTTTACATGCATCATGTCGTGTGGTTAGCATGCTTCACTTTTAGTTCTTGAACTGAGATCGTAGAGGAAGATGTGGTTTTATTATTTTATTTTATTTTTATATGGCTGCAACAGTTAACAATATGAATGCAAGAGGAGAAATAGGGTGGGTGGGTTGGGATTGGGGTTATTATAGTCTGCATTGTATGTTCAACTTTTGGCGTTTGTGAATTGTGACTAACATTTTTTAATAAAAAGAAGAAAAAAAAAACATTTGGATGCCATTAAGGTGGTGGCTTAAAGGAATGTTGACCACTTATTTTCGCTTTCCTGGTTTTATATTCACTGTTTTCACAGATCATGAAATTAGAGATTGAGGAAATATCAGCTCTACGTTCCTTTGTCTTTCTCTGGTGTGGATCTGGGGAAGGCTTGGACCTGGGTAGAATGGTAAGGTGGTCGAACACTCACTTAAAACCTGACGCTCAAAGTACCCGAAAAAACCCTGTGTCTACTTAACCTCTTAACTGGTTTTCTAAGGTAGTAGAACATGGCAGTTTATTTCTCCTGCTTATTGTTACTACATTTTAGAAGACACTAGAGGGTGAGTCAACCAGGAAACCTGTTTGTTCAGATACATCCGATAAGTGAGTTGGGCATTGTCTAGGAACTATGTTGATGCCAAACCTGTCCTTAAACACCTTTTAATGTGCATCTATTCAAACAAGACTATGTATTCAAGCCTCAGCTTTTCTACAGAGGTATCCTTTCCAGCAGTGTGTTAAAAAAACAGTCTTATTTTCTTTGTCACGCAGTTATCGACTGTTGTTGTGACGTAAATGTGGCTGGACTTTGTCAGGTACACTGACTCACGCTCTGGTTCTTTGTGTTGGAAGGCTACTGTTATTTTTAGCCTTAATCACATGAGACATCCACATGTTCTTTTCCTGTTTACTAATCTAATGAGGCTCACATGCACAGACCTTTTTGTACATGTGTTTTTTTTTTTTTGTTTGTTTGATAAGCACTTAGAGCACACGTAACATGTTTTGATATTTTTTTAATTTTATTTTCTCGATTAAAGGTAGCATCCACCTGTTTCATTTCTTTCAGTGTTTGAGGAAATGGGGATTCAGACGGTGTGAGGATATCTGTTGGATTAAGACAAACAAGAATAACCCTGGAAAGACCAAGGCGCTGGACCCAAAAGCAGTGTTCCAGAGGACTAAAGTACAGTAGAAACACTACTCAAGTACACAAATGAACAACTGGGATTAATCAGAATGAATTCAGACTTCCTTTTTAGCTCACCAGCTTTGCTGAAGGCACTGTGTCCGGTGTCATCTTCGTCATCTTTGTTAGCAAGTTCTTCAAACATCTTGTCCGATGAAACTACCTTTCAGTTTCATTTCAAATTTTACATGCAACTTCCTTGGGATGGTATCTACAAAGTTTGGTCACAGTTTTGAGCTATTTAGATTTTTCATGACTTTTTGAAATATTAAAAATTTGCCTTTACTGATAATGGCCCATATTTTGACGGCTTATATTAAATGTGGTCAATCCTGGTCCTGGAGAGCCACTATCCTGCACATTTTAGATTGTTTCCCTCTTCCAGCACACCTGACGGTCATTAGCAGGCTTCTGCAGAGCTCTTTGATAGGCTTATCATTTGAATCAGGGAAAAGGGATTCATCTAAAACATGCAGATAGTGGCTCTCCAGGACCAGGGCTGGCCACTTCTGGCTTATACCATGGAAACAGTTGGAGACCTCAATATAGTTACTATTAAGCAATGATTAAGATTCTTTAGTTGTCAGTATACAGTGCATCCATCACACACTGAAATGTAACTTCTGCTTTTAACCCATCGCTAGAACATGCAGGAACACGCCACACACTGCAGACTAGGAACAGTGGGCTTGCCATATCAGGTGCCCGGGGAGCAAAAATGGGTGGTTAAGTGCCTTGCTCAAGGGCACGTCAGCCAACAGCTTTTCCTGCTAGTCTGTGGAATCAAACCAGCAACCCCTCTACAGCCTTCTAGGCCACAGCTGCCCCAGGATAGGAAGTCATTGTGAAGGGAGATTGACCTCCTGCATTAAGACCACAGGAGTGTAACATATGGGCAGAACCTGACAACCTACCAAGTTCAAGTTGTTACTGATACTTGATAGAACATGCCTGTGAGATACAGGGCCATTGGTCCTATTTTTATTTATTTTTTTAATACTTGGGGATTCAGATCTAGTCAGTTCAACAGGAGAGCAGAAGCATCCACTTCTCACAAATGAGACTGCCATGATTCATTTATTCCATTCATTACATTTACAAACCATAAAAGTCAATGATATAAATAATGACATTTCACAACAAGTACAAATGTTTAATTAAAAAAAAAACCAACAGTGTACATTTTGTTGGAATGATAAGTTTGTACATTTCATTCCCCCTAGGAGCATTGCCTGATGGGAATCAAAGGTACGGTTCGCAGGAGCACTGATGGTGATTTCATCCATGCCAACGTGGACATTGACTTGATTATCACTGAGGAGCCTGAGATGGGAAATGTTGAGAAACCTGTCGAGATCTTCCATATCATCGAGCACTTCTGTTTGGGCCGTCGGAGGCTGCACCTGTTTGGACGAGACTCCACAATCAGACCAGGTGAGATGATCACCTTCCTCACTCCAAACTAAGAAAGGATATAAGCCTAACTAATAGAAGGCTGGACACCGTTAATAAATCACTTATTAGCATATGTAACATATCTGTAGTATATTGACTTTTATTGGTTAGATCAAAGCACTTATTCCTTTGGTCCCCACAGCCATATTCTACACCTACTAGGTTATGAACAAATAGTTTTCCCTCAATAACCTCTGAATTAACACATGTCCATATCAAGTCAACAAGAGCAGAGCCTGTCTGCTCATTTACTGGAACTTCAGTCTTTCGTGAGGCACCAGCAGGAACTAAATCTAATATTTACCTTCCTCTGAACTTAACACAAGCTCAAGCTTTTTTCAAACTGTTAAATGTGTCCAAAATGTTTGTCTAACCTATTTTTCAAACACTATTCACCTGATTTTGTTTAAATTAGACACTTGTTCTTTAGCTGTAGGAGAAGTGCAGTGCACAGTTACATGACTACAGGTTTTTGTTTTTTTACAATTTTTTTTAAAAGATTGAAAGTTAAGATTTATGTCTTGGTTGGACTGAACTATGCAAAAACGACAGTTATTTAGTTTAGTCTGGTTTAATGTTTATGAGGATCCCCATTAGCTGCCGCCAAGGTGACAAGCTAATCTTCCTGGAGTCCACATAGAAGGACAACACAAAACACAACATAATACATGATATACGTGACAGTCATGATTCACATTAACAATACAGGTTTAAAAGAAATCACCATTATAAACATTGAAAAACAAAAAAAATTCAGAAAATATCAGATTAGTTGTTCCATTGATGAGTTGCATCCATCAAGAACACAACATACACCCTCCTCCATACAGGACTCACTCAGATATTTAAATAGTGCCTTCTCAGGAGGTACTTGAAAGATGATCTACCATTCAATTTACTTGTGTTCAGGGGGAAATTATTCCAATGAGTGATGGCACGATGAATAGCTGTCCTCTTTAAAGCATTTGATTTTGGATGTGGCACCATAACCTGGCCATCACTGGCTGACCTAGGAAAATGAGAATGAACTTGGCTGCATCGGACAATTTCTTAGTAAAGGAAAATAGGTTGAGTTAAAAAAAAACAGTGTTACTGAAAAATGTAACTGTCAAACATAAGTCTATTCTCTACAGTTAACCATGTGAGGTGAGGGTGCATACTGACTGAGTCGAGTTCACAATTATCTTTCATTTCAAATTCAACACTAATCCTTGGGTAGGCAGGGTATCAGTGAGCAGGAGGGGTAAAGCGTTGTGCGATCGAGCAGGGTATTAGTAAGCGCCACTTACTTTTTATTTTTTATTGTCATTGTTACAGGCTGGCTGACAGTGGGCCCAACTCTTACCAACAGTAACTTTAACCCAGAAGCCTACGCCTCACATTTTGGATTGCCCAACTCCCACCTTTCTGGCTGCACCGAAGAAATAGAGAGGCTACGGCCTAAATCTCCACCTGCCAAACTGAAGTCAGACCGCGGTGGTGGAGCGCCCAGAGGTGGGCGTGGTGGACCAAATGCAGGCAGAGGCGGAGACAGAGGACGGGAAAGAAACAGACCAAATTTCCGTGGAGACAGGGGAGGGTTCCGAGGCAGGGGAGGACCACACCGGGGCTTTCCACCGCGCTAGTCCAGTGATCAAGAAGAAATGCCCCTGTGCATTATCCACAGTCACATTGTGGTTTGGTTTAGACTGTATGTGACAACTGAGAACATAGTTTGATCAGTCTTTAATACTTGCTTTATTCTCATTATATTTCATTATGTTATGTTTTTTTTTTTTAACTGATTTTCAATGAACATTTTGACATCCAATAGTTTTAATAAATGTTCTTTTCATTATATATGATCATGTGTTAATTTGTGTGTTATATTTTCTGTATTAGGATAAACACGTATGAAGGAAGTAATAGGGAGTGATATTCAATTCAGTAATACAAAAAGAGCATAAAATGAAGTCATCATTGCTATCATTTTTCAACTACAGTTTTGGTTGTAATTTGAAATAAAATTTTATTTGTTTTCATATATATAAATATATCCAGTGAACAGGCTGGTAACAGTGCTAGTTCTACTGGTTTTCATTTACAAGCACACCCACTGAAGCTGATTGGCTGTCTGTTCATGCTTTTCTTGCATGTTGTCGAGCGTGTATGAGGCATGGCAAGCAGGCAGTGTGAAGGTGGGGTACCATTTCAAGAATGTTGCACATCTTGATGAAATGCAGTTTTCACTGACGTACCTTGAACTAATCTTACAGGTGTGACTCAGACAGGTGATCTGTTCCATGGTTAAAAGTAAAAAACATGGTTTTCATCTTTATCCTTTTACAATTTAAATTTTTTTGTATAATTGCATAAAGATTTGATTCACGCCGCTTCTTCCCGTAGTTCCTTTGTTGTGAATGTTTCCGCATACCGACAAACATGGGTTAATTTGGTTTTAGTTTGTGACCTCACATATTTTTTTCAGCATAACTTCCTCCTACCTGAGGCTACTGAAGTTGTCTGTCAGTTTAGTATATGTGCACTTGAATAACTCAATGGTTTAACGACAAGGCTGTTCAGCAATTAAACACTGACATCTAGGATTTACTGAGCCTTAATTATGCGGCTTTATTTCTTAGCAACAATAAATAGGCTACAAACTACCATGAGTTGTTTACCAAATATTGTATTGTCCTTGCTATGTTAATGGTACATTTTTGGTTATTCATGGACAACAGAAGATGACACAGAACTGTAACTATGGGAATATAAAGCACTGACTAGTTGCACAACTGACAAACTTCCATTAAAACCTAGAATACTGGCAGATGGGAAAAAAAACTGAGCATTATATGTGTTAGTGTTAGTTTGGACTATGTCAGGGGTGTTCAATCCTGGTCCTGGAGAGCCACAATCCTGCATGTTTCAGATGTATCCCTCTTCCAACACACCTGATTCAAATGATCAGTCCATCATCAAGCTCTGTAGAAGACTGTTAAAAACCATCAGGTGTGCTGGAGAGGGAAACATCTAAACCATGCAGGACACTGGCCCTCGAGGACCAGGATTGGTGACACTTGCTTAAAAGACTTGGTAGAAGGGTAAAGTGTGGGTCAAAGATGAGCCCATTGAACTTTGAAGTAGACTCCAAATTTCTTTTTTAAACTTTTCCCAATATTGCATGAATTGAATTAATAGTGTGTATATACAAACAGGGTACTTATGCAGGTCTTGAAAGTCATAAAAAGTCTGGAATTTGGAAACAATGTTGTCCAGACCTTGAAAAGTGTAGAACTGTGTGTGAAAGTTTTAAAGCATGGGAAAAAGTTTCTCTTCTAGTCAAATTTAGAGTATGCTCAAGGGTGCATAACCTTGTAAGATAAATTATATGAGGAAAAGAGATTAGAAACTTGATATGATTTCACTAACCAAGCGATATTGGAATGATTCTAGTGAAATGTGATATCCATGCACTTTTGTGATTTTTATACGTTTTGAAAATGTTTCTGTCAATAAAACAGTTTACTGTGAATTATTCATTCATACATTTATTAAAATTAACTTTTCTACTACACACAAGAGGTACAATCTCAGCCAAAAAAGTAGGCATGTAAGTATAAAAGTACATAAAGTCAAGGTCTTGGGGAAAAAATAGCAGAAAAGGTTATTTAATTATTTAAGTTTATTTGGATAAAGAACAAGCACACTGTATAGTCAGCACCACAGTGGATTTGGGATGAAACAAGATGTGATTGTGGACTTTCAGCTTTATTTACAACGAGTTTAACACAAATATTACATGAACTATTTAAACATTTCAAATATTTTAAACAGAATATTTCATTTTTAGTGACATGACATAGGCCAGAAAGAAAGACAATGTGATGATGATATTTTAAAATCCTGACATTGCATTAAGACTCTATTCACTCAGTTAATTGTCAAGACAAAGGTTACTTTACGTTGTAACAAACACTTTCACTTACAGCAATACTTCAATCAATGATATAAATAAATAAGGACTGGTTCTCAAACATTTTTACGAGGTAAAATAAAGGTCAAATAAATAAAAACAGTGTTTAGAAGCTAATTATATATAATTAGATGTTTAAAACTACACCTTGTAAAAGTGTCTGCTTTGTCTCTTCAGCCCATTGGTCACACGCCTCTAAATGGCAGTCACAAAGAATATCTTATTAGCGCTGAAACTGGGAACTGAGTACCTGGGACTTTCACAGCTTCGGCCCAGTTCTACCTGATCTGAAATGACTCAAATTCCTTCACTCTGCCATCAGGTAACAAAGCTGAAGCTCTTTAGACATGTTGTGTTTTGTGATCTAACTTTAGCTTGTTGATTTTACACTGTGCACGTAAAAACCCGATGTGTTGCTGCTTAGTCACTTCAGTCGACTTCTCTTTTACTTTTGTCTTCTACGTCATGAAACCCATTCACGAGGACAGGTCAGTGAACAAAAACAGGATAGGACAGAATGA
>JAPTYQ010000001.1:6210827-6222841 GCA_029814465.1 Ostorhinchus cyanosoma
GTTAGTTCGCCAACACATATACTAAAATTGGGGTAGGAGGGGGGGGTGTTCGAGGGGGTGTTTGACTCGACTCGGCCTTTTTGCGTTTCCACTTAGAAAAAGGGGATAATCTGGTACCCGGTACTAGTTTTTTTTGTATTACATCCTCCGATGTTCCAAGCGATACTAAAACGTGACGTGTGAACCCTGCAGACTGATTGGTCAGACAGTTGTCTCTGTGCCCGCCATTTTACAAAAAAAAAAAAAAAAACAGATGTGGAAGTTGACAGTAAATATAGCGGTAGGTTAAATCCACATGATGACAGAACAAAACTACACCATGGTCGGTCCAGGAGATCCAGTCTTTGGTGGCCGACGTAAAAAGTCAGCATGAATTTGACGAGACAACACAAGCAGCGAATTGGCGACACTGCAGTCACCGAGTTCAGGTACTGTAAAAGTAAAAGTCTGTTTTGTCCGGAAACGGTGTCCCGGAACAGTACCTGGTACCTGAGTCCAGTCGAGCCGGTTCCATAGAGAGTAAACACGCCATAACACGAGTGTCTTTTGGCTTCACCCACCTGTACACTGAATATATGTATACTTACAGGGTCCACCACAGATCAGCTGTGTATAAAAACTCTGAAATATATAAATTAGGTTATGACATGATGTGCATAACACCAATGAGTCACTATGAATACTTGAAGGTAATGTTCTTTTAAAATCTGACTTTAATTAGAGATTTAAAAAAAAAAAAAAAGTGGTATGATGTTTAAATTTGGCAACAGTTGATATTAATCAATTGCACTCATTGAGCTCTATTCACAAACCACGTTGACCGTAATTGTTCTGTTCCTCCTGTGCCCACTTACAGTTGTGAACATGGGAAAGAACAATAGGCATTTTTGGAGGGCCTTTGTGAAGGATCAACTGGCAACGGTCATTTTAAAATTGATTCAGTTTTCCATTAGCAAATTTTGCATTGTAACCTCAGAGTACAGTAAACTGTTACAGCTGTCAATCACATATCATATATAAGTGTTATAATTTGCATAGAAATGATGCATGACACAATAATAGATCCTAACAAAAACATGCAGGTACTATGGTCATACATGTAATACTAAAATTCACCAGTGGAGGGCTGCATTGCATCAAGGATGATCCTGACCCTGTGTTTTTACTGTTATCATTCATAAAATACCATGTAGTTTTGTGTTCTCTGCTTTTCATTCGTTTATTTAAAGGAGACAGAGACTTGAGTGTGCAGTGGCTTAAAAAAAAAAAGATTATTAATGAGATCCAGGAAACACAGAATCATTGACAGGAATTGGAAAAAGCAAGACAAAGGCAAATGTATTTTCAAGTGTTTGAATTGGATGTGAGTCCGCCGCATGAAACAAAGTATCAGGAATAACCCAAACTTGCTTTTTTATGCCTTTCTCTTTTCTCCCTGATGAAAAACAAAGAGTTGTCGTTAAAGATTACACCAAATGGACAATGTCACAATAAGAATGCTATTTCCTTCAACAAGCTGTTTAAACGTAGTCTATTGGCTACTTACTGTAAATAAACTGATTAAACTGTAGTCTGACTGTAGTCCTTTAGTTTTTAGGTTGTTTTTCACAAACTTAAGTTTAAACATATGAATGAAATGTCCACTTTTTCATCTTTCTATGCCCAAATATACAAATATTACCACAAGTAATAAAGCCATATAAACATATATGCAGATGTTGAAAGTGCAGTTCCAAAAGATATATGGAATTATAGAAATTTTTGCTGGCAACCATAATAGAAAATAAACATTTAGTGAGTCTGCTTTAAGCTGTTAAGCACCAATGCTCTGGAGCAGCTATTCAGACGACCATTAATCACAAATTAAAAAAAATAATAAATTATTCAATCTAGTTTTTATCTAACGTTTTATATGTTTTGGGGCTTTTAGAATTGATACCTACTCATTATCATGATTTTTTGTTTTGTTGATAGCGACCACTGGTTGGAATCGCTGTCAGTGATGATTTAAAATCAGTTTTGCTGATGGAAAAAAAAACCGAACTGACACGTTGCATGTCTGAAATGTCTTTCTATTGAACTGAACATCTAAATAATTCATTGATAAGTGTGAATAGGAGCATGAGACTAACGGTAAAAAAAATCTAGGCTGGGTCTTTTTTTGTTTTCAATCTTTTGATAAAGACTCCAGTGTGTGTTCAGCTAGTGATGGATTAAACACTGAAAGCCAGTTTTAGTGTGTGTTCCATGTTTTTATGTAAAATATACTGCCAAATAAAGGTTCTTCCTCTTAAAAGTGGGGGAAAATAAAAACTGGTTTGAATAGTAAAATGTATAGAAGACTAACAATTCTAATGTCGCATTTATACATATTAAAAACTCCTAGATATTATGATAATACAGATGTATAATAATCGTGATTTAGAACCATCTGTATAGTGCTTTTAATTGAATGTGTAATCATTTTTACACAGGTCGCTCTGTTTTCCTCAATAAATACAACAACACCAGGGGATCAACCTCTACTTGATCTTGTTTTTAGTAACAAAAGAACAGATGTGCAGCCTGTTTGTGAAACACACTTGCATTACACATATGAATGATTGGACTGGAAAAAAAAACACGAGCTACCATGCCAATGTGCCTTTTATTACACCCTTCATTAAAAATCCCCCCATGTTTAATTAGAACACATCCGCCACACTTGAGATGCGTCTGTCACTGGCTGAAGCCCAAGGTATTCAGACTAGACTGGATCGGCTCTGCTCTACTGCACACGAAACACAGGAAAGCCACAATCAGAGCTGCTGTGGGACTATACAGGGAAAAAAAGAAAAACATGCAACAAATGAAAAACCCGTTACTACTGTTAAGTCATAGAATCAGTAACACTGTGCACTGGATCTGCAAGTCTATGATCCCTTGTTACCCTCAAAGCTAAACACTTGGACTTTTCTGTATTCTTACTATATCGATATATTTAGCCACAGAAAAAAACAAACAAACAGAAAAAGCATGTAACATCTGTGTGATTCTTAACATTAATAGAGACACTAACATCATTCCTAGCATTTGCAAACTATTCTCAAATGTGTAATAACCTAAAACAGAAAAATAGGAGAAAATGGTTCTATGTTACAAACTGTACACAGATAATTTACAGTGCATTCATAATAGACCATGTTCTGCTGCTTCTCCCTCAACCTGCCCTGTACCAAACTAAGACTAAAACACAGATGAACAAGACCCCAGGAACTTGTTTACCTGTTTTTTTGTCATTTAATCAATTTGGATTCCCAGTTGAGATCCAATATTCAGACTTTCAATGGTGATGTTTGTGGTTTATCTCAAGAGTCATTTTAACAAATAAAGACCCAAACATCCACCATCGAACAAAACCATCCACTGACCTTAACTGTTTATTACCTGTTGATCCACAAATTCTATCAATACATGTAAATAATTGGTGGAAAATACAGTTTGTTGTCTTTTTGTGGTCATCACATATGACTCATTTGGACGTTCAGAGGCTCCATAGTTACCATGGAAACACTGTCATCTTCTACAACATTGATTCACCAGTAAAACCCATGGAGTTGGATCAATGGCAGTGGATGGAGATAGTTGGTTTATGTTCAATTAATGATAGGTTGTACTTTTAAGGTCAGTTTTTCTTCAGTTTTCTCTGTTTATGATATAATAACCCTTACCATTAATCTGAGCTTTCATGGACTTCTACATTATCATTGAATGAAGTATAGGAAAATACATGATTTTCACTGAAAAAATGAAAAATACAGAGGATAATATTCCAGTAAATGGTGATAAATCACTTAAGAAAGGTCAAATAGAGGGAAAAATTCTTTTGAGAACTGCCACAAAAGTAGCAGTGGGTCTTTATGTGTTAATGCTCATGCCCCCCCAATATTGTCTAATTCATAAACTCACATGAAACCCTGAACATGCACCTGTTTCTCCATCAGTCTGCTGGACATCTCCAACCCTCTACTGTGTTTTCTGCATTTACAGTTATGTATTAGTGGGTATATTTTTATGGGAATTATGGAAATTAATCTCACAGTTTGATACATCCTTGTCTGCATGTTTAGCGTTACTCCTGCTGACAATCTGAAAGCTCCCCTCCAGATGACAGGCTGCCTTACTAGTTGCTGCTGTGAAACATTAATGTTGATGACATTATTTTCCATATGATTAAAGGCTCTTGACATTAGCTAGTTAGGATTTTTTCATTTTATGACATGACAATTATGTGTATGTACCATGACACCAACAGTCATAAAAATTGGCAAAACAAAACGGGGGAATCTAAGGAGGCCCACAGGTCAAAAGTGAGCTGAATTTCAAATGAACACTATATAATAAAGTCATGTTACAGACTTATTAACCACAACTTCATGGAAGCTGAAAAATATTTTATTAAATAAACACCAACTCTGAAAGTCCGACTCTGCAAGGGGTCAAGTTATCACACAGACCTGTCAATCAATGTAGAAAAGTTTAAAGATGGAAACCAGATCACTTATTATTGGTCGATCCAAATAAGACAGGCAAGACAGAAGTGACTCCAGTAAAAATAATAATTTGAATTAATAATTAATAATTTCATTTTTCACAAAACATACAGGTTGACACCAGTATTTGAACTGAGTTGGCACAGCAGTTGGCACCAGACTTTTTTCCCCCAGCTGCTATTATGGTTGCATGCGTTCATTAAATCCCACTTCCAACCTCACTCATCCCGCCCACCTTCATGTAAAACCATGGTGTTCAGACGTGCGCTATGGCAGAGACATGAGCACAGATCATCTGCTCTCTTCAATACAGGTGAGTGTCATTGTACATTTTCTGAAAATACATTTGACATGAACTATATTTATGCCTGTGTTTGAAAACTCAATTAAAAACTGAATTTAAAATGTTTAGTTCTTTAAATTGGTCTAGATTTAGTTTTGGTAGAGCTAAACAGAGCAAAACAGCACCATTGATTTTCTTATGTCTTATTATGTCACCGTACTTTCATAAATGATTTTGGAATATCTGGGTTTAATATACAGTATAACATTGCATGTTATGTAACACTGCATCTATACCAACATGAGACTCTTTTATCCAAAGTTTTTGCCTTTCTATTGATGTGGTCAATGAAGCTTCATATACATGTTACACATGTTACAGCACAAAAAGTATTTTGCTCCAGTTAACCGCGAAAACTGGCACTTCGAGGTTAATTTAATGTCATCGTATTGACATTCAAAAGATCACAATGTGAGCCATGACAGAGGCTTGGATTTGTATTAAATTAGCTGACATTAACATATTCTTGCCAAAGTCACATATTAACAAAAAAGGTCAGAATGAGCAGGTGCAGTGAAAGTAGGTGCAATGTCGAGATGACTGATTTGATTCATTTCAATGTGTGTGCTGAAGTGCCCAATGCTTCTCCGGTAAATGAAGAGGCAGCGGAAGGGGCACTTTCATATGCTTTCACCGAATAAATGATTAATACGTCAACAGCATTTATGATCACTGCAACGGAAACTAATCTACATAGAAATACAAACTTCAAGGGTGTGGCAGGAACAATATGTATGTGGTGAGTTTACACTATTATTTCTCCTCAATATGATTAATGTTAAATGCAAAATATGTCCAAGTTGAACAAAAGCCTACATTTTCACTCAGTATTACACCCAGTCATCAAAGCACGGCCCCTGTGGAGTTCATTAAAAATGTCTACCAAGTCATCTGGAACATCTGCTCCCTGCACACACCGTTGGCCCTGGAAATTTAATATGAAATTTTGAGTCTTATTCTTATTGTGCTGCACAATTGTAATGGTTGAGCTCACAAGACCTGAATTTGAACATGGCTTAATTAATCTCAGAGGCAAACACACTTTGGCAAATACAATATAAATTGAAATAGATGTGATGTAAAATTCATATATAATAAAAAACCAAAATGTTTGTCACTTCTGTCCTGGAAGCTCTGATAAGGTCCAGTAAAACAGTCCTGAAGAATGCAAGTCATTTGGATAATCCACCGTCTACAATCCCCTACACTCAGGGTGTCGTCTGACATTTGAGTGTTTTTGTAGTGGTTTAGATAACACACTCATAAGTGTCACATGTAATTCTCTTCATGCTATTTTGATGAAAAGAACATCTGGTTTTACTCACCGCACTAAGCAAAGAGATGGCATTTAAGATAAGGAAACTATGACTTTTCAGGCCCACAGCCTCTTGGGATCTGTGCTGCTAAGAAATTAACTAATGAGAAGTTACCATGGAGTGAAAGTTGAGTCTGAAACAAACAGAACTCTGGGTGGTTTGTTTACTTTTTCTTTGTTAATGTACCATAGACAAGTGTAAGCAAAGCTCTTCTAACTGCCTCACTTACAACACAGTCAGGCCAAAGCGCTCATTATTTACATCTGTATCTGTGTGTTTTGACAGGTTTGATCAGACAATGGATAACAGCAGTACGGAGCTGCGTGGAGATGCTAACACATCTCTTCAGACTGAACTTTACTCCTGTGCTACACTAAGAAACCAGGCCTTTCGCATTTTCCTGTATGCTTTCCTCTCTGTGGGAATTGTCTGCACGGTTGTGGGCAACTTCCTGGTGGTCTTGTCCATTGCTTACTTCAAGAAGCTGCAGTCGCCCACAAACACTTTCGTCATGTCCCTGGCGGTCGCTGACTGCCTGGTTGGCCTGATCGTGATGCCGTATAGTATGATTCGGACCGTGGAGGGATGCTGGTATTTTGGCTCTCTTTTTTGTCAGCTTCATTCTAGCCTAGATGTGATGCTTTGTACTGCCTCCATATTCCACCTCAGCTGCATTGCCTTTGACCGCTACTACGCTGTCTGCAACCCACTTCTTTACTCTTTAAAGATGTCCCGCGGTCGCGTAGCCCTCCTTATTGTCATATGCTGGGTTGTTCCCATGCTAATCTCCTTTGGACCCATAATGCTAGGACTCCACGTTGCAGGTGTGGACGTCGTGCTCCCTAAAGACGTGTGTGTGTTCGTAGTTAATCGCATTTACGCCGTCATGGCCTCATTGGTAGCCTTTTACCTGCCAATGGGTACCATGCTACTAGCCTACTGGAAAATCTTCAAAGCAGCTAAACGTCAGGCAAGGCAGATCAGTGCCATGGAAAGCCAGATGGCTGCTGGGGTGGGAAAAGACTCAAGCAAGAAACAACGACATCGAAATACTATAAAACGAGAGGGAAAAGCTGCAAAAACTTTGGGCATCATTATGGGAGTTTTTCTCATTTTTTGGATGCCCTTTTTCACTGTCAACATCGTGGATCCGTTCATTGAATACAGCACAGAGGTCGTTGTCTGGGATATATTTTTGTGGCTCGGATATATCAACTCATCTCTAAATCCCTTCCTATACGGTTTCTTCAACCGCTCCTTTCGCAGGGCATTCCTCATGTTCATGGGCTGCAGAGTATGTCTGCCCGAAGCTTCCCCTGGGATGGAGCTTTCGCAGACTAGGAAAGAGGCAAATGACCGTAGAGATCAGCCATAAAATACACATCATGTATCTGTGAGTGCACACAGACAGAATACTAAAATGTAAGGACGGTCTTTGCTTGAATTGATGGACATATTTTCTTTATAGCACAGAAATTGTACTTTGATATTCAAAAACATATTATCACCTTTTCAAAGGTTGCAGCCTCTGGGAAATATATTTCATCAGTTTCAGCTCAATATCACAGCTCACAAGGGTTTACAATTTGCGGCGAAGAGGAGGAAAAACACCTATTAAATGACAATGGGTGGAAAATGAACAAGAGGAAAACTTCGTCATGAGGCCTCAACAGCAGTTTACATCTCAGGTAAAGGACCGTTAGAGTGAAACTGCAAATATTAAGATTTTAGCACAAATCGTAGCAGTTACACTCACTGTGTTTATTCACTTAATCATAATTTGAGTGACAGAGCCTATCTGTTCTTAACCTTGTAAAAGCAAAACATTTTTCTCTATGTTATATTTTTTATTAGAACCTTTAAGCTCATTGAGATTAAATATCTTTTTTTCAAGAGTATCCTGACCAAGACAGCAGCAGAAGTTACACAAAATAGAAATCACAGCCATACATAGACACTAAAAATATACATAATGAGTGGTTCCAGGCACAACAAACCCCGCCCCTCACAAACGTTTTACCTGATTTGCCCTATCTCTTATCATTCCAAAAACACATTTTTGGTGACCTTGAACTTTGACCTATATGCATCTACTGTTCCCAAAATGTAATGAGAGTTTTTCTGCTAGTGTTAACAATCAAACAAATACATAAACAGACCAAACCAAAAACAATACCCCTTGCCTCCCCTTGAAGTAAAAATATACATAAAAACAATGAAAGTCAGAACTAAAGCCAAACATACATATAAAACATCAATATAATTTTAAAAGGTACTAAAAGTATAACAACAATGTTCCTTAAAAGCATCTCAAAGCAGAACCCAAATTCAGTCAATTTATAATATTGATATTATAATATGTATCTCAGATCATTTAGCATGCTCTGTCTGAGTTCTTTCTCTTTTCATCATTTTTATTTAGAGGGAACTTCATTTTACTATTAATGAAACACATTATGTAATCACTTCCTCAGGATCATCTGTGTGATCGAGCACAACTACACAAAAGGACGAGCGCCTCATAGGCCTGTGAACGAAAAGCACTTGAAACCCTCAAGGTTGAAGACACAGAAGTTTAAAGGTGAGTGTGTAGGATGGAAAAAATAATTAATGAGAAGCTGAATACAAGAGAACAAATGGAAATATACCTCTCTTTCTAGTAATGCTAATAATCTGTATTTTACCCTCTGATTTGTTGAATTCTATCTTCACCCTTTGCCGTAGATACAGTTTGCAAGTGAAGGAGACTTTGTAATGGATGCAGTTCAGAGAAAGGATTATGGGTTCAGTTACTTAATATCAGCAACTACAGAGAAAGTGACTATAATCAGCTTTGAAGAGGGCTGAGGATAAAGCTGATTTCAGTAAATTAGCATAATTCTGGTAGCACTCCCTGTAATCTGCGATGTTGAATTATTGGATTTGTTATAATCTGACTCCTATTTAAAGAAAGCATCAAAATGACAAAGAGTATCATGTGCCCCTGAAGTTCTCTAATGTATGGTATGACTATAGAACCGCTTTGTGCTTAATAAGTCAACCTACAAAGTGCAGTTTTCTGTCTTGTTTGAAGCACTATCAGTTATATTTAGAAATCACTTGTACCCCCATCTTCGCCCTGTTCTCACTGGGATAGACTCCAGCTCCCTGTGACCCTCATTCATTTGTTCAGAAAATGAACCAAATGACTAAAATGTATAATTTTTTTTTTTTAATTTTGAATTTTTTTAAAAGTAATATACAATGGAAAAACAGCCTCGGGTAAAGTTGGCTCATTAGCAGTTCTAGTGTTTAATGAAAAAAAAAAAAAAAAAACAGAAGAAAAAGTAAATGGAGCTTCTAATACCCCCGCCCAATTGCACAACACTTCCTGTTCACTGATACTTGGCCTAAACAAGGGATTGAATTTGAGTCTTAACTTTCAATCTTGTGAAAAATGTGAAAAGAAAATAAAAATTGAGAGAAAGGCACATGTAAAGAATGAGGTGGGGATATAAAATAGCCAGTTTGTAGGATCCTGCTTATATATTATTGTCAATCACAGGGCATTTCATTTAGTGCACTCTCAGAAGCTGATCAACACAATATACTTACAGGATTAAAAGTACAGTTTCACAATCCAGTGTTATTGTGAAAGAGTCTTGTGTTAGAAATAGAAATGCAAAAGGTTGTGTTTTGATTGTTCTCATTAAATAATTGCTGGCAGGCAGGGTAGGCTGACTCAAGAATTGGCAGCTCTCAGCCAGTTCAGCCACACCAAGAATAACAGTGATGAAAATTATACCCTACGCTGTTGTGACGCTGTGGCAGGTCGACGACTGAGCACAGGCGTACGTATGTGTGTGAGGATGAACACGGAAGCTGCTTTGGTTTTGTCATCAATCATGACTGGATTCTGAAGGATGTCTCTCAGTCATATGTGTTTTTCTGTAATGACGGATTTAATTTACCTACACCCCCCCAAAACCTAAAATGTTGAAAATAATGTTACCACCTCTCTTGTCCGGACTCGAACCCCCTTCTCCCTGTAAGAATATGCTACTAAACTATCTATCCACATATAGATGTACCAGTAGCATTAACTAATTTGCTGGTATTTTTGTTTTAAATTAGAATAATGTTTTACTACAAGTGTGTTTTAGAATATTTTAAATGATAATAAATACATTATATATCCTAATCATTCTAGTTTTTATACATGCTAATGCAATACCTCTGTTGTCTCCTGTTGTTTATCATTTTCAGACTAATCTCATGAAATCACGTCACATGTCACGTCAGTTCTTATGGCATTTGTACGCATATATGTACGCATTTTCATCCTTTCACATGTTATTCAACGCCATTTGATTGTGTGTCAATTTACGCCAAGATCTCCGGTTTACATATTATTAAACCCCTATTCCTAACCACTAATTGTGTAGTATTTGACACAACATGAACATACACTCGGAAAGCTTAGAATATGTACAGATATGATGTGTGGCGTGTAGGGTGCGTATATTTACACAACTCATGATCTCATGTGGCTAATTTTTTGATTATTTGGAGTACAACTCCATAACTAAGGCCAACCTTGTCCAATGGTGCCAGAAAGGCCAAACGTGGTCACATTAGTGAGGTTAAATTGTATTAATTGCCCTGTGTATGAATAGTGCTATAAAAAATAAACTTGCCTTGCCTTAATTTTATTAGTGAATGATAAAAAAAATAATAATAATAATACAGTTTTATGTGATTTGAAGCATTTATAATGTCCATGTTGCTCCAGTTTCTAGGGGTCATTTTTTCTGGATCTGCTACTGTTCCATTTAAGAATGACCAAACAAATGCAAACTATGTAGTTGTGGCAATTTCATATGAAATATAAAAAGTTAAAATATTAAAATCTGTGTAGCTCATATACCATTTATTATTCTATTTGATCTTTTTTTATTATTTGTTTTCGGGACAGTTTGGTTTGTCTTCAGCATTAAATAAGAAGAATTTAGCTTTTTTTCAGTTTGGACTAATGAGTCAACCATTTTTGATTCAATGGACATTTGTTTTATCTAATGATATAAATCATTTGAGAGACGGTAACATACCTGCTATTGATTTGTTCGGGATTTAATGATGATGTGGTTCATCAGCAAACAACCAAAACGTGTCTTTTCCAGCGTCCGTTGATATACAGATCCATTTCAGACATTAGTCCGTCCTTTCCTTCCCTTAGTCGCCACATCACAAGTTGGTTGATTTTGTGATGGCTATGATGCTCCTCTTCCAAAATGTCATACGAGTTTTATGCACACGCACTGATGATGTTATCACCTTATGCTCCTGCCCACTTCAGGAATGGGGAAGTTCAAGTTTCACCCAATATTTATGGAACATCTTTTATGATAATTGCATCATAAATCATGTAAGGAAATGTGCACTTGAATTCCTTTTGAACAGCATGAACTAATAATCATGTCAGTATGCCTTATTGTGAAGGTCCAGTTTCCCATGATGTTTTAGCTGAAGCAGACAGGGCTTTTAAGTGTCTTAAATAGTGTTTAAGCTCTTGATTTGGTAACAGCTCAGCAAGGTGTGATGACAATACCGGTACATTGTTTCTTTATTTACCTTCCCCTGAAGTGGATGTGACAGCCAAAGGAAACAGCCTGGGTCCCTCTCAAAAGGCTCTTCAGCTTCCCAGGGTGTCCTATTTCATATACTGTAAATGCAAATTGTGATGTTTTTACTCTTGGTTCTTTTAATATATATGTATAAATAAAAGAAAATGAAATGAAACACTGAGTGTGAAGATGTAATAGGCTTCATAAAAGCCTTTTACAG
>JAPTYQ010000001.1:6302461-6314608 GCA_029814465.1 Ostorhinchus cyanosoma
CTTTAATATACAGTGATTCATATTTGCTTATTGCATGCCCTTGGAAAGATACACAGACAGTCTGAGTTTGTTTATGTATATTTTTGCCTGTCTGCTGATTTGCATGCGTTCCCCTCTCAGTGGGTTGTGTTCTGTCTCAGGCCCACTCATACACAAAGACCCTTGGGATCCAGTAAAGTCAGAGGCTAAGTCAAAGCTTATGGGAACTAATCTTTACCAATGCATTCTCTTCCTCTAAACTCACCATTTAGTTCAAACTCGGGTCATCTTCACTGTCTCTGAGTCCTGAAGTGCAGTTTGATGTTTATGAGGGATGGGGTCTCCAGTCTGACTACAGGATCTGTGAGATTTACTAAAGCCTACAAATGGAGGGATTTTTCTTCTTCTTTAACCCATAAAGACGGTGCTGCTTTTTTTGGTAGTTCCCAAATGATTTTTTTTCCCTGTATATTTGGCATTTCTCAAGGGATTTGTCACCATTTATTATTTTATCATCTTTTGTAGTTTGCATTTTTTCTGTAAAAATCTGGTATTTTCCCATATTTAATGTATAGATCATATAGATGTTCATTAAAGTTCTGTTAGGGTTATTATACCAGAAAACTGAAGAATAAGTGACATTTTCAGTAGGATGTATCATTAACTGAACGTATGTCTGTGATCACTGTTGGGGTTTACTGGTGAATCAATGTTGTAGAAGATGACAGTGTTTCTATCATAACTGCGCAGTGTCTGAACGTCCAAATGGGTCATATTTGACCATGAAAAGAGGAAAAACTGCATTTTTCACCATTTATTTACATGGATTGATAGGATTAATGGATCAACAGGTATTAAACAGTTTAGATCAGCAGATGGCTTTGGTCGCTGGTGGAGTTCTGGTAAATACATTTTGTATTAAAAGGCAACTTTCCTGTTAAAATGCCTTATTCTGTCTCATTGTCTATTTATTATCAAGCTTTTTCATCCTTCTCCAATTTCCCCTGATTTACTTTTGCTTCTGTGCAGATTCCTCTTTGTGATTTCTTTAATGTGGATGTGGACAGGGGTCTGGATCAGGACATAGGCTGTTGTAATGTTTTAACAGTGATGTTCTTAAATACATATTCCTTTTACGTAACATGCATTTTTCTTGTAGTTTTTGTACTTCTTGGCTTTTGTTTTTTCTTTCCACACATGGACGAGGGACCACATCTGGTAACTTCATTGACCTTGATTTTCTACAGGACAATAAAGACATGGGACAAATTTCAGAGTGTTTCCATGAGCGCCCTGTAAAGGGTTAATTCATTATAAGGCTTTCATATATCAGCAGACGCATTTAGCTAGAAACAGAGTGCCCTCTAGATTCATCATCAGTCTAATAATGAGATGATCATCAGTATGCCAAGGCACAAAATGTTATTTTATTTTTTATTTAATCAGGGATGACTCATTGAGACTAAAATCTCCTTTATAAGAGTACCCTGTCCAAGATGGGCATCAGCAAAAATTAACCAGGTTAAAGACAAGGCAGCTACTATACATTCATAGACACAGACATCATATCCTGCTGAGAGCCAGCAGGAGCAAAAGTTTAAAACATGATGTCCACTACATAGGACATAAAAATGAAAAAAAAATCATGCTGTTCCCATTCAAGGCAATTATTTAATGTAAAAAGCCAAAACATTCACTTTCCTGGGTCTGAGCAGGATCAGAGCCGTATAAAGACTGTTACGACAGGCTTTGACGAGGCTGCTCTGCTGATCACATGGTTCATGGAAGCCTGAATAGTTCCAGATTAACTGAACAAAGTCTGGTTCTTCTATGGGACAAACAGCAGTGAACATGGAAAAGCTCAAAACAAACCACACACAACCGCTGTGTCACTGCTGTATGTACTGGTGCGTGTGTTCTACTTTTGAGTTGTGGGGTCGATCTGAAAGGACTGACTTTAATTCTTTAAAAACTTACATTTTGGAAGGAAGGGTTGATGTTATCTTGGGTAGGCTACTTATGTGAATGGTGCGAACTTTACAAGTTCATTCATTCTGCAGTTGTACTGGTAAAGAGATCAACAATTTACCATTTTTAAGTTTTACTATTAAAGGACTGTGGTTTGAAGCAGAAAACGGTGTTAATCTGCAAACACTGCTCTGCTCTGCTCTGAGAACACACACGATGAGCCATTAACCAGCCGATAGCATAGAGGCTAACTTAGCATGTTAGCATTAGCATGGATGCTAAACTCATTAAAAACTCAACATTAGCAAACTCAAAACTTAACAGAATTCTTATAGGATGAGTCAGATATTACAAACAAAAAGTTACAGAAGTTTGGCCTCCTTTAACTCATGAATAATAAAGTTAATGAACTTTTATTTATTAGCTCAGCTCTACAGTTACTGTCCTCTTAATGATCACGTGACCTCAGCTGATGAACTGAACCAAACACCACCAGGTTCAGCAAAACTAAAACAAAACCCACTGAGAACACCCACTGTTTAAGTGACATTTATGCTGTAAATCCAACAGAACAGTTGTTTAACATATAAATTTATACAAATAACACATACCAAAGATAAATGTCACTAATACAGGAAATACACTTATTTGAAAGATGATGATATCTTAACTTAGTGCTGGAATAGTCATTTTCAACTGGAATTAGGTGTTTACATGGTCATCTTAAAGTGGAATTAACCTTTATTCTGAATTAAACAGGAATAAAAACTGTCATGTAAACAGGCCCATAGAGTTTAGGTTTGGAGAATGAACAAGGACTGGACTGGAAAAGAAAAATGTTCAATCCTTCTGTTTTTGCACAGTTTGCACTTTAATGTTCTAGATGTGCCATGTAACGGGTTCATTGACCCACTGATATTGTTAAAATGTTCATCTTTGTGACCAAAATGTGTTTATTCTAAAAAAAAAAAAAAAAGGGGGAAGTATCTGTATTGTCATAGTCTTAAGTTTTTTTCTATTATTCAAGCAAAAAGTCAAAGTTATTTTTAAGTTGAACAGGCAATTATTCAAGGAAAAGCTAAAAGTACTGCTATAATATTGACGTTTCTTTCAGTAAAAGTTAGAATTGCACCACTGTTCGAATGTTGTTGAGGGGAACCCGGAACCTTTTTGTCCTCCAAGATTGAGAACCACTGGGCTAGAGTAAAGCAAACAGTGACAGATGAGGGCTTTAACGTTCACAGTAAACCTCAGCTCAGCGGTAAACACTGTGTAGAACATGGGTTGGCAGCCTTTGCTTCAAAGAGCCATTTTAGGACAGAAATAGAAAAAAAATCTGTCTGGAGCCAAAAGATATCCTTTCATGTTTTAACTCAAAGTGGAGACTGTTGGAGAATAAATCCAAGTTTGAGTGTATTTACAGAACTACAAATACATTACAGAACTACACTAAAGAAAAGAAAAGAAGAAATGTGTCATTATTGTGTTGGGCAGTAAACATTGGCTGGTATATGAATATTTTCTTTGCAATGAAAAATGTCATAAAATAAAAAGTAATCTTGTTTTACTGCTAATTCAACTACGTTTTCCACTCATTTGGAGTGTTGTCTATATTTTTTATATAGCTGTACAACATCAGAATGATTTTATAGTTGTGACGAAAATAGCAAAATGTGTAGTAAAATAGAAAAAGAAAATTGTTATTCATTTCCATATGTTTTTTTTGACAAAGCCACTTGTAAAATGGCCTGAGAAGCACATGTGGCCCACCCCTGGTCTAGAATGAGTCAGCTTTTAGATCAGAGGTGTCAAACTCATTTTAGTTCACATCCTCCCAATATGATCTGAAGGAAGCCGGACAAGTCAATAATATAAGAACTAGGGCTGTTTAAATTAACGTATTAACGCAGATTGATCCATCATCATGATTAATCTGATAAAAAATTTGAGCACCGTTAACCCATCTGCAGCACAGAATGACTCTGAACGTCTCTGGTAGCACATTTGGGTCAGTTTGTCCAAGTTGAGTTAACGTCACACATGAACAAACGGACAGTTGGTCCAGTGACGACAGGCAGCAGAACCAGCCCAGAAAGACGGAAGAGCATAAACAGCACGTCGGCCCAAACAAAACCCAGATGGAACAGTTGGGGTTTTTTTGTTTTGAGCAGAAGAAAAATTAAGCCCTTTTTATGTACAAGGAGCTAATGGCAGAGCAAATACATTAATAAAGATAATCAAACTGTTAGAACAATTGCCATGTACATTAGTAAATTCAAATATACAGTACTGCTCAAAAAGAAGTGGGAAGGTGTTTAATAAATATGTTAAGTGCATGTATATTCCCTTCTTTCATGAGTCTGTTTGCTCATGGAAAATGAAACATGATTATTATGGATTAAAAATGAATATTTAATTGTGATTAGTCGAAATTAATCCACAACAACCCTGTGATTAATCTAATTGAATGAAGTAAAATGACTGATGTCTTCAGTGTAATTTGTCTGTTTCATAAACCTCTTCCACCGGCTGGATTGGACCTTTTGGTGGGCTGCTTTTGGCCCACGGGCCGTATGTTTGACACCCCTGTTTTAGATGATGCGTGCATGCACATCCCATCATCATCCAGCACAGACAGTGCTATTTCTCTCCACACCACTGAAATTCATTTCACACGTTTTTGTTTTTTTTTTTTCTTTCTGCAAGCACAAGCACGATTACTGTTTTTAAGGCTCTGTTTTGACGCCGTAAAGAAATAAACTGGTGTTGAAATGCAATGAAAGTTTAAAATACTTGACTTTTGATAAACAAGAAGCTGAACGCGGTCATTCCACTTTTGCAGAGCGGCGATCGGAGTCTTCCTTTGAGAAAAACAGACTTACATGAGGTGTAATTCATATAGAGCCATCTTTCTTTTCACAGGGTCATTCATCTCCTAAATATCATCATACTGCTGTTAGAGCACTTAATGAGCTTCACTTTCTTTTGATTTATAGGCGTACTCAGTGATCTCATATCGACGTGCAGTTTGTGCTTTAAGGTTCGGGTAAAACTGTTTGTATAAATTTACTCTCTAATATGTAAAGACTGGTGTGGAAGTGAATGAGTGCACATAAAAAGCCCCGATTTGGTGGAAACATAATCCATTCTAATTACAGCAGGAGAACACAGCCTTCCATTCAGAGCTGTTGGACTTATTTGTCTGGACGTCTGTGCACATATTTCTGTCCATATTAGGTATTACTTTGGACATAAGCTACTTTCTTTTGTTTTCAGGTTTATCTTTCTTTACGGTGCACATTGTTACAGCTCTGTTACACACTAACAACAGGCAGTGTACGTCAACTCTTACACTTGTATTACTATTACTATTACACTTATATTGAGCGGCAGCAGCTTTTGTATCAGGACAAAACTGCACAAAAGACTCAAACGACTTACAGCCAAACACAGGATGTCCTGTGGTTTGGATACAATGTCTTTACTGATTTTGTGACTGTGGACAGATTCAGGAAGTCTTTCCCTCCACACTCCATTTCAATCTATAACAAGCGGTTCCGGGCACAACAAACCCCGCCCCTTGCAAAAGTTTTACCTCATTTGCCCTATCTCTAATTATTGCAAAAACACATTTTTAGTGACTTTGACCTTTGGCCTTCTTTCACCAACATTTAATGGGATCTATTCTGGACCACCTCGGACCTTTCCTGAAAATTTCATGGAAAGTTGCAGTTTTTACATACACACATACAAATCAACCAAAAACAATACTCTCTCCTCTGCCTTCGGGGGCGGGGCAATAACTCACCTCTGTCTTATGTGTCATAAACCTACAGTATGTGGGTGCATCTATGAAACTGGTTTCTAAAAACAGGACATGGGGCTAAAAATTTAAACCAGATGTTGATTGTCATGAAGCAAGTTTGGAAGCATTTAGGGTCTATTTAAAAAAAAAAAAAAGGATTTCTGAGATAAAAGAGAAACTCTTTTTCAGATAAAACACATTTTTCTATTGTTTTTATACAAAAATCTGTGTGTAACACTGTGAAAAGGACACGAAAATTGCATACTACAAGTTTATTGAATATCTTTTTATTGCCTCACAGGTACATTTTGGGAATCAAAGTAAATGTTTTATTGTTTCGTTGTGTATCATGTATGTGTTTTACATTGTTTAGACTTTGTATGGCTGCTACCTTGGCCAGGTCTCCCTTACATTAGAGACTTCTGATCTCAATGGGACTTCCTTGTTAAATAAAGGCAAAATAGAAAATAATAATAATGTGCAAGGCAGAGTGTTTCACAAAAATGACCGCTGTTGCAAAATCACTCATGATTTATTTGTGTTGAACTGGGCAGGTTCCGCATGTAACGTGAGTGGACACGATGGTGGACCTGGGATCAGACTGAGATTCATGAAAAACCCACATACCAAAAAAAAAAAAGAAAAAAAGAAAAAGAAAAACCCAGGATCATCAAATTGAACACAGTGTCTTTATTTATAGTGCTATATAACACCATTTACAGCCATGTTTTCAGATCTAATGCACTGACACCTATAGGTAGCTTTAACATCCCAATTTAAGTCCTATTTTTGACCCCAATATTTAATTAAAAATTCATTAATTTTGGGATGGCTCAGAGCAAGAGTATAATTTTTTTGCATTCATCTGAAGTCATCATTAGGTACATCCTGGGAGGGAATTTCTCTTTTATTATTCGGTGTAAAAAAGCTGGCAAAGTGCCTGGTACCACAGTGAACCCAATTTCATAGAAGCACCCAGTTCCACTCTGCACTTGAATGTTATTTAGGCACCTGAAAATGACCACTTTTACAGTTTACTGTTGCACATTTCAGTTTGATTGTCCAGACTTTGTAACCATTCTATAGTGAGTTCTATTTTGTCTTGAATGCTGCTGCACTGCAATTTCCCAGTTTGGGATCAATAAAGTCCGTCTGTCTAGAAGAAAGGGTGGAAAACGCAACTCCTGGTTGAGTCACACTGGTAAAGGGGAGTTTTTCTAATGAATGAAAGTGTGGAAAATCTTCTTTGAGAGTAAAATCCAGCCAGAAAAATAGAAACAAAAGTGCAGGACTAATAAAGCTGCCAAAAGACTTAGTGCGTCAATGCCTGCTGCTTTCTCAAGGCTATTGATTTCTCATCCTTCATGACTTTTACTGTCCCAGTGACGTAAGAAATTAACAGAGGTCTAACAGCGATAAATGAAAACGGCAGCGTGCTCTGAATTAAGTATTAAATGAAAAGTGCTCGGTCCGCTTTGAGACAGGGATACTCAAGTCATTAATCCTGTGAACATTCATTTTAGTCACTCATTCAGCATTAGTCAAAGACCTCGGCGAAGTCACTTGTTCAGGGGAAGAAGAGATGAAACCCACGCCTCATGAATAAGTCACCGCTAAACCTCTCTTACCCATTTCCCGATACCTCTTTTCGCTTATTTCTTACCTCTTTATAATGATAGAAGTTATTGTAACCAGCACTGTGAGCATTTTTGATCTTGGCGGAGTGTTGTTTGTAAAATGATGGCACCGTCTCCCTGGATGGATGGTTCATTAGGAGGATATTTAGTCATCGGTGTGATGCCACAGATGGGGAACGCTGATAATTCCAAGAAGGCATTAAAACATGAACCTCAATTAAGCCGTCGTTACACAGCTGACCCGACTAAAAATATCCCAGCAGTCTTTGAGCAGAATTAATTAGAGCAGGATTAGGATCTTCTACAGGAGCTTTCTGTCCAGTTTTATAACCTAGTATCTTTACATTTGTGGAGGAACATATAGAATTGGATCTGACCTTTTTTTTTTTTTCTTTAGAAGCAGCCAGACAGACTTTCCTTTTATCAGTGTATGGAAAAAGCAGCTGTTTTTACCGCCTGGTACAAAGATCACAGAAATAAATTGGCTTTTGATTGCATCTTAAAGGGTTGAAAACACTGCACAACTAACAAACAAGGTCATGACGAGACACAGCGTTTTAGTACAATTATATCTGAACATCTATTTTTAGCACTGAATCTATTTTCTATGCTGTTATTCTTCCTCTTCATTCCTCTTCTTCTTATTATTACCATTATTATACATATGTTATAACAACAGCAACAGTTGGCAATGATGTCACAGCTGAGGGTGGGGAAACCCAAGGGGGAAAACAACCCCCCTCATCCACTAAAACACTATTATGTACGTTATATACTAATAAAACCCAGAAGGAAAAAAACAAAACAGATGTTTTTAATGAGTACGTGAATTATCACTGTAATAAACAACAGAATCTAGAGTCTTAAACAGGCATGTATAGAACACACCATAATAATCTAAAACTGATAAACTGAATGATCATCTTCTTACAAAGCAGGAAACTTACTCCTGCACAAAAATCACATTTCTATCTCAGTCACATGACATTTAGAGGTTAGATTCCTATTAATGCACATTCTTAGATATTTGTACTACATGACTCTTAATTGCTGGACAGTTTTTCGTGGAAATGACAGCGTTTGGATAATCAGTCTAACTTGTCTATGAAGGACCTGTTGCCCCTGGAACGCTCAAGTAAAAATCTAGACAATCCAGGATTATTTGGGAAATAGTCATCAACATAGTATTAATACAAAGTGAAGAATGTGTGTTCTTGTTTCTCTCTGCTCCTAGCTCCAATCATCTGTCTGATATCGTTTAATTACAGCTGACATTTCTCGGAACAAAAGGAGCGTGTCTGCCATTTCAATCAAAACCATTGTCTGCTGGAAACTACAAAATAATTGCATGACCCATTCACACTCCGTTAAATAGATCCATTATAGAAACAGAATGGTAACGAGGATAAATGAAGATATGATGTTCAAGACAATAAAATGTCGAAATGAGTGATATATGCTGAGATCTGCATGTCACTTAATTACATTACATGCCTGAAGCGACGTAAACAAAGACGACTTTTTAGTGACAGCATCAAGGTTATAATAGTTTGGGATTTTTCATTATAGTTTAGTTTTATTTAATTTTGACTTTTTTTCGAGTTTATAGAGCAGGTTTGCTAGTTTGTATTAGTTTTAGTTTTTTTCTAAATGCTTAGTTTCAGTTTAGTTTTAGTTTTTTCATATCTTTTATCTTCCTCGTCGTCGTGTTCAAAGAAAACTCATACAGAACTCTGCTGTTTTCTCCCAGTTTTAGTCTGCATGTTTCCAGGTAGAGTGAGGACGAGAAGACGAGTCCAAATGACAAGTGACGAGACGTGACGGACCGAGAAGTGACGTCAGCTGAAATTGCTCGAACAAAATAAATCGATTTCATATCAATCTGACATCGACAAAGACGAAAACGAAGGAAAATTTATCTATAATTTTTATACGTTTTAGCTACTTTTGTAAGTAATGATAGACCGATATATCGGGCCGATATTTATGTTTTTTTCTTGTATCGTTACGGCCTGTTTTGTTGGCCGATACGTTCTTTTTTCCCTGCTACGATTTACTGACAGGCGAAGTTAACAGTACGTCTATGTTCTTGGAAATACTGATGTCCACACTGAAAAAAAACTGATTTTTTGGTGTAGTAATATTTATTAAGTTAACTGTCAAAATTTTTATTTTCTAATTTCAAGTATCAGTGAGAACTGGAATTATTCCCAAGTAAAACTAAATCTGTCATTCATGTAATGAATAAACTGTGGGCGGAGTCATTGTATTCTGTATTTTCACATAATATTTAAAGCTTTCATAGTCATTGCACATGAACCTAGAGATACCAAGGAAGTTTGAATAGTGTTGCGTGTTTTGACTCTGCCCATGCGCCTTGTGACGCAGGGACAGTTTGTGTTGAGTCAAGTGACTCACGTAGTTTAGTGTCACTGAGTCATGTGACGGTGCGCTACCTTGCAAGTTGTAAATATTCTGTTAAAAGCAAGTGTCTGTTCTGTGTTTTGTAGTTCTATGCCTCATGTTCTGCCTCTAGGGGGCAGTATCTGAGTGAACTGGTGGAAGGAATATATAATAATAATAATACATTTATTTTGTATCACACTTTTCATGAAACTCAGACGCTTTACATACAGCAGATAAAAACAAAAGCCAACACAGTTGATTAAACACACTAAAAAGAGATAAAAAGACATAGGCAAACTAAGAAGACAGGAACAGCTAAACAAAAGTAATCTTGAATAAGTGAGTTTGTAGAAGGGATTTGAAGGTGTTGAGGTCAGAGCAGTGTCGGATAGTGGGTGGGAGGGAGTTCCAGAGGGTTGGAGCAGCAACGGAAAAGGCTCTGTCCCCCCAGGCTCAGTGCTTGGGTTTTAGAGGTGGGGCGAGGAGGTGATCGGTGGAGGACCGGAGGGTGCGGGAGGGGGCATAGGGCTAGAGCAGGTCTATGGGGTAGGAAGGGGCCTGGTGATGGAGGGCTTTATGGGTGAGGAGGAGGATCTGGAATGTTATTGGTTGTTTGACAGGGAGCCAGTGAAGATGTTGGAGGACAGGAGTGATGGGATTGCGGGACCGGGTGTGGGTGAGGAGACGAGCGGCGGAGTTCTATATGAGCTGGAGTTTATTAAGGAGTTTGGAGGGAAGACCATAGAGGAGGCTATTGCAGTAGTGGAGTCTGGAGGTGATAAAAGAGTAAAGAAGTGTTTCACTTTGACTCCAGGCCTGAACGCTCTGAGCTGCTGTCAGTGTTTATTTTACAAAGAACTGACTTGAAGAATTAAGTGACTGAACACTGTTTTATTAGGTGAAATGTAAATGTTACCTGTTCTACCTTAACTTTCTCCTTTTTTTAACAGTTTAATATTATTTTTGTTCAATAAATGTTTCCTTTAAAAAAAAAAAGATTTTCTGACATTTGTTATCATTTGACCGAGGAAAAAAAAATTGGTATTGGCTCCAAATATTGGCTTAGAAATATTGGTGGCCTGTATCAGTCAATGGCTAAGGCTGATATATTAAAAAAAAAAAAAAAAGGTCTCGGGCCAAAAAAAATCCATATTGGTCAATCACTATTTGTAAGCACACAATACAGTTTCAGTCAGTTGTCGTTTTTTCCTTTAATTTTTATTTATTTCAGGTAATGCAGATGTTTGTTCAGCTCTAGTTTTCGTCATGTTGTTTTTGTTTACAATAATAACCTTGGATAGCATGAATACATATAAGCAATAAGCGCAGGCAGTGCATGAGTGAATATGAGTGAATCTGTATCTTCTTATTAATAATGAAACATCAGCAGGTGGTGGAGACGCTGGGGGGACATTTCCCTTCCAGAGCTTTAAATGAATGGTACACAATCCACCATAGCTTTTCCACCTGGATTCAGCTTTGACGGGCAGATTATGAAGGTTATTAGTCTGTAAGAAATGCAAAGAATTAGCAGAATCAAGCCCAGGCAGTTTTTAAAAGAAGTGTAGATGGGGGGGGGGCAAAGAAGATTTTATTAAGATCTTTATCTAAACCTCGATACTTTAATCAGAGGAGGAAATTAATGTGGAAGATAACTAGGAGCTCAAACTTACAGGAAGAATCTTATTTATTTATTAGTAATGTGCAAATAGATGCAAATCATGTCTTTTCCAGATGTGCACTGATTAATATACAGCACAGCCAGAGCAATGATCCATCCCATAATCAGAATTCTATCTCGTCTTATACAAAACACCAACATGAGTCTGAGTGATGAGAGAAGGCGGGTACGATACAGGATGTACACCTACGACTTCACAAAGGCCTGTTGTGAATTTTGAATATTGTACTGTATTGTTGACTAAAGGTTCGTGCGGCGTGCATGCAGCTCACGGGCGTTCAGTCCTAACAGCGCTCTTCAAATCTGTCTGTCCTTCAGTTTCAGTTTCAAAGAAAGGCTCATTTCCACAGGAGATGTGCAGTAGTTTCACTCAAGTGGGTGTTCTTCCTGGTGAGGTGAGCTGAGCGGCTCCATCAAATGTAATCCTTCATTAATACACTCCACTCATCTCTCTCTTCATCTGCCATGACCTTGATTTCTACAGAAATGTTTAGCTGAGTAACGTCTGCAACTTTCAAAAGGCGACCTCATCTTTTCGACTATTCAATCTGGATCCCAGATCATTATTTTTTCAATACATTTTTATAATTGAATTTCATTCAATCACAAATTCCAATGTAATTTTTCAGCTATAAGTACAAAAATGATCTACTTTTTCTGACACACTCCAC
>JAPTYQ010000001.1:6317520-6335418 GCA_029814465.1 Ostorhinchus cyanosoma
TTTCAACCTGAAATTCATTGGCTTTGGCTCATTTTCTGTGAAGAACATGAATCCAAACACATTTTCAATGAGCGCATTCTGTCCACCCACCCTACGCATTTCTATTCCATACAGAGGGTTTGGTGGGTTTAGTTGTGAAACATCTTGCTTCATTTGTAAATGTGTCTTTTTTTTCCACTCACTTCACTTGTTAATAACTGATTTTCTTTTTTTTTTTTAATTTATCATATTTTACTGAAAAAAAAAAGAGTTGCACATTAATTCATAAATGTGATCTAACAAACAAAAGTAAAGGGCAAATATGAACCTTGTTTGCTGTTCATTTGACTTGTAATTGTAAACATCTGAGTATATTAACATAAAACGGTTTGATTGTGTTGTTTTGAAAACTCAAAACTCTAGCGGGTCCAGCAGACCCACGAACACTGGCTCAGGAACACAAATACTGACACCACACATGGGTTAAATATCTTACATCTTTAGCAGTGCAGTGGTTAGCGTCGTCACAGTATGAAGGTCCTGACTTCGATTTTAGCCGCGGTTCAGTCTGTTCGTGTTCTTTTCCGTGTTCCTCCCGTGTCGGTTTGGGTTCTCTGCAGGTACTTTTGCTCCATCCCACCATCCAGAGACATGCACTAATAGGTGAATTTATCAATCTAAATGGCCTGTAGGTGTCAATGTGAGAGTGGGTGGTTGTTCATCTCTATATGTCAGCCCTGTGGTGATGATGTACCCGCCTTCGCCCAATGGTAGCCAGGATCGGCACCTCCACCACCATGAACTGCCCTCAAGGGTTAAGTTGCTCAGAAAATGGATGGATGGATGGATGGATACACTGGTCATGTCCCGACAAAGAGTATTTAACAGCCAAATGAAAGGGGCGCCGTGGCCTAGACAGCTGCAGAGATGGCTTGTAACTGGTTTAATTCCCTGGAGTGGCGGAGAGTTGTTGGCTGATGTGCCCTTGAGCAATGCACGTAACCCCTCATTTGCTCCTGCCTGACATGGCGAACCCATGTGTGTGATGGGTTAAAGCCAGAAGGCAAATTTCAGTTTGAGGTGCATGTTTTTACGTCTGTGACAAACTACTCCTGACAAAATACAGATTCTTTCTATTCTATTAAAAAAATGATACTCATTCAACTCATTCATCACTTTTTATTTGACAGGAACTAATATTTGTCATTTGTAAGTTCAGCTTGTGGAGGCATTGTCAGCAGTGGATCGGATGAATCGGTGCAGCAACAGGTACTGCACAACAGGGTGTCTGAAAGGGATGAATGCTTGACAGGTTGACCAAAAATCAGCGTTGAAATGGGGAACTGAGTCAGGGTGTAGCTGCCCAGTAAAATAGAAATGTTCCAGTTGAATGTTTGTTTGTTGCATTTTATATGGAAATGACAAAAAGATATGTAAGAAAAACTGTAAATCAGCTGCAAAAGGTGGAGATAGGTTCATGTTTTCTGTACAGAAGTGAAGGAAACATCCCATTTTTTAATACCTGAAACCCCTGAGATTCTTCATTTTAAATAATTTCCTTGTGGTCTCCATAAACTGTAAATACTCTATTTGGGTCAGAATTCTTCATTTATTCACCTCCACAGGTCCATCTTCAACCCTATTTCTGAGTAATGACACTAGAAAGGTGCTTTGGAGTGCTGGCCCTTTAAATGCAATTGAGCCACTTCAGGCCCCGCCCCCTCCAGGTTGTTGGCTGTGCTGCTCTGTCTCGTTCATCAACTGAACATTTTAGGTAATTGTCTCAAAGTATGGACATATTTTCAGTTTTTACTCCAACCGCTGCTGCTGACAAACAATTATATTGAACTCGGAGAAATGTTAATCAGAAGTCTGGACCTTATATGAACAAATATCATGATGTAACGACAAAGCGAATTAAGAAGGAATTAAAACAGGTTGTAGAAATCCATTTGATTTTTGCCAAAATGAATCTAAAAATAGTTTTGCAGCAGCTGGAGGGTTCAAATTCCAAAAGTCTGAACTATTAGAGTCCAAATACACAAACAAAATGAACCACAGCTGAATAAAAGTGGATTTAACCAGTATTTTTCAAACACCTCTATATAAAGAAGTCTCTGTGGTTTCCAGTTTGTGTTTAATGAAAGCTGTGCCTTGGACCACAACGGATCAAACCGACAAATTTGAGAAAAAGCCTTGTTCTGTTTGCAACAGAAAAAAGGTATTTCTTCACAGTGTTGTTGCCAGAAGTTCTGTTTCTGCAATTAAGTGCAACAGGTGAAAACAGTGAACTCCACTAGACCATCATAAAAGGGCCCTGCATGTGCTCAAGCCTTCAACAGCCCAGACATTTTCTACCAGCCCTCACTTTTCTCTTTCTCTTCTGTCTTTCAAAGGTGCTGCATTAGTTTGGATTAATTACCGTGTCAAGTGGCAAATCAATTGTAAATGGCCACCAGCGTTACATGATGCCCTTGATTCTTTTTCCACCCCCTCCCCCTCCCCTTTTATGAGCTTCTGTATTAATTAATGTAAGTTGTGGCTACAGCCTGTGTTGCATAATATGGGGTAACACAGTCATGTAATGATTTATAATGGAAAAACACTGCCTGGTTTGTGTTGTCAATGAGCAAAAAGTATTTGTTCTCATTTCCAGTCGAGTGTATGATTGCTGTGTTTTTTTAGGGAATAATTTAATTCATTCAGTTGTGAAAATTAGACATTTGCTGGGATCTCGATTATGTACTCATGTTTTCTACAGCTTTGAGGCTGATCTGATGAATAGCACGCCAGTTCTTATGAGATTCGTTTGTTTTATATGATTGCATTTTCATCCTTTTGTGTTTTTTTTTCTGTTTATTTGACTGTTGTTTGTTTACATCCAATTAACACTGAAAAGCCCTGTGAGATAACCTTGTTGTGATATAGGGCTCTACAGATAAAACTGAATTGAATTGAGTTATTCAACACCATATGATTGTGTATCAATTTATGCCAAGATCTCCGGTTTACACATCTGTAACAGCCAGAGATGACAAAAGTACTCACATTCTGTACTTAAGTAGAAGTACAGCTACTTATGTGAAAAAATACTCTCATAAAAGTAGAAAGAAGTGGTGATTCAACTCCTTTACTTAAGTAAAAGTAAAAAAAGTACAGCTTCTCTTTTTTAATAAAGTAAAAAGTATAACTGCATTTTTTTTGGCCATGAATGAAACAAAACTTATTTAACCAGGCAAAATCCTAAAAGATTGTGTTTTCTAATTAAACAGTGAACGGTACTGAGCATAGTCCTGCACCAGGTCTGGTACCCGACAAGTAAAGGCAAAAACATGCAGGGATTGGGGGGGGGGGATCTTAGAATTTTCACAGGTACGTGTAAAACTAAGCAAAATGTCGAAGGGTAGTGGCCGTGGTACTCAGCTTTGCGTTTACAGTTGGAAAAAATTTAGTAAAAAGTGGACTCTGGTTCTGACCCTGGTCGCAGCCTGAGCTCCTTTGGTCCTGCACTGATTTTCCCTCTGAAGTGGCACATTTTACGTTCTGTCACATCTGTTTAGTTTGAAAAAGTAACAAACCTATTCTCAGAATGTAAGCAGTGTGAAGCACAGATATTTATGCAAAAATGTAGGGAGTAAAAGTAAAAAGTTGCCAGAAAAATAAATACTTAAGTACCAATACCTAAAAAATCTACTTAAGTACAGTAACAAAGTAAAATTACTTAGTTACTTCCCACCTCTGGTAGCCACAGTAACATTCAGTACATGGTATGTGACACGTGAACGTACACTGTACAAAAGAACATTGGTATTTGTTCAGTTGAGAGAGAGGTCTTCATAGTTCTAACCAACATTTCTTTTTACATCAGACCAACAAAATATCGGATTTGATGCCACAACATTGGGACAAGAGAATCATTTAACTTGGTATCGTGAACTGCAACCTCATTGAAAAAACTTAAAATTTTTACTGCAGGAGGCTGCTTTAAAATTTTAAATAATCTCAACATTTTATTTTTTACAGTGTACACGTGGAAAGCTAATAATGCGTACAGATAACACGCCAATTAAAAATGGTGTTTATTTTTATGCAATTTCATGATATCATATTAAAACTTCATTCTTCAATAGGATTTCAGTTGTAAACTCTAAAATCCCTCCTTTTTCTGAGAGTGGCAGCAGAATTTTTAGAATCTGAAATCTAATAATATTGTTTGGATAAATCTACAGACGGATCAGGATGAACCCACCCTTTTTACCTCTCATTTTTCTGCCATGCTTGTGTTTGTGTCCCTAACCTTACGTTTCTCCCGGACATCTTTCATCGTCAGTTTCCACTCAGGCTATTGAGTCCAAGTGGATTTCAAGCTGAAGGTGAAGAATGAATCATGCAGAGGAAGAGAGATGGAGCAGAGGAAGAGAAGCTAAAGGGTAAATGGTGCAGAAATCAGACTGAAAGGGTGACACGCGGCGTCGTTCACGTGGCGTAGTGTGAGCCGGTGGTGACGGAGTGTCGTGCTTTCTGTCTATTATTTCTTTTTATAGAACACAGTCAGAGGCAGGAGAAGCATGCTATCGATTGTGTTTATGACAATGGCATTATAGTAATTAAAAAGAAAACACGCAGCATTCGATTCCCGTAATGAATTGTCTGTAAAATGATTTGTGAAATTAAACACTTATCTGTTCACAGTATGTGGACGTATATTTAATAGTCTTGGGTTGTTTTTGTTGACGAGGCTCCAAAAAACCATTATGGGCTGCTTGTTGAATAAATGAATGATGAATGAATGTCTTTAAAATGGAATAATCCCGTAGAACAAGATATCTAAAGGTTTTTCTGTTTGTTTGTTTACTGTTCAAATAAAAGCAAGCTTATCTTCCGTTTAAAGCCTTCTAATAGAGTAAAAAATGCTGTACAATCATACTCATACACCTGGTTTTAGTTCAATGTTGGGTGATGTTCAGGTCTTTTCACCATTTTCTATATCTTTTATAAGTTTGTACAAGGACATACATATGTGTGTGTATGTATGAGTGTTTTTAGTCATTGCAATATCACATTGTTTTTGTTTTTTAATGGCATTTCACATGTTTTAACCTCCATTTTCACCATTTTACATTAAATAATTGCCTTCATTGGAAACAGCACAATGCCACCGTTGTTTCAGATACTACATTTTTAATTTAACTTTTTTTTTTTTAATCTATAATCATGATTAATCTGATTAAAAATGTTAACGCATTTAACCCATCTACAGCGCAGAAGGACTCTGAATGTCTCTGCTAATGCATTTCAGGCAGTTTGTCCAAGTAGAGTTGACGTCGTGTATGAACAAATGGGCAGTTGATCCGGTAGCGACAGGCAGCAGAACCGACCCATAAAGATGGAAGACGCTAAACAGCACATTGACCCTCCGGATGGAAATACGAGGAAAAAAAAAAAAAAAAAACGAGACAGAAAAGGTATTTTTAATTTTATTTACTTGTTTTGAGCAGATGAAAAATAAAGCACTTTATGTACAAGGAACTAATAGCAGAGCAAATACATTAATAAATATAATCAAAACATTATAGCAATTGCCATGTGCATTAGTAATAAAATTAATTCAATATGTGACAGGCAGCAGAACCGACCCATAAAGATGGAAGACGCTAAGGAGCACGTTGGGTCTGGATGGAAATATGAGGACAAACAAACCCAAGATGGACCAGTCGACCAACATGAAGTATTATCCACACTCTTTTCACTGAAGCACCACTTAAAATACTCAAATACCACGTCAATGCGAAGTGTTCATCAGTCGGGGATTCTGCTGCACTTCGGCTAACACGTCGCCCAGCTTGCGACAAACACATTAAGTATTCCCTTCTTTCTTGAGTCTGTTTGCTCATACAAAATGAAACGTGATTAATATAAATTAAAAATGAATATTTAATCGTGATTAATCCACATCAACTGTGATTAATCTGATTAAAAAAAAAAACTTGATCTTTTTTTTTATACAATGTCCTTTTCAGTGAACTTTTTTCTTTTTTAAGTAAAGCTGTCAAAGTCTTGTCCAATACAGAGGACAAACATGCACTGCTGGGTCCAAAGAGGTTCAGGACCAAAACTCCCCGATAGAGGCTGTAATCTGAACATTTTAAAACCTAACTACTGACCTATTTGCATGGCAGTCTTCGCCATCACTACAAATCAGAGCTAAATGGTTTGATATGCACCAGAGCTGGTGTAAAATGTGGCACATGTAACCATAATCAGGTCAAAATGAGCTGTAGTGAACAGCTGAGCTCTGTTTCTGGGATGTTCAAACCCATCACACTGATGATGTCTGCGTCCACACTGAAGGCACAGCTACAAGACAAACACCATTTCAAATCTAGAAATACCTATTCAGAAACGTGCATTAGTAAGTAGCATGAACAGTAAATATTTCTTTATTTTTTTGTCCTGAAGGTCCTGCTGGAGTTTGGCAGCTTGTGTGACATTGTTATCGCAGACCTTTCTCACCTATGGCATTTTCTTTCAACAGTAAAAACAAGGAGCTTCAAAAAACAAAAACACAATGGACCAAACAGTGGAGCGAGCCAGACCCGGGGCAGATAATACCTCAGCAGGTCTCCTTTGCCTGCAAACTGGTGTCAAAGTCAAGTCTCTTAGCTGTAAACACTTTGTTAAGACACCCACACAGATAGAGTTTTGTTTTTCAGAGCGTTACTGATAGATGGAATGAAAGCTCCCTGGCTGGATGTAGTAAGCCAAGTTCGTCTGCCAAAGGCCATTTGCATCAGTTCTGTCTTCCTCTAATCTTGTGCTCAATTAGTCAAGGCTCCAAAGCACAAAAATAAACAAAATTCACATTCATTAAAAAAAAAAACCCAACTCATACTTTATATTTATTCACTGTGCAGTGTGTTTTACATAATATCTACATCTGCAAAAACGGCATTAAAAACGAAAAATTCAAGAATAATAAGAAAATAGAATATGAATGGAAGGAATTAAAGTCTGAGGGTTAGATACACCAGAGCAAATGAGACAAAATTAAAGCATGTAATTCACACGGCAGCTGCAAAGAGTGAAATTCATCAAAAACAACACTGAGCAAATACTGTGATGGTATGTCTGTGATCAGAGGCCATTGGAGACTCTGCTGAGGCCTGGAGCAAAAACTCACAGGTACCAGTTCTTCAAATTCAACCTGTGATTGTTGTTCTTAAACAAACTGTTCATTGTTTACAACTGGACCAATGGAATAGCTTTAATGGAGGATTGGACTTATGCTAAACCTGCTCTGGCTGCTGAATATGTTCAACTCTAAAGCACCCGCAGAGCGCTGATCTGCTTTCAGAGGTCCAGCTATCAGTGACTGTCCTAACAGAAGAATAAACTGAACAAAAACATGGAAGGACACAAATAGAATGTGATCTCATCCTTAATGTAATGACAATTTAGGGAAATATGTCATCAATTACTTGACATAAATTGTAAACATTTTGATTTAGACCCAGTTTTGTAAACTGAGCCTAACCATGATTCAATTCTACAAAATCTTATCATCTTGTTATTTAGTCTGGCCTTTAATTGAGGCCTGAATCGACCATTCTTGGCACTGAATGCACACAACAGGCGGCGTCCACATTGTTTGGTGACAGATTGTTCATTTCCTTTGTTTGGCTTTGACCTAAAATGTGTTTGAATGCAATCATTTTACCTCATTCAGTGATGGTTCGAGGTGCCTATTGTGAAACCTTTTGCCCTTGAAAGAGACTTTTTCCATGTATTATCTTTGATAGTTTTAGAAGTCAGAGCAGGGCTGTCCCATATAGACGATTATCCTGTAGGTCAGTTTGAACCAATGTGTGTCACAGGAATCAAAGTGACTCGTGCGTTTAAAGCTCGTGCTATTTGTTTTACGATGTTTAATCAACTGACCTGAAAAAATGTCTAATGGTATTTGCTTCCTTTATTCCTATCTTCCATCAACTATCAGGGCAACATTACTTTTCTACCAACACACACTTAGCTGAGACAGCATAGTTGTGCATTAGTACTTGAAAGAAAAGACGATTAATTGAACCTCAATCAAACTTCATTTATATTTCCAGTGGCAGCTTAGATACAGTAAGAATGTGTGGGAATATTTGCTCGAAAAACATTTACCAATAATGAAAAATGTTGCACTACTCAGCTTCTGCGTGGTAGTGGAATACTTCATTAAACTCACATTGGGTTAGTAATGATTAGAATATGTGGATTCTGTTACAGATCAACAAACAATATAAAATACATGTCAGTAAAAATAACTGACACAGGACAGACAGTAGTGAAAATAACCACCAAAGAAGTTTATATTGCACTTGTTTTAACCTTTGTTTTCCAGCCCTTTGTTATTTAAAAGTCTGATGATTTCATTAAACTACGTATTTCTAGCCATAAAATAGAACAAACTGTCCAAAAATAAACTATATAATCAAACCAACCTCAAATTGGCCCGAATGTCAAAAAAAAAAAAAAAAATGTGGCTTATGGGAAAAAATGCAAAAATACATGAGTATGTGACTGTGTGACTTATTCTGCTGTCAGTTTGTCAGATGTTTTACAAAACACACTTCCAGGGAACAAGCTAACAATAGTAAAATCCAGTATATAGACACCACCGCTCAGAAGTTTGGACGCCTTCAAGACTGTTGGAAAACATTTCAGGTGAGTACTTCCTGAAACTCATCCAGAGAATGACAAGAATGTGCAAAAACAGGAATAAAAGCAAAATGTGTCTATATTTGAAGAATCTAAAAAAATAAAAACAGGCTTTGAGTTATGGCATACTTTTTTAACTACATAATTCCATATGTGTTCATTCATAGTTTTGATGCCTTTAGTGAGAATCTACAATGAAAATAAAGAAAAAAACAGGTGAGTTTTTTTTCAATTTCTTGTTCATTTTAATGCCTGGTCCAACTAAAGTACATTTGATTGGACAATTATAATGATAACAACAAAAACAGCTCATAACAGTTTAATTTCAGAGCTGATGTCTGTCCATTTATTATGTTTTTTTCCCCCCATAATTGAAATCTCTTCTGTTCTTACATCAGTATCCATCTGACAAAAACTGCTTTTATTCATTCCATGTTTTCTTTTCAGTCTGTTTTAGTCACATGATCCATACAGGAGTTAGGACTTGATTGCATAACCATTGTTTCTGATGGTCTAATAATTTTTTCCACGACTAAATGAATGAATGAATGAACTTGAACCCTTCAATTATACAATACGACTTGAGAAGTAAAAATATTTGATTATAACTTCAATACATAAGATATTTCTTTTTGTGACTGGTGGATTCCCTCTGTGTCATCTTTTGTAGTTAGTTGTACATAAACTAAAGACACTGTGATTCATGTGGAGGCTGTCTCCATTTGTTTAGCCTGAATAACAGGATATAAAACAGCAGGGATGCTTAGGTGTGCAGGACGGACGACAAATCAACACTTAATGACAACAGAAGAAATAATAAAGTTCAATATCAAAATAAATACATTTTAATAAACACAGATGATATAAATAAAATACAGAGGATGTGATAATATGGACACTGACCTCTAACCAGAGACGATATTCCAAAGGGGAGAACGATGGACCAGCAGGGGATTTACACTACTGGAACACATGAAGAAGAGGTGGGCGTGGCTGGAGGACTAACACCCCAAACAGACTGAACAATAACCAAGACACCAGGTATGTAGAAACTCTGAATGGAAAACAACAATTTAACCCAATTTAGTGTCATAATATCCCCGAATGCAAGTTTCGGGGATATAATGTTTTTGGTCTGTCCGCCGCCACCGGATATCCTACATGTTAACACAATAACTTGAAAAATATTGGGTTTAGAAATTCCAAAATTTCCACATCAATCTGTATCATGAGAGGAAGAACTTATTCAATTTTGGATGATTTATCATTTGTAGATTGGCCACAAGGGGCGCTCAAAAGTTTAACTAAGCTCTAAACACTTTTGTTTGTATCTCTGGAACTATTTGTCTGATTAACTTCAAATCATGTGCAAATAAAAGGTCATGACCTGGGGATGCCTCATATCATGACATCATAGCTGTCTGGTTAAGGATTGGGGGTGTTCGGGGATATACCCCTAGCTGTCGCTTCCAATGACTAGTTTTGTGTAGTTATTTAATGATGTACATCGAAGGGGTTACATTAGCTCCTCCTACTCCACTGAGTATTGGTGTAAGCATCAGTATATGAGCAGCAGGTCACTGTTATAGGTGGAGTTAGAACATGTCCTGGAGTAGAAGCAGCAGAGACTGCAAATACTGAATCAAGAACAACACTGGAACCTATAGACTGTTATTTTCCTCACTATATCTAACGCATTGCTTCATAGACCTGTTTAGCCCATTAGACTTCGAAGTAGTCATCCGTCACAGAGGTACTTAAACGTGTCAGTGCTCATTAAGTCCTCCTCCAGGATGGGAATTTGCGCTGCAGATGGTGTGGTACCTGAATGCCTCAGCGGTAAGCAGTGTCCTTATCTGCCCAAACAAATACGTCTAATACCGGAGTCCCTGCCAGGAGCAATTCTGTTTTTGGGACCGTCTTCTGATTAGTGGAAGTGGTTGATGGAATCCAACTTCTGGCTTTCATGAGACTGTCTGGCTCACGCAGGTTTGTGTTAGTGATTCTGTTAAATGACTGCCAACGCGTTGTCAAACTGTCAGTCACTGCCCTTGTCAGTGCAGATGGAAACTTTCCACACGGTAACTGTACCTTCCTGTTTTCAGTTTGTGAAGTATTTAATATGTGTTTGCCCATATCGGAATCAGAATCTCTTTATTGTCATTGAACCACGTACAACAAAACTGAGGTAGAGCTCTCAGGTTCAGTGCAAGAATTTACAGACAACAAATATCAGTAAAACAACAACAAATATCAGTAAAAGGCACAGTTTCTTACATTAAAAAATAAAAAGTATTGCAAACTAAGACATTTGTAAAACATAGAGTTAAAGTAGTGCAAATAACATGAGAAGTACTGCAAATGACATGAAAGATAAATAGTGTGAAAAATACATAATGTGAGGAATTCAGATCTCTGATTCGGATTCCGATCTGGACAAACACATTTTAGGTTTACCATGGAAACATGGGACCCCTCTGGGGCCCTCATGGACATGCTGGCTGGATGGCAACCTGGATGCCCAAACACAAAACCAAAATAAACAAAATGACAACGTAAACATTATTTAGGGGCTGACACTTAGCTTTTCAAATACAAATATTCTGTCTGGACGACTGTCACTGTGACCAGCATTTGAAATGAACAGGATTCTTTAATGTCTGTGACATTTAGGGACATTTTCTGACTGGAAACATAAATCCTACATACAGCTCTGTAGAAGCCAACAGCGTAATAACGACCCATAATGTAATAAACTTGCCATTTTTGAAATGTAATCGGATAATAACGTAATAAAAGTCCTGAACTGATAACGTAATAACTTTTGGCCAATAAAGTAATAACTTACTACGTTATTGGCAGGTTATTACGTTATTGGCCTGGTAAAAAAAATATTTGCAAATGTAATAACTGAGACAATAATGTTATAACATAATGTATAACACCAATAACGTAACCAAAAGTTATTACATCATCGGTTTAGGACTTTTTATATTATTGGCCTATTACATTTTAAAAATGGCAGAAGTATGAGATTATGGGTCATTATTCTGTTGTTGTCTTCTACCAGCTCCTTTAAGTCCATCAGTTGAACAGCAGTCGCTCAGAAGCTCTGACTCCCAGTGCTCCCAGTAGCTCAAACTGCCTGTGGACAGTCTGTGTTTGCAGCTGCTGCTGTCACCAGCCTTCTGCAGGACTGAAGCCACTGTATCGAGTGTCACAGACTGTTTTACTGAGATCGATATTTCAATACGTCACTGAATGGGTTCAAAGTTAACAGACATGAAGACAGAAACTGCACCGTACTCAAGTGTCAAAGTTAGTCTTGAAGGAGCAGATCAGGAATCAGTTATTATTTTCAGTCTTTTAGCCCCGCAGACCCACTGAGGCCATATACTGGTGGATAAATGGACAGTAGATATTCAATCATGCACTGGTTTGTGATTATAGTCTGCCATCTAGTGGCAGTAAAGTCTATCTACATATCAAACACAGTGAAGGATACTGCAGTGATCCTAATGCTATGTTATTTTACATTATTAACCCTATTATGCATGAATTATGAGAACATTAGTCGAGTTTTTTTTTCTGAGTGTTTTTATTCCTCTTTAGGCATGAAAAAAAAAACGATGAGCCTATTTGTCATGGAGTTACAAAAGTTGCTGGACATCATGTATTTAATTTTTGAAACAGAAATATGTATTTAAAACCCATCATCAGAAAGTGATATACTGTGTGAAAACTATGAAATAAAAACATTTTTCATGCAGCTAATCTGTTTTCTCACATTTTAACATACTCTAATACTAATTAATTCTTCATTAAGATAATATGCACAAAAAAAGTTCCTTACAGTCTAATGCCAGTTGATTTTCACTTACAGTCATCTTATGAATTGCAGTGAATGGGATGATATGCAACTAAAACACCACAAAACAAGAATATACAAGAGGAATAACCTGTTCACTGTGCATGAAAGGGTTAATACGGTTTTACATGGTTTCTGTGAACTATGAGCAATGCTTTGTTAAATCCATTGAATACAGTTACAGTGTCATTTCTCATTCTGTTGTTGTTAAGCGGCTGTATGCGTTAAATACATGCTGCACTCAGATAAAGCCCATAATTTTCACTGACAGCTGTTAAATATTTGCATTCATTAAATCATTACATCAAGATAGCGGTCTTTATCATGCAAATTGTTACAAATGCACATAGCGGAGACTGTGAATCTACCTATAATTTGGACATGAGACGATGCCTGATGCGCTTCCCTACTCATCAGCTTTATTCTTCGGCTCCCTGTCACTCCTCCAGTCTTCACAAATGTAATGCACACCTCAGATCTACCACAAATAAACCCCAGAACAACAAAAGGAAATGAATCCCAGCCATCCTTTTCCAGGCACAAACAGTTTTCTTTCCTTATCTCTCAGTCTCACCTTATTAATGAGACCACAGTAAAGCAAAAGAAGATCTGGCCGTTAATCTGAGGGCAGTCGGGAGGTTTATAACCTTCATGCTGGTCGTAAAAACCAATGTCCTGCTGTAGAGAGGAGGTGCAGCTCCCAGATGATGTCAATATTGTTCATGTGCTCAAGTGAATGTGTAAAAATGTTTAACAGCTCCAGTAAAAGTCTGCTGATATATGTAACTGGAGAGAGAAACACATTAGAGCTCAAACACTTTGTCCTCGTGCCCTTTACAGCAGATACGAACACACATAAACGGATCTAATATCACACACAGGAAGGACTTCTGCTCGGCTTGAATAATTTACTAATGATAACATAATGCAACTTTTTACTACTTTTAAGTCTACGTCTTCATTTTACTCTCAAGATATTTAAAAATTCCTCTTTTTCACCCACTTTAAAACATCTTTAACTAGTGGTTCCAGGCACAAGAAACCCCGCCCCCCTTAGAATGTATTGTAGCTTATTTTGGCATCGATCCAGCTGATGTCATCATGTCTGTGTGTGCTGATGTCAGCGTATCAACTGCCTCTATACATGGGCCACGTTTCAACCAAATCCATACAGCTGTGGCCGAGATAGAGCAGGTCACCCAATAACTGAAGGGTTGGTGGTTTGAATCCATGGTGGAATTAGTTTCTGCAACTCTATTCTATTCTATTCTATTCTATTCTATTCTATTCTATTCTATTCTATTCTATTCTATATTTTTCAGTCAAACCATGTACACTGGTTTCATTTGGCACCAGTGTCGCTCCAGTTTAAAGGGTTTCTTTGCGCTGTGTGACTCGGTTCGGACATCAGCTTTTCCACCTCATTCTTTGACGTCTTTGATGGAGCAGCCGTCGTTCAGGACGACTGGGCTGCGTACAGTGTGTCAGTGTTCTTTATGTTCTAGAAGTAACTTGACCAATAGGGCCAGTAAACAGTGATTCTAAATAACATTTTCATGCTGAAGTTTCAAGTTTGCGGGCTGTGAATGTGTCACCTTCATGACAGTGCTGTTCTTTTCAAAGTGCTGTAATTGGACAGCATGAGATGCAGCCTGTTTCCATCCCTCTAACTTTAAGAACAGAACTCCTTGTTAAAACATAATAATGGCAAGAACATAAACACCATCTGTCACTGAGTAGGATGCAGCAAGTGCTTTTCACTTATTTTCACATATTCCCAAAAAAAAAAAAAAAACAGGTGAAGATTTTACACCAGAATCTATATGATAGGATTATTTATAGAATATTCAAATAAAATAGAGTTGATGTGAATGGTATAGTCTGCCTTTGTCCACGTTGGAGCAGCTAAAATCCTGCTTTTCTACAAGTGTAAAACGAATGTGTGAAGCAAAATTACAGAGATGTTGCAAATGCTACTTTCATCTACAAGACGAGCTTAAAAAAAAAAAAAAAGCTTCTGATGCAAATTACAGGTTATTTCACAGCGCCCAGGTTCCTTCACCTGTCACCATCATCACACTTATGTAAGCTCTAGGCGAGTCTGAATGTAATAACTGGAACAAAGCACTTTGAGATCCAATATACCATCATCCAACCGATAAAAGATTACGTTTGTAGAAGCCAATAACGTAATAACAACCCATAATGTAAGAAATTTGAATTTTTTTAAATTGTAACAGGCCAATAACGTAATACAAATCCTGAACCGATAATGTAATAGTTAATAGTTAATACATTTGCAAAAAAACCAATTTTTACCAGGCCAATAACGTAATACCTTATTATGTTATTGGCCAAAAGTTATTACGTTATCAGTTCAGGACTTTTATTATGCTACTGGCTTATTACATTTTTAAAATGGCAGATTTATTATGTTATGGGTCGGTATCACGTTTTTGGCTTCTATAGACGTTTTAAATAAAAGTTTGTGGATGTTGGAGGATTGTAGCATCATTTTTTCAATTTTATACAGCACCAGTTAAAATAAAAGTGTAAAAATTAACCATCTGTTCTATTAATGTGATTATTTTTACCATAATTAATAACAAAATAATATATTATCCTAATAACTTTTTTAAATAAAAGAATGCGATCTAAATTACACACACACACACGATGCAAGCTGTTAAATGAAACATGTCACCATGTTGCATCATTCATTTTTAAAGCTTCTACAAACATACAAACATGTGTCTTGTGCAAATGACACCAACACAAGTTTCATTTCAACACAGTGCGTGATTGTATGTCTGCATATGTGTGTACAAAAGAGAGAGAGAGAGAGAGAGAGAGAGAGAGAACGAACGAGAGGGAAAAGGACTGAGTGTGTGTGCTGAGCAGATAGGATTGGCTCATTCCTCCCACAAGGCTGTGCACAGGCGCTGCTGTTCGTCACTGATACATTTCAGTTTCTCTGATCATATTCCACATCCTTTCCCATAGACACAGTTCAGGCCAGCAGCAGCATCTTCAAATGTGCTTTTTTTTCTCTCTCTCTCTCTCTTTCCCATGGAGTTGTTTGCAGCGTGTCTCCGGAATATGAACATCAGAGATTTTGCGTTTTTGTAAAGTTCTGTGTGAGATGACAGAGGAGAAGTCTCCAGAGGTGAGCAGAAGTGGCTGCAGAGGCACGCCCTCTTTTTGTTGCTTAAGTGATTGGACAGAGGGGATCCGCTCTGGCAGGCATCTGTGTTTTTGGGTTAATTCTTCACTGAGAAGATGGCGACAATTATATCTCCACCAATGGACCTAATTCAAATTACTAATGAGCTAGAGGATTAAAAATGAGTTTCACGCTAATGGTGAAGTTATTTCCACTCTGAGACTGCAGGTGGAATTATCCTATCTTCCCAGGCACTTTCCGAAAGCCGCTTATGTGTATTAGGCTAATGATCCGAATACTGAAATAATTTAAAAATAATCACACACTTCAGAAGAACATCCAGACAAATGGTTCTCCTCTCACAAGTTCTTCAGTGTAATTCAGAAATCCACCCCAGCTCCATCTGTGCGTTTTAGATTTGTCACATAAAACACAAAACACAGCTGTATTTTATAGGCTCTTCACAGGGTGACATGGAGAATACTTAAAAAAAATATGAATCAGAAACACAGGCCTGGAAGACACTATTCGAGCAGTGGGTATTAACATCGCCACGAGCTCTATTTGTGTAACTTGTTCATCTTCACTTTTGTTTCACTTGCAAACTCACAAAACAAATGGCCTTTCCCGTTTCTGTGATTCATCATTTCCCAGCTCTGGAAAACCTCTCCTCACTTATTAACTCCCACCGGGCAAATACACAAGGAGAGATACAGTCAAACACAGTGAAGCACAAACTCAACAAGCACACAAACTACACACCAAAGACTGTCCTTTACTGCTCCTCAAGCGATTCTCATCTTGATTTACATTTATTGACAGTATATGAGATTTACAGGTATAGGGATTTGTTTGCACACGCGCAATAAAGTAAAAAAAAAAAAAAAAAAAAAAAAAAGCATGAAATTGAATTTGCAGGAACTCAACCACCCTTGTGCGATCAGTTACTGCTCATTTCCTTCAGTGCAGGGGTTTCCAAAGTGGGATAAGCGTACTCCCAGGGGTACGTTAAATAAGTCAGCATGTACCGAATACAAAATAAATGAGAATTAATGCTGAAATATAAAACACAAATACATTCATATGATAGTTTTATTGTCAATCATCTTGTTTAAGCTCTGGTTACATTTTAAGAACATTTTTATTTTTATTTTATATTATATTACCCCCCCCCCCCAGGAAAGAATATACTGAGGCCTGCAGCGCTGTAAGGGATGAAGACCATAGACTAGACGACAACTGGAGTGGATGAAAAACCACATTCCAGCCATGTGCAGAAGACACTTAAGGATGTAGGTGTTTCATTATCAAAGTCTATAATCAGAAGACGCCTTCGTAAAAGTAAATGTATAGGTTTAACAATAATATACCAACCACTGGAAACACTCAACGACAGGAAGAACAAGATGGAAAACATATATAGAGAAAAATAAGTTTTCTAAAGAGATAAAAGCACTAGATAGATAGATAGATAGGGTAGGTACCCTCTGGTGACGTAATGAGCGCTGATTGGACGAGAGAAGTTGTCTGTCATTTCAACCGAAAATACCAGCATATTTTGAAGCAGGACATAATTATTCCGTGATACTGGATATGCTTTCCATAATTCACAATATTAATGAGTATGTGTACGTTGAAGACACAGGAGGTCCCTGGTGGGACCCGGGGGTACCTAATCATCCGAGACCTCCTGTCGAGGGTTAAACTGTTCCTTTGCAGCCTCAGAGGATTCAGTACCGCCTGGATCCCACCGGGGACACATACTCATGTTAATGTTGTGAAATATGGAAAGCATATCCAATATCACGGTATAATTATGTCCTGCTTCAAAATATACTTGTATTTTCGGTTCAAAAGACAGACAACTTCTCTCGTCCAATCAGCGCTCATTATGTCACCAGAGGGTACCTACCCTTTCTGTTTTGGTTAATGTCGTGTTTTGTCTTTAGCCGTTGTGTTTTGCATTTCACAGCCACCGTAAAGAACAGAGAATCAGAGAGACTAACTCAAACAGAGAATAATTCAAGAGGGTGAACTCTTTTTTATACAGGAACTGCATAGAAAATAAACTCCACCATGGATCATGTTTGATATTAGTACCTTACTTTACTAATAGTGTTTGTGGTATTCTAATGTAGCTGCTACTTTACTCTTAATACCTGAGGAAAAACAACAGGATTATGAC
>JAPTYQ010000001.1:6376351-6403153 GCA_029814465.1 Ostorhinchus cyanosoma
ATTAACCCTTTGAACATCATTCCTTACATTAGTACCATTACTTCCTGGTACTGAACAAAGCAGGTCCACTCACTGTTTATGCAGAGGTGGACCTTACAGACCCTAGAGACCACATTGGACCTGAGATTGTTGCTGTCGCTGTCTGTCACTGTCTTGTAATGTATGTGGAAATTACCAGAAATAGTCACTTGCACGATAAAGGGTTAATGTATATGCATTTTTTAACTGATTTTCCATTTTAATGAACATACAATCATAAACACAATATATAACGCTCCAAACAAACAAAAAATCCTTCTAATGCCCCTCCCCCTACCCTCAATAAGATCTATGGTGAATCAAATATTGATAATAATATCAGTATGTGCATTATATATTGAGCATACACACATTTCAGTGAACATTAATATGCATACAGGCACATATATCCAATGCGTCATAAGTCCATAATTTCGTCATCCTCTGCATTTCTACTTCTATTTCTATTTCACAATACTAATACTCTTGCCACGGAACTAGTCATAAGCTATTTTGCAACAGTCCTTGCCCAGTTCTAGGCATTTGCACATTTAGGTTATTCATGAAGGTTAGGAAAGAAGACCACATCTTGTAAGTCCTCAACCTTTCCTCTTGCCATGTAAGTCAGTTTTTCCAGTGCCAAATTAGATGACAGCTCTGTAATCCATTGGCTAGAGGAAGTCTAGGTCCCTGAATCTCCTTCCATTTTATGTTCAGCTTGTAACAGACAGAGATTAATTCGTTTACGTTCTTTTAACAGTCACTGGGAAATCCTCAGGGTTTATATGCAACAAATATAAGACACGACCTCATAGTACGATCCTAATGAAATGTTGAGAGCGATCAGTTTTTCGGTGCCATATATATATGTAATTACTAACGCTTATGCATAGGTCACTCACCCTATTTGGAATTTCTAAATGCATTCAATTATTGTTTGCAATTTACGTTGAGTTCATGCCTTTGCGACTTGAATTATCAGGAAAACGCACGCCTAAAAAGCCTCTTCTTAAATGGTTTTCTATTTGTCTTTCTGAGCACATATTTGTTGCGTTGTTTATGTTTTGAAGGTAATTGAGTGCATTTATTTACTCCAACTTTAACACTTATATGTAGTAAATGTATGCAGCACATTAAGCGTGAATAATAAAATGCTCACCTTTGTTATAGCGGAGATTATGTCAACCCAACTTTGAGATGTGGTCTCTGGCTATTGCTATTCCACTCAGTACCTTCATAGTAAAGCAGAACCCATCGCCTGTGCAGTGGTTAGCAGTCATTACCTAAAATGTACACAACACACTTACACACTCACAGCTCTTTTAACACCTGGCCCACTGAAGTAATTACTTTACCTCTGTTAGCAGTTGTCTCTCCACCATGTCATCAGCATTATTTCCGGTAAGAGCTGACATAAGCACAACCTAAGGTAATAATATTGTTTAATGGGCAATAAAAAACAAACAGTATCAAGAAGATCCTACATTAGGTGACAAATGAGCTGACTTATTGGCTCTAGCAGCATGTAGCAAGCACACTACAGATGCCAGCGCTACCCTCCCTCCTGCACCGCCACTACAGTTCTGACTATGAAACATACAGTATGTCAGTCAGTTTGACAGGCTGTTGTTTTTCTGTCGCACATAGTCACTGTGGGCCGAGAGTGGATGATGACACTATTATGAAGAAAAAACAACAGTCACTTAGTAATACAAGAACTGCAGGAGGAATGTAAGGTTCTGTATTTACTTGGGTAAACGTTTAGGGCGTTTTCACACAGCGTACTCGAGTCCGTATCGTACTTGGATACGTTCACACCTTTCCCACAAATGTTACGTTGACAAGCGTGTACCGTGGCCTGCGCCCGAGTTCGAATGGTGTTACAGGGTCGACACGTGATGGTAGTGGCAGTGTGGACGGAATTCTGTCGCTATCCAACAAATGCAGAAGTCAGAAAAAGATAAAGACTTACGTCATCAACCGAGCAACTGTTCTGTTCACAGACAATAGTGACCCGAGACTTTTTCGGAGGTTTAACAGGAGTGGCGTCTATGGTCTCGTGGTGGTTAATCTACTTGTGTTGTCAGAATGGTGATTAGGTTTCTTGTGGACTTGTGCACGGATCGCATTTACACGGCATCGTACTGTGCTGTCTGTATCCAGGACTACCTTCTCAACTGGACTTGGGCACGGTACTCGAGCACGGAATGGCTGTATTCACATGGAAAGAATTAAGTGGACTTTGAGGTCCAACAGACTCGAGTACGCTGTGTGAAAACGCCCGTAGTCACTGTGGGCCTAAAGTAGGTGATGACACTATTGTGAGGAAAAAAGCAACAGTCATTTAGTAATACAAGCACTGTAGGAATATAAAGGTCTGGATTTCCTTGGGTAAATATTTAGCCTATTTGTTCGTATCTTGCCTCTCCTTAACTCTTCACACTGAGCTCGTTTGCTGACGCCATCACAGTTGGGCTAAATTCAGCATCAGTGCTACATTAGAGTGAGCAAGAAAAGCAACGCAGCTGTGAAGATGGTAATTCAGAAAAAAGGTGTGCGACGCCAGAGAACTAACATTCTGAAAACAAAAAAATACAAATAGTGTGTTCTTCCAGTATTGCATATAAGATTCTATAATTGCTCAGCACTTAGTTTATCAAGTCAGCAAATTGGAGACATTTTTGTGGAATTTTGCTCTCAAAATGTATCTATCACTGGAAAAAAATCAAAATCTTATCAAGTGTTGGCAAATGCTTTTTCTTAATTTAACATGTTTTTGCTTAACTGAAGCAAAAAAATCTGCCAATGGAACAAGTGAAAATGATCTTGGTAAGATTTCTTGAAAAAAGATTTTCCAGATCTATTGTCTATAAATCAGTTCTTCTATCTCACTGAAAAGTTACCCTTTAGATGATTATGTCCTATTTTAAGTGTGATGAGATGTTTTGATTAGAAATGAGAAAAATACACTTGGTAAGATTTGGATTTTTGCAGTTTAGAGCAGAATCTTTTACTGATGCGTGTAGTATCCATTGGTTGAATTAGAAATGGAAATGAAGGATTTCAGTTAGTTTCAGTGTAAATAAAGACACTGAACAGTCGAGTCTCCAGTCAGCCCAATACAAAGGGCTGCGGCTTCTTCCCACCATCCAAAGACATGCACTGATAGGTTAATCTAAATTGCCCATAGGTGTGAATGTGAGAGTGATCGGTTGTTCTTTTCTATACGTCAGCCCTGTGATGAACTGGTGACATGTCCAGGGTGAACCCCGCCTTCGCCCATAAGTAGCTGGGATAGACTCCAGCGACCCCAGTGAGGACAAAGGGGGTTCAGATAATGAATGAATGAATGTTATATTTATAAAACTGTTAAATGATTTTGTTAAATTGAGGCTTCAAAACAGTAGTCCAGTAACTAATAGGTGTGGATGCATGCCCTTCTTTAACATAGTCTCTAAATGAAGTAAACTCACCATAATAAGGGAGGGTTATGAGCCTGCCACAGGAGTCCACAATGTTAACGACTGAGCATCTGCACCCTCCATCTGTTCAGTTACTCCTTAAGAAAACATGTCCTGAAGAACTCAAATGAGCAACAAAATCATGGCGTTAATCATGGCTTTTTATAATTTATGGTCTTAAATTGTTGCACACCTTTTAGTAGCAGTTTAGAACAACATGTTTCATTATTTATTTATTTATATGAAACAGTAATTATAGGCCTGTCACAAAAAAATAATGCCTGCACGCACCGACTCAAGGCATAAAACGTCTTCAAAAATGAATTTTGTCCTTGTGAGGATTTAAATTAGGGGAAATATTCATCCTTTTTGGTTAAATGTCAGTGCTTAGAGTGAGTGTGTTGGGACGACCTGCTTCTTCAATTCTGTTTATTGCCTTAAAAATTAATGAGGATAGATGTGTAACACTTGGGTACAATTTTTGTATCATCAGGCAGAACTATTTAATGAATCAAGGCAACAGAAATATAATTCATATCATCACCCTGACACAAAACAGGAACCCTAATTAATAAAAACACAATTTGATGAGGATGCTCTACCAAGCACAGTCCACAGATTTTTTTTCAGGTTGATGAGGTGAGAAGTGACGGTGTTTGCTTTCAGCATTTTGTGTAATTAGCCTTGTCCCACCAGTGACATGTCTGTTTATATATTTAGTATATTGATCGTAGCTATAGAGGCTGCAGAAGGTTGTGGTATCGTAGTAGTTTAGTAGAAATACTTTGCTGGTAATACATCTAGCATCACATTTGCAACTCTTATTGATTGTGATAATTCTTAAGTTTCCGGGGGTCTTGGGGGGGGTTGTGGTGGCAGTGTCATGTGATCTGCACATTTGACAGTCCTCCCTAATCCATGCATCATTCATTCTTTTCATATTTAATTGAGAATCCACTATCAGAAAATGAAAAAATTACTAATTTCATTTTTCACGTAAAAATCAAAAATCAAGTTGTTTTTAATTCTTTTGATTGTGTGCACAAATAAAAACATGGAAATAAGTAAATGGACCAAGTGTTGGGTTTCATGTTGACATTTTTCATATCCGATGTGGTATGACCTGGAAGTTACTGACTCCTTCATGTGTGGAGCTGGACCGTCGTGGGTTTGATTGTATTCTGCCTAATTTCATGTTATTCAGAGGCAGAAAACGTGTTACTCTCAAGGAGGACGACATGACTGAAAAAATCATCAGGATCTTCCAGGTCTTGTTATTTTGTCTAATACACTGCAGCCATGGAAGAGAATCTAAGTAGAAGACACTTCACAGAACACACAAAGAAGTCAGTAACTTGCAGGCCATACCAAATTGAATATCAAAAATGTCAACAGGAAACCCCACATTTGGTCCATTTCCTTATTTCCAATTTTTAATTTGTGCATACTATCAAAAGATTTGAAAAATAACTTGTTTTTTGATTTTAATTTTTTTGTTTTCTGATTGTGGATTCTCAATTGAATATGAAAAGAACAAATGATGCACGGATTCTCCCTCAAGACACATTGATGTTAGTGTATTTTAACTTTCAGGGAAATTTAGACTGTTACTGTATTTTCTGAAGTGACTGCATGAATTTGTACATTTTCTGTAATTGGTCATTCTCTCCGTTGAGATATTCCCGAATTCACTGGGTAGAAAAAACCCTTAAATGATTCATTCTAATGTCAAAAAAGCAGAAATAGTGAAAAATATTGGTTATATTTTTTTCTTAGCACAGTCACATTTAAATTAAATTAAATTAATTTTCCAACTGAATAAAAAGAGCAAGACAATTAATTCACTGTGAGAAGTAGCAGGAGAAATTTCAAATTGTCACATCTGTGAAGGTGTAAAATTCAGGCATATTTGACAAAAAAAAAAGATCCGAATAATTAATTTACTATTAAAATCATTAACCAAAAGGCTTTCCACACAGAACAAACCTAATCATAGATTTTATTTCTCAGCACAAAGGATTCCAGAATGGCACGCATCAAACACATTCTTCAGCTGTCGTAATGAAATTATTCAAATAGTTAATCTTTGGCAACTAAGTAAAAATACATGTGCATAAAAAGTACTCATTCTCATCACCAGCTTTAATTTAGTCTGTTGTAGACTAGAGGAGCTTGTGTGAATGCTTGGGTTGTGCTTTCTTTTTCACAATAAATCCTAAAAAGCGTACCTGATGGCCTATTTTCCACCCTGTGTATTGTGTTATTCTAAAGCTTCTGAAATATTGCCATGCTTCCTCATAAGCCCCGTTCTGTAGTGTAGGAAACTGCAAGATAGAGATAGATATCAGATTGAATTAAAGAGCAGTAAATGATACTTACTTTAATTGTATCATATGTTTGTAGTACAACCTGGTGAAAAAAACATGGTCAGAATGTTCAAATTCATTGCCATCGTTGTTAGTGTTCCCCTTGTTTTCAGCTCATTTCACATACAGTGAGTAAATGATTTTCTGTATTCCCTGGTGCTCTACTCGTATCCCTGTCACAGTCGAACACCAACAGATTTATACAGCAGATGTTGGGACATCTTACAAATTACAACAAGTGAAATGCAACTTGTGCTCTTCACCAGAATCATGTTGAGAGGAGGTTTTATCCCTCCTGAATAGAACTCACATGTTGTTCGAATTCGCACTGGGGAGCTTTTGTCTGGGGGATAAGTGAACTAAAGCAAACACAATATGCTGGGTATTTTTTGCTTGTTTGAGTTTTATGACATATATTACTAGGAACAAGGACAAATGCCCTGTGATTTTGTGCCACGTCGCTTTGTTACTCTTTAATTTTCCCTTCCTCTTACATTTGAGTTTGCTGCGTAATAACATTATTGAAGAAAATAGCCTACTGTACCTCTGACTGATGATGATTTTGCCTCTGTTTTATAGATTTGCTTTAATTTATATTATCTCCATCGAACATAAAAAAAAAAAAATGATTACAGCAATTGATGAGATATGTGAATCAGATTTGCTCTATATACTGGGTGGTTATTAAAGTTTTTAATCACATTGGATTTGTGTATTTCAGGTACCCTGTTGATGAAATAGGTTCTGTTAAATCAACTCAAGAAAAGGCACAATGCGTATCGTGGTTTCCAAAAATCTTTCTATTGTGTATTATTAAAGATATCACGTATTGACCGAAAATACAGGATACAACAACCTGAAGCCAAAGATCACTGATAACATTGAAGAGGCTATGATACAGCCAACATGGAAGCAAATCCATGTGCTTCGTGCAACTAATGATGCCCATATAGAGGTGTATTAAATGAAGCACAAAAACTTCAATATCTATGTTTAATTTAGTAATAATTTCCACAGATTTGTCTATTCATTTAATTTCATAATAAAGTAGTTAAATTGTAAAAAGACTTTATGGACACCCTGTTTAACTCCAAAATACTCAATACTGTGTGTGATGAGGATGGTTTTAATAATTTTGCCATTTGCTGAGTAGTATTGTTGCTGTTGTCCATAGATGTGTTGCTGTTTATCTTGCACGTTGGCCTCTCATTGGCTGCTGTCATTGTGTAGTTGATGCTGTACTGGTGTTGTGTTGGATTGAAATGGGTTTTTTTTAAAAAGAGGATTGTTGTATTTCCTTCGTGGATTACCTGAATTTCTGCCAAGTGTTTTTTTTTTTTTTAGCTAGTTTAACCATTATTGGAAAGAGTGACTTTTGCGTAGTTTCCATTATGTGGTACCATCTCAACACGACTCGACTCAACTCGGCCTTTTTGCATTTCCATAACGTAAAAGAACCTGGAATCTGGTACCTGCTACTGCTTTTTTTAGTACTTGCTCGGCTGAGGTTCCAAAACAGGTGAAGAGATATTAAAATGTGCAGTGTTTCCGCTGGTAAGGTCCTTGCCGTCACACCAAAAAAAAAAAAAAACCTGTCGCATTAGACAGATGTAGACGCAGTGTAGTAAAGCTGTTAAGTTTCATTTTCACTTCCGCGGCCCTTGTCGCACAGACCACACCCCCCTCCTTTATTATACGTAGGACGGAAACCACTTCAAATCTTTATATAACATGCAGTGCTAGTTAAAACACAAGTATAGTTCATATGAGAAGCCATAATTTCCCCACATCTTTATAAATAAACCATGTTGATATGATAACAGCATTCACTGACAAATTTGTTGCTTTTAGATTGTTCTTCAGTAACCGCAACATGCATCTCCCAAATAATTGGGTAGTATTATATAATAGGGCACTCTGATATGCTTGCAGTCTGTAGTCTTTCCGTTCAGCCTCAGTTGCAATAATAACAACATTCATATTCTAGTCACGTCTCATTTACTTCCCTCCATTGTATTTTCTTTCACATAATTTTTCATGAAAAGATGCACTGCAATTTTATCGTCTCTAACTTAACAGATGGTCAGTCCTTCCTGTGCTTTAAATGACTTCAAACTGCTAATAAATGACTAGTAAAAAAATATGTAACTGTTAATTTCAGTTTTATTTAATCTCAAATTGGTTCACTTTTTTGCTGTCATAAAGTGTATTATTATAAAAGTTTCAGTGAGTATTTTTCAGAGCACATAAGTGGCGTACTGTTTTGTACTTTGAAGAGAAGTAATGTCTTGCTTGTGGTTTGGTTGGTGCCAGGTAGTTGTGTTTTAACCCACTGTGTGTAGTATGAGAGGCCTCTGGCCCAGATCTGTCATTCTTGTTCACATTCTTTATTCCCTTCTGCCTCATTGACAGTGGCTGTAGACTGGGCCGGTCCCAGCTGGCCCATTCTGAAATTGCTTACTGTAGAAACACATCCTCACAGTAACAGGCCGCTACGTCTGGGCCGGATATTCAGTCTTCATAATGACCTAAAATAACCCTACTGAACTAAAGGTTTAACCAATGAATGAAAACTATTCCTTGGTAAAGAGAACATTGTCCAATGACCTGCTCCATTCAGACTTAAATTATACCTACTAATCCTGGTTTTGTCTTGTTAATCCTGGTTAGCTCACCAGCTGATGGGCCATGAACTATTGTGAAGTCACAATTTTGTTCTTCGCAATTTCTTCCAACATTTTCTTTTCCAAAACTACTGGTCGGATTAATTAAAATTTTTATATGTAGCTTCCTTGGGACAATGTCTACAAAATCTGTTCACAGTTTAGAGATATTTTGACTGAATTTATGAAATAAAAAAAAATAAAAAAAATTACAAATTCGCTTTTACTTATAATGGGCCATATTTTGATGGGTTATAACATAGAAATGGTTACAAATATTAATATTGTTTCTAATGAGCACTGATAGGAAGTCATATATGGACTTTCATTTAGGTCCATGACCTTTGACCTCAAACTTAAGGTCACCAATATCTGCATTTCAACATTCTTCTTCTGCAAAACTACTGGTTGGATTCATTTCCATTTTTAAATAAAGCTTCCTTGGGACGATGGATACAAAGTTTGTTCACAGTTTTGAAAATTTAAAATTTTTTTTTAAGTTTTTGCTGAATTTTTAAAATATTAAACATTTACCTTTACATATAATGAGCCATGTTTTTATGGCTTATAACATGGAAATGGTTAAAAATATCAATATAGTTAGTATTGAGCACTGATAGAAGTCATATATGGACGTTCATTGAATTAGTTGAGTTCTCCTCCAGTGAAAGTTCCACCCACTTCGATTGATCTCCTGCATCCAGATCACTGGACTCTCACAAAACAACAGAACCTGACAACCTCACAAATTCAACATGTTACTGATTCTTGATAGACCACGCCAGTGTCCAGTATCCAGTCTGTTTCTTTTTTATCTTAAGTGTGGTGTAGTGAAGTATCGGTAAGTTGTAGACATTTTGTTGGTAGGTCTCGGTTAGTCATTTTGTATTTGTTATTTATGCCGGATTAGTGGAGCTGTAACCCCATGTGTGCTGTGGGTTGCTGGACTGAAGTCAGACCCTTGTGTCAGTCCAGATAGTGTGTGAATAAAGCGATGCTCTACTTGGTGTTGAATACAAATCCCCATGTGAAAGACATCTAAATTGTTTGGCTGTCTCTCTCGCCACAGTATTTTGAGTTTATTTTGAGATCGTCTCAGTGTGTGTAGTTAGTGGGAAATGCAAGTCGTATATTGTGGGGTTTTTAAAAGTCACTTATGTGATGCAGGATTTTGTGTATTTTCTACAAGCGAGAGTTGAGGCTCTTCAGAGCATTAACTAGTTGGCTTGCATTCGTCTGCTGTCGTCTTTCTTTCTCTTCTGTTGCTGTTCTGTTCTCCTCCTTTATTTATATGCCCTCTCAGTGAACAGCTACAATACAATGTTTGTACTTCAGTCATTTCTAAGTAATCAGAATGCTGCTCGGATTCAAAGGAAAGTGAACGAATCTAGGCCAAATCTACTGAATTATAAAAAAGCCAAACAATACTGTTTCAATACTGTTTTCCCTTTATTTACAGTGGCTTTACTCAATAACTGCCTGCAAACATTCACTATGTTTTATGAACTGCCAGTGCTGTGTTTATTATTTTTTTTTTACACTTAGTTTTTATTAGTTATTTATCATTTTGTCATACAGAACATAACAAACAACAGTCAGCAACAGATAATAGTCACAATCTAATAGTAAAGATCATTTAGGTTACAGTTATGAAATAACAATCAAGTTACACAATTAATGTAATTTTCTGAGCAGACGTTTATATCGAATTTCACAGGACAAACCACACATTAATTGTTTTTAAAGAAACTAATCCATTTTCCCCGTCTTATTATGTAAAGTTCAGTTTGAACCCTTAGCATACATGTTAATCTCTCCATTTTATGAATTTCATCAACAATTTTCATCCAGTCCTCCAGCACTGGTGGATCAAGATGAAGCCATTTATGAGTGATTGTTCTTTGTTTTTTTGCTGCAGGTATTTATCATTTATTGTCAAATCATCAGGGAGATCTCCTCACAAAAGTGATAAAGTGGGTTGCTGTAATTTAAAATCCAAAATCTGTTCTATTTTTATTCCAACATCTTTCCAAAAAGTTGTCATTTACATACAGGACCAAAAAATGGGGGTGTGGTTTGCCTCTGTGTCCCCACAACCCCTCCAGCGTGTAGAAGCATTGAAGTTTCTACAAAACTGTTGTTTTGGTGTTAGAAGAACTGTACCACATTTTTCCAACAAATTTCTTACCAGTAGGCTGAAGAGGAGGTTGAAGTAGATTCACATATATTAACCCATCGTTCACATGATATAAGGCTGCGTTCCACGCAGGTTTTTGATCCCATAAGTTACGACGTCAAACCATGACTCATGACGTTGTAGCGTTCCAGGCAAGTCACGCCAAACTGCCTGAGCGCAAGGAATTGTGATAGCTAGATGTAAACGAACCAGAGGGAAACAAAGGTGTAAAAACAGCACATTAAGTAAGAGAAGCTGTTATACCCTTTATGTTATGTTATTTGGATATGTATTTGGTATTAATTTTAATGCTAGAACAGCTGCTGATTATGCAGAACACTTGAGATAAATAATGTTAGAGCAATACCTTATTTTAATAAACAATTTGGCATAAACACCACATCCATGGGGGGCGCCACTGTTGCTTCACGGGCTACGTGCCGTCAGAACTCGGAACTGGGAGTACGTAGATCTAGTACGAGTTCATGGGTGGGAAGTCATTGGTTTGACTGCCATTCCAGTGCATTTTCACCGGTAGAAGGTTGGAAAAATGAGTTACAGGTTGCCTGGAACGCAGCATCCCAGTATTGAATTCTTTGTCTCATCTTTTTTTTTTTTTTTTTATGTAATCTGTTGCGTTTCCTTTTGCCTTTCAACAGGCCTAGCGCTCTGTATTTTAATGCAACAAAAGCATTTCATTTGTCTTACTCACAATGTGCTTCTGCTTCCAACAGAGATCATGACGGCTGCCACCTCCCCCATCCTGTTAAAATGGGACCCCAAGAGTCTTGAAATACGCACCCTGACTGTGGAGAGGCTCCTGGAGCCGCTGGTGACACAGGTAATGAAGTTTACCATGCAAACATTACTAAGGCTCATTTTCTTCAGTTGTCGATCAGCAGGTTGGTTTAGATGAATCATCACATAATCATCAAGATCTTGTATTTCACCATTTATTTTTTGAAAGAAATAAGTTGCAAAGAGAAGCTGAATAGAGGTAAAAAAAAAATTCGGGACTAGAGTCAAATGTCCATCTGGAAGTGACGGATGGAGAATGAGACTCTAAACCTTTGTGATCAGTGATTTGTGTACCTTTTCTGAAGGTGTGACTGGTCGGCATACTAAACTAGATTCTTTTAGCATAGTAGGAGAGAAAGACTGATGCTTTCCTAGTTGTGCATTGGCTGGATTAGTAGTTACAAATGTGTTAAACTGTATTAGGTTACAGCTAAAGACTTTGGCTCATGGCCATTGGCTTTGTTTGATGCCCAAGCTGAACAGATGGCGTAACGTGACTTCGGTCACCCAGGCTTACTGCGGCACAGGGCTGTGGGTTCCATAATGTGTTGGTTTTTTACACTGAATTGGTTTTTAATCCAGACTTTTATTAATGATTTGTTACCAAAAGCAGAGGTGAATTTGAAAACTTTTTGGTAAACCAGGATGGTTTTTGGTAAAGTCTTTTCTTTGTGATTTGTATGTTTAAGCTTTCATTAGTTGTAAGTCTATGCTTTTGTGACACCGTACACCTCATTTTATGCATATCTGTGATGGTTTTTCTTGAACTTCATTTTGTATATAACACAGTAGAGGACAAAAGTTTGGACACACCTTCTCATTCAGTGCATTTTCTTTATTTCCATGACTATTTATATTATAGATTCTCACTGAAGGCGTCAAACTATGAATGAACACAAATGGAATTACGGAGTTAAAAAAGTGTGACCTAACTCAAAACATTAGAGTCTTCAAAATAACAGCATTTTGCTTTAATTACTGCTTTGCATGTTCTTCGTATTCTCTGGATGAGCTTCATGAGGTAGACACCTGAAATGTTTTCCAAAAGTCTTGAAGCAGTTTCCAGTGATGCTGAGCACTTGTTGGCCATCTGAGGTCCAGCTCATGCCATTAAACTGACAAGATGTGTCCAAACTTTTGGCCTGTACTGTAGTAGATTGCATATAGTAGGTGGCTGGCTTTTTGTTGAAAGATATTTCTTCGTGTCACATTTTGCAGATAGATAATTTGTGTAATATACATAGCATTTTCCCTTATATTCCTGTATTTATTCACAGACTGAAATTATCCTGAGGTACACAACACATCTTCCCCTTTGTGTTCATTCAATCCTTGTCTAGTCGGGAGCCTTCGGTTTTTGTTTTTGATTCCTGCACATGTCTGAAATGTTAACTCAAACCCAATCTGACCTCAGAGGCCCTTCCACAATAGACTTTTGAAATGGATGATTTTTTGGGAAAGTACTTTCGGTGCTGGAATAGAATCTCATTCAGCTTTCCACTCTTTAACCACTTCAGCTATCCACTGTGCTGTTGAGTCTATGACACTCAAAGTACCACTGTTTCAAGGTCACTTCCACCCAGAAAACTCAGAAAAAACAATGCTACTTTAATATAAAATGCTTTTGGTTTGACTACAGATGAGTTGCTCTTACTGCTCAGAGCTGACACTGGAGGTTAGAACTTATAGTCTTAGCGAGTGATCATATGTCATAAAATCTGGTTTTAAGAGGGATCACACAGATGGTAGATTTAAAGAAACAGCAGTATTAAAAACATATTGAACTCACATTAATTTTTATGCCCCAAGTACTAGAGGGATTACTGCAGAGAGCATTGCATTATGGGTTTGTTTATAGTATTAATGTTGCTCGGCTAGGAAGTTAATTTAAGACAAAAGTGTCTGTTCTGTCCACTTAAACCTGCAGACTTTGTGTAATGTACTGTTTTGCTGCTGCTGCTGTTGAAGAATAATGAGAAATGAAATAACTTAAGAAAGTGAAGAATCTCAGTGACTCTGTCAGGGGTACGGTTTCTGAACTCTGACATGCAATAAGTGTGACTTAGGCTGTTGAATCAGTGGTGCAAAACACAGTGTTGGAGTGTAAATTCTGACTGGATAAATTCTAGAGCCTGACCGATTAATCAGGCCGATTATAGCGTATCATCGATTAATCAACATCGGTCAATATGTAACCGGTGTATTACAGTTTTTGCTGTGCACAGATTATGTCGCTCTCTGCTCCTGTGTGTCTGTTCTGCCCGGAGAGTTAGAGGCATAGTAAAGCCTGCCAGGTTCACTTTCACTTTCACCTCCTCCCCTCCCCTCTCCCAAAATCACAGACTGCTACCCCTGCCATCTTATGCCCTATGAACTCTTCACCCCCCATCCATGTGCTTCCTGTGTAGCTCATAATAATCATTCTGCAGGTACGCCTGTGTATTAATACTGTATATTAATTGTCACTTATATTTTAAAGAGGGATTTGCCAAACAATATTTTTGTCACTACTTATAAAATATAGACTCACATCTTTTCCCAGAAGTCTGCTCTCCCCAACATGAAAACTACCACATCTACAACCCATGGTTCCCCACAGGTCACATACTAGTCTAATATACACTAAGACTGTTATACTGTGTTTTAAAGTCGTGTACATTATCTTTGTGAGATAAACAAAGATGCAATTGTTAATTCTCATGTCCACCATTATCTAATATAAGACTATTATTTCCTGTGTATATTAATGTTCTTTTTTCCATATATTGGACGATATATCAGATATCAGCTTGTTTTTAGGTCTGTTATCAGTATTGGCATCAGCCCTAAAAATCCCATATTGGTCGGGCTCTAATAAATTATGCCACTACTAACAGAGAGGAATCACTGCTGATGTTGGAGATGGATGGACCGTGTTTTTGTCATTGAAAAGTCAAATGTAATTGAATTACTGAATCAGTGAGTCCAGAAACCTAGAAAAACTTGTCATATCTACCAACCAGTTTATAAGAGCTGAGAAAAATTATGATTCAGACTGTGAGTGGTGAGTCTACCTCAAAAAGTCAACAAATAATTTTTAGGTCAGTTCTTCCAGCCGTAACAACTTGTGTAATATTATGGTGAGTCCCTATTTGTCTGAAAAAACTACAGTTTCACTCCTACTAATATCCCCTGAACTGGTTAATGATGTGGGCTTCGTTCCATATTCAAGCATTGTATGTGAAAAACAATGACGCAAGATGCATTTGCTGAACTTTTTCATCCACAAACACTCACCAAGCTGATTTTTCTTGACTTAAGCCAAAGGTTTCAGATTCTGATGCAATTGTTTGCACAGTATTATAATTCCAGTCTACATGGCAAGATGCCCTAGATTTTTTTCCAAACATCCCACCATTAAGTCAAGCAGGCTTATACACATCTATTACAAAATAAACGCAGACCTCAGGTGTTAATCGTACCTATTTATTTCTGGAAGGTTGCAGCAATCTCTTTGCTATAAAATTTCTAAATAAGATGTTGCATTGTGGGAAATGGCTGACTCACTAAGAGAAGATTTTAAAATATAAATAGTTAGATTGACTCACACTGGGACTTAGAGTCTATTCTGTTAAGATGATTTATAACTATGGGTCTTCACCTCTTATAACAGCAATAAATAGCCCTTTTTCTTAAAATTGCCACTATTTGATGCTTGTTGTTGAAGTGTCCTTTGTATTTATTTTCATTGTTAGTATTTTAGACAAATAAGTTGAAAAGGTTTTGAGTGCTTAATGATACCAGTGACATGTCTCAGTAGGGTTGACTAGACTGATGAACACAAATCCAGTAAAGCTGGTGTGCCATTAACATTGAAATAAAGGACAGTTTGATCATGAAGTAAAGTTCAGTAGAAGTTTTCAGGGCAATTTTCCAAAGATGATGCTAAATCGTGGAGATTGTATCCTTCCTATTCAATAGTAACCCATCATTATCTCATCAAAATCCTTCGAAAATCTCAAAAGAGAAGAACTTTTGAGCATTGAGATTTTCCCCTCTGTCCAAAGTCTTCAGTGTGGAGCTTTGGGCAGACGATATGTCTTTTAAGTTATAAAAATACACATAGGGTCATGAGTCTTTGGTGGAAAATTCAAAGTGAAAATCGACAAGGACTTTAAAATCCACACATTCAGAGCAGCAGCTTCAGTCAGTCCTGGTTTTCACATCTATTTCCTTTAGTCTCCCAGTGCAACTTCTTACATTTAGCTTCATTTTCATCAATTAGATCAGATGGTAACTTCTAAGAAACTACTGTTAGTGTGTTTAACACCAGCAATTTTTATGTAAAACAAATACAGTAATATTAGTTAAATTTAGGCGTGAGTGAAATGATTCTTACAGAAACTGTATTTAAAGTGTGTGTTGTGTAGAGGCACACCCTGTGTTTGCTCATGAACAGACATCGTAGTGACAACTGCTTGATGTCAGGACGATGAAAAGGCTGAAGCGCCTCCATTTCTCACACCAAGTAATCATTATTATTTACTATCTGTAGCTATGCTTGACTGCCCTTATAACAAATTATGTTTCTGACAGGATAACACATTCTATTTAAAAATGACATGTTTCTGTCATTACAACTTTATTACCCCGCCCCCAAAAGGGAAGGCAAGGGGTATTGTTTTTGGTTCGGTTTGTTTGTTTGCTTGATTGTTAACACTATAGCAGCAAAACTGTTGGTTGAATTCATACCAAATTGTGTTTATAGATTGCCAGTGACTCAGAATCGATCTGATTACATTTTGGGAACAGGAGGTCAAAGTTTAATTGTTTTTACTGATTTTTTTTGTTTTTTTTAATTTTTTTTCCCCCATTTACTTATAATAGGTGAAATTTCACATGTCTATAGCAGGAAAACTGTTGGTTGAATTCATACCAAATTTGGTTTACACATTGCCAGTGAGCCAGAATAGATGTGGTTATATTTTGGGAAAAGTAGGTCAAAGTCTAAATATTTTATGAATTTTTTTCACTCTTTTTTTCTTTTCCCATGTACTTATAATGGAAGAAATTTCAAATGTCAATAAAAAAATCTATTTTGTGTCAATTTACTTCAAACTTGGCACATATGCAGTATAGAGGCAATTGATATGCTGACATCAGCACACACATAGACATGACATCAGCTGGATGGATGCCAAAAGAAGCTACAATATATGCGAGGGGCGGGGCTTGTTGTGCCTGGCAACACTTGTTTCTTATTAAATTGACCTTTGCAGCTTTTGCAGTAGTGATCCCTTTGTGAATTCATACAGATTTATTTTGTACTGTGAATGAACTAAAAGGTTTTTTTTCCAAAACTAATAGGTCAGGTGTAGTACCGCTGTCTACATAGAATGATCATAGTCTGCGATTTTGTTTGGCAACACTTCCTTTACATTAAGTGTTATGATTTTCATCTCTTTCTCAATTATCCACAACTTTATATACATCCTCACATTCTTACTATTTAATGGTTCCCTCTCTTTGTTGATGGATATCACAGTTAAAATGATTTATCCTCTCCCCTGCACAATAACGGTAATGTGCTGCAACACAGATGATACTGTGACAAAATGTGCTCCGTGCACACCTATGGGAATAAGCACAATATCCAGCAATGGTAGTTCATCTTTTCTGCAATTGTATTTGATGTGTGAGGATTTTCAGATATGAACGAGACACTGTGATTGTTTCTCCTGTCAATTTGGATGATTCAGTGTGTTTGGATAGAATAAAAGGGGGCCTCAGGAGGACAGACAAACAGGCTCACCCTGACATTGCTGGAGATAGGAGGCTCATTCATCATGACCAAGCCTCTTTTACCACTACTAGAGAACAGGCCGTAGCTAAAAATACTGAGGAGCTACTTTATCACTGTTTATGAAGGCAGCATGCCTCTGATATAGTAAACAGTTTTATACCGTAGGCAATAGCAATATTTCTTAAAAGACTTATGAAAGAAGAATTTCAAGTGGCCGTTAGAGGCAAGTGAAGAAGTAAAGGTACTAAAAGTTGAGCTTCGTTTATGATGACGGCACTTTAATACTGGAGGTAAACAACAGACGCAAACTGAATCGAATGGGAAATGTGGTCACAAACTGTTCTGAAAATGATGACAATTGGAAACATCACTTACAGGCAGTTATCGGGCTCAACAACCCTATTTTAATTCCAATTTTACCACATACAGATGGGGAAGAGGCTGAAGTGAGAAGGAGATAAACAAAAATAAACACAGCATTTATCTTCAAATCCAAGGTGAATGCTGTATGTGAATGACTGCGGGGGTGGTGGGGGGGGGTATAGAAACATGAGTCCTTTCAAGCCCATTCACAGACATTATCAAACCATGTCGTCATTTCATGGTGAGGTTGTACAAACCCATAAGTGTCTTTTCTTCCATTATATTCTTGCCTGCATGCGTCATTTTACTCATCCTGAAAAAGAAATTGGCGGAAGTAAAAGTTGTTTTTGAAACCTTTTATTTGATAAAAATTTGTAAATAAAAGTGACCATCAACTACCCATGACTTGTATAGGGACATGTAAAAACTGATTTCACACAGGTAGATTTTTGACCCACTTCCCTGAAAAGTGAAGACTATGATATTAGGTTAATCTTGATAAATTATTGCAGAGTTTTAAGAAAATGTGCAACAACAGTTTTTAGCAAGGTACATAGTGAATTGTTTTAAAAAGAAATAATTAAGTGGCTTTTTCTACATCTATTTATTTGTTACATTATGCTACACATTATGTATCACTGTTTAACATTACCTGATAGTTTCTATTTAGAAATAGATTTTTTTTTCTCAAATGAGTTAAAACTCAGGGGGTTGAGCTTATGACCGTATTCTGTTGAAGACCTTGTATGTATGGTTTTATTATTTGGATGTCTATCGTGACATTCTTGTGAAAAAAAATCATCATATTAGAACTGAAAAATGGGATTACTGCATCCCTATTAAAAGCTTTTTTGCAATAATTTGAGTGTCTTTTTCCAACTATGCATTTTCATTCTGTTTTTGTTTTTTTCAGTGAAGAAATGCACATGAAAACTTATGAGTTGCTTTGACTCGTGTTCTGATGATATGAAGCGTTTTAGATTTAATCAGTTTTTAATAATTGAAAATATGTTTCTTTTTTCTTTCTTTTTTTTTTTTTTAATTATGCACCAGTATAAAGAGATTTGGACATTTGGAATGAATTCAGTAATTGGTCAACCGTGTGTGATTGTGAAAAAATTACTTCGTAGAGGGCTTGATTATATATAAATACAAAATTAAGATTAGGATAACAGTTGTAACAAGGTAGAACATAAATTAAGTAATGCAATAGTACTTTGTGTCATGATTATCATAATTGCACCAACATTGCTGTGAAAAAAAATGAATACTGTGTATGAGATACATATACCGAGAGGAATATGAACTTATTCCACCCTTGAAGACAGTATGAATATGGAAAGGGAAAAAATTATACTTCTTATTAAGTGTCAAAGGTGTCATACTTGTTTTAGTTCAGGTTCCACATTCAGCCCATTGTGATCTCAAGTAAAATAACTGGATAATGGCCTAAAAATAATGACTCCAAATTTAAAATCAAAATTTCATTTAAAAAAAATTGGTATCAACAAAACTAATCCCCCCAAAAATTGGATCGGAAGCAAAAAAATCCAGATTGGGATACCACTAGTTAAGGTTATGTTTGTAAATATAAATGTGCTGAGTCTATAGGTTTTGAGCCTCGTGTCATGTAATGTGTAATCGTTTCGTCTCAGGAACACCTAATGAGGTGAAAAATGCCCAGCTCAAATTTTCAGGGTGTGTAGAGATCTTATCAAAGCTCGCATTTCTGTTGTCAAGCAGCAGTGTACTGTCATCATTTATCTCTTTGTTTTTCATCTTTCCTACACAAACACATAGAGACACTCCCAGGCTAAATCTATTTTAGACATCTCTTTCCTTCATGTGTTTATTTAGTCTCGGTTTTCTCTTCTAGTTTGTTCATTCCATATCATCTTCACAGTATACACAGAAGTATTGCTTTGTTTATCTGTCAGTGCTTTGTTCGACTTGTGTGTGTTTATTGGACTTGGCTTTCCAGGGAAAACTAACGTGGAAGGACAACCATCATTATCATACACAGTGTAATACATGTATTTTGATTAACCCAGTGTTAGAGACCAAGTAGGGAAGCAATGAGGTGAATTAAAGGGGTCATATTTATTCAAACCCACTTTTATTAGTCTTTGATTCTTTTTTTTTTTTTTGGTGTATTTGGACCCTAATAGTTCATAAAGTTTGAATTTGAACCCTCCAGGTGCTGCAAAGCTATCTTTAGATTCATTCTGGCAAAAATCGAGTGGATTTCTGCAACCTGTTTGAATTCCTTCTTAATTTTTAATGTTTAATAACTAGTTACGTCACCACATTTGTGTATATAAGGTCAAGATTTCCGACAAACATTTCTCCAAGTACGAAATAATTGTTTATCTGCAGCAGCGGTTGGAGTAAAAACTGAAAATATGTCCAAACTTCGAGCTGATTACCTGAAATGTTCAGTTGTTGATTGTATTAACGAAAGCAAGTGGCTGAACGGGACAGAGTAGCACAGGCAACAACCTGGAAGGGGCGGGCTCATGTGCATTTAAAGGGCCAGCGCTCCAAACCACCTTTCTGGTGTCATATCTCAGAAATAGGGTTGAAGATGGACCTGTGGAGTTGAATGAATGAAGAATTCAGACCCAAACATAGCATTTACAGTTTATGTAGACTACAGGAAAATCATGAACTCGAGCTGAAAGTAGTTTTGCACAGCTCATTAAAGATCTTTATGAATTAGTCAGTCGGTTAGTTGTTTCTGTAAAGTTCAGAATTCCTGCACATTTTGGACCTCTGTAGCCAGCGAGTGTCCAGGTTACTGTAGTGAGTACTCCACAACAGAAGAACATGTAACATCGTAGATTAACTGAACACTTTTATTGCTGACAGACTCTAAAGAATCACACCAAAAATGTTTTTAATACTGTGTTCTGCATCATCGCTTTTGCAATAGGAGATCAGACTACATTGGAGTTCAGAAGCTGAACCAGCAGCTCTCAGAGTTATTATAATCCTTTGCTGTCTGAATTTGTCATTTCGTAACTAACCCTTCGGCAGCAGAGCAAGAACATGTTAACTCTACAGACGAACTGAACATTTTAGTACAGACAGATACTAAGGAATTAATATAAATTGACGTAAATGCCCCACCTAGACTAGCAACATTATCTCTAATAACCCATAATGCAAGTCTACATGGATTTGTTGCATTTACTGAGACTGTGCTTTTATTTATTTATTTAATGACACAGACTTTTCAATCCCTTAGCAAATCTGGTACAAGCTGAAGATATTTAGCTTATTTTCTTCAATCTGAGAAGATGAAACTAGACAATTTTGACTCAAAATTTTTCTCAAGAAAGGTTTAGCACCGCAGCTGCCAATGAATTTAATATTTCGCAGCTAATCAATAATCAGTTAATTGTTGCAAGTGTATAATAAGTTTAGATTTTAAAGTACATCCTATGTTCATACTAACAAAATGTAGTCTATCGATAACACACCTGGTAAACTTTAAAGTCTTATCCTCTATTTGCACAGGACTAGTATTACCTGTGGACCTCTCATACTTTGTAACGATTGTGGAAATGAAAAACACAGGTGCTTTTTTGTAGTATTAGTCCTGTCTCTGTCACATTTATTCTGCCCATTTCTTGGCCGAGGATGATGGAGGCTTTGCCGGTGATGATAAAGTCTGAAAAGTGTTTTAGGAGGAAATCCAGGAGGCACATATTGCAATATGACATGGATGTTCCCTGACCGAGCGAACTTAAACCTATCAGAAGAGTGACATCTCAAAAGTTGGACGGATGTCAAGTAAGACAGCTACAGAAAGGAACATTTTTCTGTCTTTTAACAGTTCTCTGTAAGTGGTGATCCTGCCCTTAACATCAGAACCGAGGAAAAACTTCAGTGAATTAGAGTGTGCCAATATACCACATGGAACACCGATGTGAGGGGGGTCATTTCCAAATCACTAAAGGTCTACAGGTTAAACTAGTCCTCTGCGAAAAAGGCTTTAGCCCTTAGAGGGTGAAAAACAAAGTGGATTTACCCCCTGATCTCTCCGCCCTAATTCTGTCTCTTGGATGGGATTTCCAACGTTTGGAGGTTTTGGTCATTGACATGACTTTACAGCGTCCATGTGATGTAGAGAAGAGCCTCTCTGCTGCACAGTCCAGTTTGCCCGATAAAGAGAGCTATCAAACTATTCCCTGGTGATGGTTTCCGCTTTTACGGGCTTGTGAATCCCCTGTTGGCTTTTGATAGTCTTACCATGGATTCATTCACGGTGAGTACTCGCACTAGGTTTTCAACACTCTTAATGTTTGGTGTTAGAGATCCAGCTCTAATGTCTTAGCTCTGGTTGACGTGTCTGCGGGTTGTGTGAGGTACAGCCCACAGCTGACTCCAGACCAGCACTGACTGAACTGCACCCACCACCGTACTGGCGCATTGGCAGAAGTAAACAGTTGCCTAATTGATTTTGTTTGTGTTTGGCCCGATGGGGACCTGAAGTGTAGAGCTGGCTGTCAGCAAGTGATGCTTTAACTCCCTTTGTTTTTGCATGACATCCAATCCCAAAGTTTGGCGCAGAGCATTGGTAGTTACCTGCCACACATACACACACTCTAGTCAAGGGGCTTAACATAAAGGGAGGGGAGACGACGGCGGCAAGGGGATTAAGACTTCATGCTGCATCACTGTCATAATCCATTAAGCTAGTGGAAAAGGAGGAAGCTTGGACCTCAAAAGACACTTTTCTGTGTTGAGAAAGGATGCTGTGCTGCTCCTCCGAGTTTTCATTGAAACCACAGAAAAGTCGCCCCAAAACTTGGTTAATTTTGGCTGCAGCTGTTAAAGATGGAAAAGAGTCATTTTTGGAGTAGGATGACAGCTTGTTGAACTTTGCATCTCACTTTTTAGGAAAAGACTAATGACTTGAGTTTATCACAGAAACACAGAAATCCATTTTGGTATCTTCCACTGGGACATTTTTAGTTTTATCCGAAAATAATCCAAGCCTAGCCATATTCAGATATTATACAGTACTGTGTGAATCTTGAACACACTGAAGAAATGGGTCTAGCACATCTATGGCTTTATTTTTGAAAGCTAAGTACTGAAAAAGAAGGCAAAGAAGCTCACTGGATTTGGAGATGTAAAGTCCTCCACTCTTTGTACTTTTTGCTATCCCTTGTTTGAGTTCGGATGACAATGTTTCTAAGAGGCTTTGAACCCTGTGAGAGGCGCTGATGTTCAAAGACAGGCTGGCACCCTTGCTTCTTGGCATGCTACTCATCGGATGTTTGCCATGTCGCAGGAAGCGATTCTTAATTTAAGTTTGCGGGGTGAGATGAGGAAATGAATTGGACAGCTGGCAAAAAAAACATCTTGTCAAAACCAAAGTATGGAGAAAATGACGAGTAATTTAATGGGACATTTTGTTGCAGGCAGAATTTAACTAGAAATATTCTAATATGATTACATTTACTATGAACTGTGAAGTACATCCACCTGTCTGTTTTTATTTTTCATATGCTTTCTCTGCTTATTGCATCTCATCCGCCAAATTTTTGCTCTCCATTTGGAATGCACTGAGATATTAACACACGCTACACACAGACCAAAGACGTGAGGAAGGTGGTGATAGTAGGTAATACTTTATTTTAACACAGCGGTATGATTAGTATGACAGCTGTGTCATTATGCAGAGTGCCCCCTGTTAGCTCCAGTCTTCTCATTACTTCTGCCAGTGCTTTAGGGTCAGCCCCGGATCTTGTGAAACACACTTTCATCTGTCTTCAGGCTCTGTCTTCTGACACCTTGCTATGTCAGCATATGGCTTGCTCCGGGGTTCTGAACAGCAGCCATGCACAGATGCTGGTTATCTGCTGCCTCTCTGCTTTTCTACCAGAGCAAATGCATCACATCACAACAGACTGCCTTAGAAATACAACCCTTCTGGGCAACATCACTTTCATGTGCACAAACCCAAGGTGCTACTAAGCTTTCTCAATAGTCACAAACAATCTGAGTCTCAACTTACCGTATGAAGCTGAACAAAATGAATTGGCGAGCGACTACTTACATATATTTAACACATCTGCAAGAAAATCTGACTCCTCTTTAGGGCTGACATTGCAATATTCTTTTTTTCTGCAACGTGGAAAAAACTACAGCGCTGTAACTATGTAGAATAAATTCATCATTCTTCGATCATTGGGTGATTGTGTTGTATCTAAAACACCACATAAGTATCATCATAAGGACAAAAGCAGGGCTGTGACTACTCTCCAGTGTTGTTTTTGGCAGAGCAAGGCAATGTCGGTAAAGTACCTCATTTTGCCCAACATCACCCTCTCTGTCGCTGAAACAATTCCAGTAAACGACTATTCTTTTTACAAACCAATCCTCCTTTTCAGTGTTTTTCCTCCTGTTCTTTGCTTGTTTGCGGGCTGTGGTTCATGGCTGTCTCTGATCATTCGTAAAACTGATCAAGATTGATTGTAATCGGTGGGTCATTGTGTATTCAAGAACACAAGAAGTAAATATATCAGAGTTATTTTGTGGATTAATTGGAAAATAGTATGCCGTTTTTCTTGTACTTCAGTTAAGTCAATTGAATTTGTGACTATTTTGCATGCCCACATCACAATCAAAAACAATATATTGTGCAGCCCTGTACTTGGTATTCAAGCATGTTTGACATTTGTTGTTTTGGGCTTATTGAATCATTGTTTTGACTCATTTCATATTCAATTGACTTTCATCAAACTGTGTAACTGTGGGTGGATAGATTGTCACTTTGAATTTAGCTTAATGCCAAGCTAAATTTTAAGAGAAATATTAAATGTATTTCTAGTACTTGGCTGTAGGACCATAAATTTGTCACGCTATATTTCTTAAGATTCACAGTATTTAGGTCACAGTATTTGTGTGGGATGTCTCCTGAAGGTCGTTTATTTGACTAATCTGTTGTAGGACCCCTGAATTAACAAACATTTATCAAGTCCAACATTCATTTTTCCCCCTATCTTGCCTGAATGCAGCATGGTAGCTTTGTTAAAAGGCAGCCTCTAATTGTTCAGCCAACTTTTTCTGCATTATAGCAGTCAAAAGCTATTGAGAGAGAAATGCGCAGTGTAGATGAAGGACATGCAAGTATGAGGCTTATTTTTTTAAAAGACCCTCTTGCTTTTTTCCCGTTTCAGACCCGATGCATTGGAATTTTCAATAAAGGGAATCATAAATAAAGTGAAGCTGTAGGTGGAGTGTGAATATACCGACCTGTTCGTGACAGTGTCGTAAATGTATCGCATAATCACTTTATTTTCTAAACGCGCACAAAAAAAGTTCACTGTGAACTCTTGCAGATGGAAACGATCTCTGCGCTTGAACTGATGGGTTTTCTGATCGTCAGTTAATGTTATTGAATAGCATAAATGCTAGATGTAGAGCCCAAGGCTAACAACAAAATATATTAAGACAATTCTCAAAACACCCATGTAAAATAGTGTAATATACTGTACCTTGAACACTGAAGTGGTTGGACATTAGGTTAGCTGTAAAAAAAAAAAAATTAAATAAAAAATACATTTGATTTGCAAATGTAATAAACCAGTTTTATTCACAATAGAATATAGAACATAACGTGCTCATACTTGAAAACCCTCGGTCTGCCATAGTGTATCAGTGCATGGTAAGGTTTTTGGACGGACGGAGGGACTGACGGACGGACGGAGACCAACTGATGACACTGCCCTGCAGCCAGTGTGGCCAAGGGTAAAAAAGAAAAAATCAGATGATCAGCGAAATGTCATTAAAAAAAAAAAAAAGGCGTTCCAAAAGCACATGAAAGGGCTGTAAAAGTAATTGCTACCAAAAGTAAACAACTGGAGGAATGTTTTGCAGCTAATTAGATCAACTGGCAACAGGTCAGTAACATGATTGGGTATAAAAAACACCTTAAAGAGGCAGTCTCATAAGTGGAGATGCAACCTCAGGCGGTCCCCGTCCCAAATTCTTGGAGACGTCGTTGCTGGCTGTTATTAAATTGGCTTCACATAGTTAAGGGATCCCTTCTCTAAACTCACCGGATGTTGCTGTGTGGAAGAAGAGCATCATTTTCTGCACCTGAGGTTTCACAGCTGTTCTTCTCCTAGGCTGCGTATGATGGTTTATAAAATATTCATATCCTGTGAAAAATTAACCCCTATAAACTGGTTCATCTGGTGTACTGCCCAGCACCACTACTACACCGCGATGTTTATTCAGTATACGAAGCTCAACTACTGTCTTTGTTTGCTTGTTTTATCAGAACAGCCTTCAGTAGATGATGAAAAAAGATGAAAATGTTGGGTTCAAGGGCAGCATCTCCATAGATTCCAGCATTGGATGCAATGTTTGGTAAGGCTTTCATCAGAGCTGCAGCTATTGATTAGTTTTTGTAATGGATTATTTTCATCAATTCGATGAAATAATTTTTCGAATAGGTGAAAAAAATAGTAAAAATCTTAAACAGGCCAATCTGAAAATGATGATGAACTTGTCTTTCATTCCAGAACCAGCTAAGACAACAACCACTAGAAGTATAAAAGTTAAAGGATATATAAAAATACCTACACAGAAATAACAACAATAATAAGAGCAGTAGAAAAGTATATGAAAATGTCTATATATAAACAACAAACAAGTCAAAGGACATTTAAAAACCATGTGCACTGCAGTCTTCAACACTTTTATATCCAACTTACAACTCAAGATGGAACAAAAATACAACTTACAGTACAACGATAAATCCATATATTTGTAATGTATGTGTGAAAGCTTAAATAGTTAAAGGAGTAAGTGTTGGTTCCAATGAAGAAAAGTGAGCATGTAGACGTCTTCTGCTTTTTGTCCCAGTCTCTTCAGAGTAGGGCTGGGCGATATGGAAAAAAATGGTATCACGATAATTTTTTTCACATCAGACAGTATTGATATATATCATGATATAAATCAAATCACTCTTTTAGTCAAGCTTAAATTTTCTGTTACTCTTAAGTTAGTTGTGAAGACATTAAAAGGTTATTTTTGATTTAAATAGGATTTATTTTCTGTCAGAGGTCGAACATGACAGATGTGCTGAAGAATATTATACAACTATTTCAGAAAAATAAAATAGATACATATATTTAAAGCTAAACTAATGGGT
>JAPTYQ010000001.1:6434413-6451035 GCA_029814465.1 Ostorhinchus cyanosoma
CTATTCTATTCTATTCTATTCTATTCTATTCTATTCTATTCTATTCTATTCTATTCTATTCTATTCTATTCTACATTGAGGTCACTTAGGGAAGTCTAGTCTTTTGGCTTTTCCAGTTCGTCTTCAGTCAATTCCATTTTCATTGTCCCTCCATCACCAGCGTTTCCATGATCTACTCAGTTACAGTCACATTCGTAAAGCACAGCAGTCTGCATCGGGTTAGTTCTTATCTCTATCAGTTGTTGAAGGCTACTGTATTTCTCTGTTTGGCTTTTGGTTCTGTTTCGCCGGATCTGACTGAAGAGACGATGTCAGTTTCTTTCCATAGTTCCTTCACCACACATACTCTGTACTCTATACGTATACTCTTCTTTACTTTAAAACCAGTGGCTTCTTTCCGCCACCGCTATAATTTTCGAGAAAACCAAAAATACATATGGACACTGTACACCGTCCTACATATGAATTTTTATTGTTTTTACCCTGTTCTAAAACTGCTGAAATGGTGACAGAAGAAAAACTCCAGACATCTGAGGTCAGCGGTCTACAGTAACATGATTCTCTGCTGCCATCTAGTGGTTTTACATCGACAGTGAACAGACAATATGAAAATACTTTTCAGGAGCTTCAAGGCAGGTCAGTGAAGAGGTTCCAAGTGTATTTTTCTCATTTCTAGTCAAAATAAGACATAATCACCTAAAGAGTAACTTTTCAGTGAGATATAAGAACTTATTTGTATGCATTAGATCTTAAAAATCCTATTTCAAGAAATTTTACCAAGTAAATTTTCACTTGTTCCATTGGCAGATTTTTTTTTTTGTAACTCAAGATTTTTTGTTTTATTTTTTATTTATTGCTTAATTTAAAAAAAAAATTCTGCCAATGGAACAAGTGAAAATTATCTTGGTAAAATTTCTTGAAATACGATTTTCAAGATCTAGTGCATAAAAATAAGTTGTTATATCTCACTGAAAAGTTACTCTTTAGGTGATTATGTCTTATTTTGACTAGAAATGAGAAAAATGCACTTGGTAAGATTTAGATTTTTGCAGTGCAGTGAAGAATAAATTAACTGTACAACTGAAGGTGGGATACGTAACAAAACACAATGTGCAAAATGGATAATTAATCAGGAGTTGCTAAAAGTATATGAGTTAAAAAGTAAAATACAGTCATAAGAAATGCTAAGTGAGCTTTAAAGCAGGTCTGTGTCAGTCAGAGGTGTGGAGTCGTACAGAGTTATTGCACTGGGCAGTGAAGGTTTCCTTTATCTGTCCTTGTGGCTGCAGAGTTGAAACAGTCTGTCGGAGGCGGTACAGAGGGTGGTCAGGGTTTCCCAAAGTGGATAACGGTGCCTTCAGAGTAAAACGTCCCATCTCCGGCCTCTCCGATGCGTTTGCTCATGATCACCGTGCAGTTGTGAATGCGACAGTTTGATTTATTTTTGAGGTTTTGCGCAGCATAGAAATGGATGTCTGTCAGTCCCGTCTGTCCGTGTGTGGGAGTGGATCTGTCCTTCACTGTGGTTTTCCCTGACGTTTCTCTTTTTCCCCTTTGGAGTTTTTATTTGCCGAGAAGGAGGAGCTAAGGATGGGGGCGGGGGGTGCCTGGGACGTTAATCCATTTGCTTCATCGATTGTTTAACTATTCAACAAATTCTCTAAAGCCCTGTGAGATGAACTTGTTGTGATATCGGGCTCTACAAATAAAATTGAATTGAATTGAATTGAATTGAATATCCCTTTCAGCTCGAGTTAAGGCTGATGTGTATTTAGAATTTAGACTTAGCTGCACTCTCGTTTTGTCACACAAGCAGCAACGCAGGCAAAAAAAAAAAAAAAGAATTAACAGACTTCCTGCTTAAATTATGTTTAAATAATTCAGGATTACTTTCTGTGATTATGACTTGGTTGTTTTTTTGTAATAAATACCAGAGGCCAAATAATGTTAATATGTATAATGAAAACAGTACAGATTTGATTTGTGTCAGGTTTCTGAAAATATTATGTAGATGATGATTAATAATAGTAATAATAATAATAGGCAAGGCAAGTTTATTTGTATAGCACTATTCATACACAGGGTAACTCAAAGTGTTTTACAGAGGCATAAAAAAACATCACTGAAAAATAAAAGACATTAAAATAATAAGAGATGAAATGTGGTTATGAAATGCATTCCCAGAGTGAGGTACATCAATTATATTAAAACCATACATTAAAATTAAAATAGACATTTAGATTAAAAAAAAAAACAAAAAAAACAAAGCATTTTAAAGACAAGATTATAAAAAGTTTACTCATAAAGCACATGAAAAGAGGAAGGTTTTTTTTTTTTTTTTAAATGTGCACATCTGGGGCTGATTTCAGGTCAGTTGGTAGCTTGTAATAATATAATAAATAATAATAAATGTAATAATAATGAAATGTTCTTCTGCCCCACTAATTTATTTGACTTATTTCAATATTTATTATATAATCTTGAAGTATTTAATTACCTACATTTAAATGATTTTACGTGGCATGTCACTTTCCCACTAAATAAATTCCCATGCTTTCTGCCGCTGCCACTTGTCTTGACTGGAATCAATACCTTTTTCTTCCGTATTCGATCTAATCTGGATCTGTCCATCAAATGGATCGTAAACCCGGTCCTAAATACAGTATTATTAGTGTAATGTACAAGAAATGGGTAGAGATTGGCAGCAGTGAATGCACTGAGGTCATTTAGCAATTAGATAATGGAGGAGAGCTGCCAGATTGTTATAAAATGGGATGGCCTGTGTTTTTTTGTTGTTGTTGTTGTTTGTTTTGTGCTGTAGGTTACAGTAGACCCAGACTCTATCTGCAGTCTGGACAGTCTGCATCTGAAAATCAGCAGGCAGACGCTGCAAACGTAATTCAGATCAGGGAGATTCTTTATTCGTATTTTCTTTATAGCTTCATAATTCCGTTTTTCTCTTAAGTACATAAAAATCTCAGCTCAAAATTTTTGCTCGTCCTTGTGTTGATTTGGATTTGATGCAGTCTTTAACTGCCATGTGCTGTATACATTTACAGTGTGTGAGTGACCCCATGTGGTGCCTTTTGGAAATTTCAAGTGCCTCCTATTTGAAGTCATTGTTTCCTCTGCTGTGAGGAGAATTTTAACATCCATCAGCTTTAATCTTGATATTAACATTTTCATGAGTAAATGGTGGATATATATGTTAGTGTTAAAGGTTTTGGAAGATTTGAGAGGTAAAATCTAGTTTTGACTAAACCTGTTATTGTGTTTGAGGCCATGGCCTATAGTAATCACATCGATGTTTTTATGTAAAGCAGTACAGCATTTTAGAAAAGCCAAAGACCTGCATAATTTCATTTCATTTGGCAGACAGGCAGCAGTTAAATGAGACAAATTGCCCTTTGCTTAGCCCTCTGTGCTCGCCTGAAGCTGATGCATGTTTAATTCGTAACTTACTACAGTCACAGACTATGGTCAGATCCTTTCAGAATAGTAATGACCTGATATACCGAGCAGCGTTTTGTGCGCATGGCTTTGTCTGTGCCGTGTGTTTGTGCGCAAATATATTGTAGTGCGTGATGTCAAACGCACACAGCTTATAAAAAGTACATGCATATGAATGTGCAGTGGTGTGATACAATACACAAAGCTGTGCTCCAACCAAACTCGCTGTTTCTCTGTCACTTCACACAAACCCATGACTCACATGACATGCCTGCCTGCTTCATTATCAATAATGGACTTCCTCTGGAAGCTTCAGAGTTGGATGATTTTGTTTATCTGGTTTGGGGGTACTGCTCCCTGTCCCCAGTCAGCTTTGATCTGTTTCTCATGTTTTGACTCCTCTGCAGTGGTTGGATGCATTATTGGCAGACCTGACTACAGCACAGAGAGTACAACTTTGAACCTTGGGTCTATATTGACATTTGTTGTTAAAAATCTATGAAATACTGTGACTTGTTTCTTATCGAACAAACAGATGTTTTGATTCCTCCGCACTCCATTTTCTGCCACCAGTATTTCTTTGTCCCTTTATATGTCCTTGTACCACATTTACTTTCAATGCAAAAGTAACAAAAAAAACAACAGAAACCTTGCTCTGCATTGCATCTGTTTAACAAAACAGAAAATGGCGGCCCCGCAAGTACTTGTAATGTGACAAGCATTTTAACCATATAGACAAGACATCTCATTAGAGACTGTAGAGGGAGTGAAGACTGAAGTAAAGGACACTGACTATGTTTCATCTTCGCTGTTGCAATACCTAGACTAAGTAATCATACGGAAAAGCAGCAACAGAAAAAACACAAACAAACAAACACAGCGAATATAGATTGCCTTCTATATGTAGATTCTGCTCCTTCTCTAATTAGAAGAAAATATATCCAGGGGACTGGGGCGTGTTTCTCTATTTCTGAGGCTGAATCTGGTTTATGTGCCACAAAAATGAAAATGGCAAAGACGTTGAGCACTGAGCCTGAGCCTCTCCTGACACATTACAGTCTGTGACACAAAGGTTAGACGAGAATTTTAAAACTCTGGGCATAGATGCGGGTCTGTAACTGCGTTTAAAGGGCAGCTTATGAATAAGACAAGAAAGACTGAACGACCTCATCTGTATTTTTTATTTTTTTTCCACTGACACCCAGAATTAGTTCGTAACCAGTCAAGTAAGGACTTTGAGGTACAGGACCTATTAAAAAAGAAAAAAGGGAGGTCAGCGTCATTTCAAGTTTACTCAATTCAAGCATCGTTCGGTATACCTCAAAGAGACAACACAAGCCCACTTTCCACCTTTTACCTTTTAGAGATAGTTATGGATATTGGAAGGGTTTGCCTACAGAATTTTGTGTTGAGATATCACATGGTGGGAAACCTTTACCTCCACAAACGGATCTGTTAACATTTCAGATTATATGTAATAGGTAAATGGAAATGCAGAAAGTGCATACCTCTGTCAAGGCTCCACAATCCTGAAATGTACTGAGCTGTATTGTGCCATCTTTCAACAAAAAAAAAAAAGGGTGAGAAGTGTGTATATATCCTTTAAGATCTGCTCCAATATTTAACAAGTTCCTTCAAAGCCCAAGTTTGATGAAAACTGGAGTAGTAGATTTCCCCGGTGGCTGAACACTGACTTTCATTTGAACTATTAAACACTCTAACTGTAATGTAAACTCTTTGTATGGGATGTTACCGCTTTGGGATCCTAATAAAAATATTTTTGGTAATTAACATCAGGAAGCATATCATCCAGATCCCATTCAGCAGCACCCTGAATGCCCCCACCCCACCCCATCCACATTCGGATGTAACCGTTGGCGACGGTGCATTTAACACTCTCGAAATAAGTTTTATTCATGCTGCCTCGGCCGGCTTTTGATAAAGGCGGTAGGAAACTTACGGATTACCACCTTTAAACTTGCTATGCAGGAAAAAAAAAACCCTGTCATGTTGGAATGAAAGTCTTTATTTGGGGATCTGAGCTCAGTGGGAGGACAGATGGAGTCGAGGCCCTAGGGGCATGTGGGTAAAGACACACACTTATACAGATTTTTAGGTCACAGCACACACACAATATATTAATTCTTTTAGATTTAAAAAAAAAAAAAAGACGATGCTTCAGTGGTGCTCTTATGAATCTGTTGTAGCATATGTTGAAATGTGCAATGAGCTTCTTCCAAATTAGTAGTTTATCAGTGTAAAAATGTGTGTTCTCTGGTCATTCTATGTGAACTGTTATGTGTATGCTCTCTGAAAAGTGCCGTCTCTCTCTCTCTCTCTGTCGCCTGGTAACTGCTGTGCATAGTTAATTATGCAAAGTTTCTCTGCTTGTCGCCCTGTCTTTCTCCCTCTTTGAGCCCTGCTACCTTTGTTCAGTCAAATGCAAAAACCACCCGATACTGAAAATTGCAATTCTGTTGGTTTTTTCCCCCCATTATCTTCCACTTATTTAAAGTGTCACGCCTGAAGACATTATCTGGCAAATACAAGCAAAGTAAATATCTCCCGCGTCGACCTTTCTAATCAGAAGAAAAATACAATACATTGACTCAGGTGATGTCACTGCGCTACCAATCCCACCTAGTATGAGTTATGACAGAGCCATCTTTTCTTCTTCTGCTGCTGCTGCATTCGATTAGAATAGAGGAAGAGTGGGGGGGAGATCACCGGGCTTGTGATTTCATCAGAATAGTGATGATCTTGGGCTTTTTTTTCTCTTTTTTTTTTTGCATTTTTTATTATTATTTCAAGACGCAGCCTGAACATGCTGCATAGGCTTTAGTTTGATTAATGCAAACAGGTGGTCCAAAATGCAGCAGTTAAAATACATTAACGTTAGACTCAAAGCGTGCTGGGTGTTCATCCTGTGACCAGCAGATGGCAGTGTTTAATTACATTCATCACTTGTCCACCCTTTCCTCTCCTATTCCCCACCCTTTTCTATCTTTTCCATTTTTATCCCTTTTTCCTGCGAGTCCTTAGAAACAGAGATTTTCACTCGGGCTCATTCTCTGCTCTGAGAAAGAGCCTGCACTATTGCGTTTTGGTACCTTTAATGAGATGGAGGCTATCTAGCTTCCCTCCCTGAGATGTTTTGATGTATGCAGATACATACGCTGCGCTATGTCAGAAAGAATCCTGTATTAGCGTTAACCAGATACAGCCTTGAACATCTGACCCCGTGCCCCTCATCCGTTGGAGCGACTGCTTTTCCTGTGTTCGAGGTAGCTGAAAAGAGAAGATGACACAGTTTGCAGACCTCCCTTTCCATTTCTGTTGTGTCATCACAGCTCTCGTATAACTACAGCAACCCAAGATAAAACCACTGAAGTGAGTGATGCTCACTTCAGTGTACACACTACACACAAGCAGAGGGAAACACAGACACCCATTTCATTTTCACACAGTGCAGACATGCATACTCTGGCAGTGCATTGCTATGAGCCTGCGGCAGAGATCCAAGTCGCACTGGATCACTTTAACATGGTTTTTATTTCCATCTGCTTGTCCTCTACCTCTTTTTTTCTTCTTCTTTTTTGGGGGTGGGGGTTATTTACACAGCATCTTTCTCACTCCCCCTCACCTCCCTATCATCCTTGCCCTCCTTCCTCCCTCCTCCTCTCCTCTTGTTCTCTCTCGTCCTCTTCGTCTGATGTGTCTTGAACCAACAGAAGTGTTTGAAATTCGAGTGTGCTTCCATGCTTACTCTGAGCCTATTTGGTAGCTGCGTTGTATTTTCATCCAAAACTCTCCTCCATATATTGCAGAGCCTGTAGCCACATAACAGAAGCATACGCTGGTCCTCACTCTGCATACATTAAGGGCTAACTATAACCGGATTTACTTGCTAGCTCAGGGGAAGCGTCCATGACAGGCTTTCTTTGAATCTCACTGTGGCAAGCATCGCTTCCCAGTGTAAGTCATTTTCTGAATGCTGCATGCACCCATCTGTTCAGTGCCAGGTAATTGGCTACCTTCATGTTTTTTGGATGACACTTTCAGACACTGAGTTAAAGTTAACATGCAAATTCCAATAAACATTCCAAACTGAGACAAATAAACAGCGGTTTGTTTCTATTTGCCGCACATTTTTGTTTTTGTCTGATGACATTGGCTGGTAGTTTTCATTTTTTTCTTTTTTTTTTTCTCCCACTGAGATGCATTCCTCCTTCCGGTGTTAAAACCATGCAGCAGCATACACATTAGGTAGGATTTTCATTGTAAGTGCATCCACAAAACCCGATGATGACCTTTTCGCGTGCTTCGTTTGTGGCTGAGGCTGAGTACGAGACACTGCTAAACCAACCTCAGAGAAACAGTGGCTGGGGAGCAACCAGGGTCTAATGTATGTAGATGTATTCCTAACTGAGGGATAGCTTTCCTGGTAATTGCTATATCAATCTGTGCACTTCTATCCTTGCTGTCTCATTTCAGGCTCTCTCTTATTTCTCTGCTGCTTTCCTCTTCCTCTCTTGCATGCATGCACACACATAGCGTCTGCCACTTCCTCCCTCAGCATTGTTTCCTTTCACAATATATATATATATTTTTTTTTCCCTCTCCTTGACTCACATCGATTCAGTACTTGAACATGTAGGTGTTCTGTTGTTACCTGTGAAAAACTGGCAGAGAGGAAAGAGTACATCCTGAACAGCATAGCCGTCTTGCTGGGTAAGGTCAGGCAAACGCACACAGCTGCACAAAAATATACAGATGTGCAAAAACCTCCATGCATTAATAACCTCCTCGAACATGAAGCCAAGTGCCAGCCGTATTGACAAGGACCCTGTTGTGCTCAATAAAACTCCACTCCCACTGTTATTTTCACCTTGGCTGAGCCACATGTTAGCCCAGAGGTACATCTCTTAATTACGACATCCTCTGCCTGCCGATTACAACACTGCCTCATTTTCCATGGACAGATGCACCTGTCAAGAGAAATATGAATAGGCAGACTAAGCTGAAGTAATGGGACATGACCAGGGAGATAGAGAAGTATTGGTTTGTTTGTTGCTGTACAGTAATTAGCCACTGCCTGTCTTGTCTTGATGGCAATAAGGCACCGGCGAGCTGTGAAGGAAGCCCAAGGAGAGTGAGACGGGTCATCTGTGAACAGGATCCATACATCCATACTGGTTACAGTTGGAGCTTACAGCCTTAGGTCTATTGTGATGAGCCTTTCCACTTCTTTTTCATTAAAGCTCGGTTTGCAGCTTTCAGGAATTAGTCAGCTCTTCTTGTTTATCTCCTGCTATAGATTTAGTCCTGTTAAATTAGACTGACTGATGTTCTGCCAAGACACTTTGGCAGTTTGAATTCTCACATCTCCATGAAGCTTACAAAGTGAAAGACATTTACTATTATGCATCAAATCATTTAACATAACAATAGACTTTCTAAAGCTACCATATTTTTGAGGTTGGCTTTAAATTATCTCCATAGAATATTGTAGATTTAAGGCAAAATTCACACTGTTTTTCTTGGCTTAATTTCACAGTGAAGAGAAGAGAAATGATTAACAGTGTTTGTTATATTCTTCTTTCTCTTTATATATGGACTGGCACCCAAATTAAATGGTAACAGCAACCAAAGTGAATTACCCAACTGCATCCCCAGACCTCTTTCAGCATAAAACTCTTGGGAGTTTATTTCTGAGTGGGTGCAGCAAATTACTTTTTTTTTTTTCAAAGGTATTTTGCCTTCAAGTCAAGGTCTTCTCTGCAGGAGCATCTCATGCCAGCTTTCCTACTCAGTTCTGTTCTCTCTCATCAATGCGGGGGCACATACATACATGTATGTCCTGCACTGAGTACACAACAACACACAAACAGACACACACACACACACACACACACACATTATAATGGATTGTCCAACTTCCCCTTATAGTCCAAGGCTAAGGTTTGAAGTGAACCCTACTCTAGTCAAATTGGTCTGATGCTTTATCTGTGCTTCAGGCCAGTATGAGGGTTCTTGCTTCTCAGGCAAAGCTACACTGCTTTGAAGGGTTTTGATGACTTTTTAAAATACATTTTCCTCCCACTCATATTCTTGCACTATTCTGAATAATATGGGCATGTGCACTGATATACAAAAAACAGTCCTCTTAGGGAGGCTAGTAAGGGATAAATCTGGCAGGAAATTCCTGGTGGATTTGAGACAAAACCTAACCAAAAGATTATAAATGAGCTGCTTGTCTGATTTTCAGTCTCCTTGTTTCTAAGCTGGCTCCCTACCTCAAAATCTAACTGTATATAAATGCAAAGTAGCTCCTTGTTTTTTGGAGATACTGTTGGTTTGCAAATTTGTAAAGCTAAATAAATATGCTACTAAAATCCTGGAGTGTAGATGCTGATTTTCCTGTAATTTGACATATAGAATATTTAGCAGTACACAGCAAAACTTTTTGGAATGCAGCAACTCTTTAATTATGCATAGTGGTAAGTATCCTGTGGGCTTAAATGTATACAGGGCAATTTTTATAGACTGATAAACCTGAGGTGCAGAGAGGGTGTAAAGCATCTCAGGGGATGAGTCCACCAAAGCCTGGAATGAAGATAGTGGCATTGCCTGAGGGATTTACTAGACACGCATTCAAGAAATGTAATTCTCAGGAGTTTAACGGAGTAATACTTCAATTCAGACTTGGCTGACTGAATGTTACCTGCTTAAGTTCTGTAGATGAAGTGAGTCGATAAGCTTAAGGTGACACAGGTGATTAATCCACATTTTGCATGCGTCAGAACAGAGCTGCTGTTAGAATGTGCATTTTGTTATGCTAAAGAACTTATAGCTCTTCATTGAACTGATTAAACAAACATGCATGCATAAATGGATGGCTGGATACTTAAGAGGAGGTGCTTTTTGCTAAAGGCAAGTAAAAATCAGTTCCTTTCCCCTGAGCGACAAGAGAAGATGAAGTAGGGGACATTCTGATTTGGAATTAATAACATACCATTAATTGTCTGCCTTCCCCATTCATCAGCAGGACTTTGTTCCCCTGATGCACTGTGCTCAGACTTTTTTTTTTTTTTCCACTTCAGCATGAGGCTGTCATAAAAATACAAAGCAGCTCAGCTAAGATTTAGTTAGCCAAGCCTGTACTTTTGAATAGTGCAGCTTTCAGAATCTCTAATTTTCCCCGGTGGCTTGCCGAATGGAAAAGATGCCCCATATCCCTGATTTGTATTTGGAAGAAGCACTAATGCACCACGGAGGTTGCTTAGATGGGTGTTGCTTTGTGGACAGGCCAATTTAGCTGTCATTTGGAGATAATGGAGTGGTCTGTGGCAGCAGCTACAACTCGTGCAGCAGTGATCTCAGCTTTCCCACAGAGCCAAAACCAGGTTTCCTCCTTCCCACCATATACAATATAAAAACATAGTATGTAAATATTCCTATACTTAGCGTCATTAAAAAATGCACTGTCCAAACATGTGGTGTACGGGCCGTTTCATAGTCAACGCAAGGGCACGCAGACGCGAACACATTGCGACGCATCGAGACGCATCGGCCGCCATGATGCGTGCTTCCGTTGCAAAATGTGTTGTCCATCTCATCACTGGCGGGGGCAATACGCAAGCACTGAAGTTTAATTCAACACATTATATTACAGAAGAACATGATGGTGATTCACTGGAGTCTCCAGCAGAAAGTGAACCACTGGAGCCAGCAGCTCAGAGACAAACATTCAGAAATATTGGAAATGCCTCTCACTGTCTAGAATTCACATAGACCGAACAAGAGATTGGAGTTCCCCGTCCTGATTCCGTCTCTGCTGCCGTTCAGAGGCCGGACATAACACCGTCTATATTTGGCAAGATTTTTTTTGCGCCGCCAATTCAAAATCAACATTGTTAAATATTACAACCTGTTCTTTGTGCTCTTAAACTGGAGGGTCAAACAGGATGTTCACTAATAAAAAGTGACACAGGCTCAGTGAGTTCCAGTCAAACGTTACCGATGGCTGTGCATGTGGTTATTCTCCTGTGAATTGGGTGAATTATCACAGTATTCCTACCCTTAAAATGTCCAGTGCAACAAACATCAGAATACACTCTTCTTCAGTAGCCAATTCGCTCTGAAATCACCCAGTTCGACACCCAGACTGTACCTGACTCAGAACTGCCTCCTATTGCACTAGCGATGTATTGCATTTTATACATCACCTGGCTCGCTTGTGTTCAACGTGTAGACTATGAAAAGAAATGCGTCGCATGCATCACTTGCAAACGTTGACTATGTACGCAGCCTAATTTCCTGAAAATGATTTGCTCAGGTGCCTATTTTGTATACGTTCCTCCCGAGATGAGTAACGCAGTTAACAGCTATATCTTTTTCATTCCTGACGTTTTTGCAGCTCAAAATGCCACGACTTACGATAGAACAGAGAAAACATGCCATCCACATGTTCCGCGCAGGTCTGAGCCGTGGTGAAGTCGTTTGCCGTCTGTGCTGTCATCACAGTACGATCTGTCGCCTGAGTGATCGGATCCTCAGGACAAGATCATCAGACTTAGTTCCATTCGTCGTCACTGCAATGCTTGTTTGAAACCAGAGGTGGACACACCGATATTGAAAGATGACACTTTCAATTTCTGCGTACCTGTACTCAGTGACTGAAAAAACCTGTTAAGTTAATCACAATTTGTCCACAATTCATTCTCTAATGACCAGTGCTTCCCTCTTTAATATGAAGGGAAACCCAAACCAGTTAAATTAATATATCTCCAAATATACATATCATTCTGACCCATGTGTTTTTAATGGCAATAAGTATATAGTGTAAATAAAAGCTAAAGTGAAATGTAAGTGCATCTATATATTACGTGCTAGTAAACTGAAATGAAAAGTAACATCCACCAATGCAACCAACGTAAAAAGGTTGTGTCAAGCCCTGAAATCAGTTTACTTTTTGTTTGAGTACACAGGAAATTTTGTTTTCTAATTCTCAAAGAGGAAGCAATTTGAAATTTTTGTATGTCATGACCGTTTTTAACCAACTATTGCAACTTCACTGAAGAACTTTTATAAACAAAACAAGTTTAATGGTAGAAAAAACATGTACAGACTAAATTATGCACAGCAGAGGTGTATGACAGTATATTTACCTTTAGTGACACTGCCCTCTGCCAGTATTTTCTGTGTGTGTGTGTGTGTGTTTATTATTATTTTTATTTACCTCTTGTTTTGTTATATTCAGGTCAGTTCTTGGGGTTGGCCTTTGGGCGCTGTGTATGGAACTCCTCTCAGTAACAGCATTATTCAGGCTGTGTAGGCTGGATGTCTAAAAATGCAGTAACATGGGTGTTTCCTCTCTCTACACTAATTTGAGTTTGTATCTGCCTGCAAGACAACACATAGGGCTAAATTACACGGATACACATAAATGTACACTTTTTCCACAGCAGTCACAATGAAACTGCGTTCACTCAGAACCTCCTCGTAGTGTTGTGCGAAATAATTCCCTAATTTTTTGAGCAGAAAAGGAGCAAAAATGTGACCAGTTTTTACAAACAACTGAAAAGTCGTACCTATGATACCTGACGAGTCTGAAAATTCAAACTGAAATCTATAGAGTTGATATATTTAGCATTTTCTATGATGAGTTGAACAGAAAACGCTAAGTGATACCTCACAATTAGCTTCTTTTCTTACTAGCATAGTTCTCATTGTTGTAACTTCAGTCAGTGAGGGCCTTTTCATAGTTCTGATTTCCTGGTATTATGTTTTCATCTCATTAGTTCCACATCTTTAGCCTTTACCCATTTTCCAGTCATTTAAATCTTGTAATGGTTTCTTTTTAAAGCATCCGCAGTGTGTGTATATTGCATTTTGTGCCACTGTTCTCTCACTTTCAGTCTCAATGCCGTCCAAGAGGAAAGAAGTTTGAGCTTTTTGCCTACAGTGCCTAGCAAAAGCTACATTTAACTTAAATGAGAATTTTTTTTTTTTTTTTTTTTGAAAATGATCCTTCTTTTCTTGCCAAATGACTGGCTGTCTGTTTCACATCCAAATCTTCTTTCCACACAGCAGTTAATACCCAGTTGCATATTTGCTATGAGGAGCTCTGCGGATACATTTTTCTCATTTAGGAAATCATGTGAAACCCAAACAAGTGATTGGACATTAAGCAAATGATTGTAAATCTTTAGTTAAAGACCATGATCTAATCTGTGGTGTGAAAACAGTGTGTAGCTTTTTACTGATTTAGAGCTTTCCACGCTTAGCAAATGAGAACATGAGTGATGTAGAAATTTACTACCGGTCCTGCTCTATTGTGCTGGCTTTGCATCAACCTTTAATTCTATTAAATTCTGGTCCACTGGGGTGTCTTTTTAGTACAGCTCGGTATGTTTCATGCTGCTTTGCTGTCCTACAGTCTGCAGTTTTAGCATTTGTTTATCACTGTTAAGTCAATTAATTTAAACTCTAAAGAAAGCCGACAGCTAAAATTATCTTCCTTTAATTGCATTGCATTTTATGAATAAACAAATGAAAGATTTTTAGTCTATACCCGTGTTTGTTGCATCTGATGTTTGGAAAGAACACATTTAATCTGTCAAATGTGTATACGGTGGAGGTTTTCTGGTTTGCAGTGGAAGAGATGGTAATTTATTTGCTCCAATTTGTTTTTTTTTTCTTGCTTTTTGTTTTTATTTTTTAAATGAACAGCTATTGTGAGTATATAATCATAAAAGCATACTTTAAATCTTCACTTCTAGTTAAGCCATAAAGACCCAGTGCTACTTTTAGTGTCAGTTCCCAAATGAATTTTTCTCTATATTTAACCTTTCTGAGGTGATTTATGGCCATTTATTGCAATATTATCTTCTGTATTTTGTGTTTTTTCTGTGAAAATCATGTATTTTCCTATATTGAATTTGCTGATCATGTAGATGTTCATTAAAACTCAGATTAAAGTTGAGGGATATTATATCAGAAACAGAGAAAACTGAAGAATAGGGGTGTAAGAAAATATGGATTTTGCAATATATCGTGATATTTAATATCACAATACGGTATCGATATTTTTGGTATTTATTCAAATGCAGACCTAGCGAGGGTTCATTTTTGTTTTTTGTTTATATTCTATTTATTATTATTTAACATTGTTTTGTTACATAATGGTTGTTTCAGGCGTACTAAAGCCCTTTTTTACTGTCTGAAAAAGGCAGATGTTAGTTCCTTTGTTGGGATGGTGCAAAAATAATGTTCTGATGTTGGATGACTCAGGGAATGTTCACTTCACAACAGACAGAATATGAACATTTGAGCAGGATTGTAAACCTTATTGTCTCTGAAACATAATTTAAGTTTTAAGTTTTTACAGAGGAATGTTTAGCGATATAGCTTTAAATCTTGTACTGATCAAATTAAATGTGTTTAGTATTTGTGCATATTTCTGGTGTAATTAATTTTACAGGAAATAATCGTTTAAAAAAAAAAAAGAAGAAACAATAAATATTGCCTTGTTAACTGTACTGTGATATATCGCGATATATCTTATCATGATCCTAGTATTGTGATATGTATCGTATCGTATCGCCAGATTCTTGCCAATACACACCCCTACTGAAGAAAATGGGACTTTAGCCCCATTCACACGGGATTAGTATTACCTGGGGACGTCTGGTAATTTGTTAATTACCCCCTCACCTCTGTGTTTCATGTGACACATTTGCACAGGATTAGCAAAGTCTGCGTATTACTCGAATTTACTGACATTAAGGCCTGGATATGATGCTTCCTGCTCCGGTGCTCGACTGTCCAGGACTTCAGAGACTGGACAAAAATGAAAGAACAGCTGGAATACCTCCGATGAGTTTACAGGAGCTGCCTTAAACATAACAAGAAGAGCGAGTCACAGCCCATGAGGTGTCCTTATTTTGAGGAACTGGAGGCGGTGCTGTTACACATGTCATCCACGCCAATGTCCTGCCAAATTTCGCCCTTTTGGTGGATGTTTTTCTGTGGATGGTTCTCCATATAATTCGCCGAGAGACACTAAAATTGCCATTCATCATTTTAACCGCAGCCTCCATTACTCAACCCGGAAAAAAATAGAAAACGGCGCACAATAAAAAGAACGAACACCGCCCAATCACTGAGATGCAGATTCGCACGGGACTAGTATTATCACAGGACGCCTGTGTTTGGTGAAATATGGTAGGTAATTTGCGGTGGAATTTTTACTTTTACAAATTACAGACATGTTGCATTCACACGGGATTAAGATCACAGGCATTCTCTGCTATTATTGCAAATTACCAGAGGTTCCCAGGTAATACTAATCCCACGTGAATAAGGCTTTTTTCAGCAAATACATCCATAACTGAATGTCAAAACATGCGTCTCCATCCACTGTTTTACTGGTGAATCAATGTTGTGGAAGATGATGGTGTTTCCACGTTCACTACGGAGCCTCTGAACGTCCAAATGGATCATATCTGATGACCATGAAAAGATGACAAACTGTATTTTACACCAATTATATTTACTTGTATTGATAGAATAAGTGGATCAACAGGTATTAACCAGTTTAGATCAGTAGATGCTGTTGGTTACCAGTGGCTGTTTGAATTTTTATGGGTTAATTTTGATAAGAACCGATCATTCGCACTGAGCTTGAATCTTCTTGTCAGATGAATCCCAGAGTGTTTTTTTTTTTAGCTGCGTCACTCAGCAGAGGGCAGAGGATAAAGAAAGAAGGCTGGAAGCTTTCACACGTTTTCTAAAATCATCTCAGTCAAAAGTGATGAAGAATCTGAAAGAGTGAAGGCGAGGCAGGGCTGCTCACTTCAGTTAGGTATGTGGGGATTTGAGGTCTGACGCTGAATGTAACCAGGCGCTGACTTTTTACATCTAAGTAACCAAGGAAGTCGGGGGAAAAAAGTAGTTGTTTATAGCAGTAGTGTCCGCACTGACACACACACTGTGATAATAAAACCCGAATACTTCTATTATTCCCTTGTTTTGCATTTGTAGTTTTGGCTATAAAATATAATCTTAAGACATTTTGTTCAGCGGCAACTCTTTTGTGAAGTCGAAGAAGCCATTCGCGGCTGATTTTGAGCACAGTTTATTTAGGGACAAAAAAAAGGGGGTGGGGT
>JAPTYQ010000001.1:6453017-6465240 GCA_029814465.1 Ostorhinchus cyanosoma
CATAAATATACATAAAGTTACATAATCATTTGTCCTGATAATTGGCTCTGAAACAGGTCGGGGGCCGACAATCGTAAATATTAAACTTGTTGAATATTTACGACCAAAAATCTTCATGTGTGGGGAAACCCGACGACTCCCGAATCATGACTGTGAATTGTGACGTGCAGCGGATTGTAGCCAATGAAGAAGCGATCTGACTGAAGAACAAGGAAACGGCTGTAAATAAAGTTCGGTGGACCTCAAAAATGAAGTTATGATATCATGTTGAACAGTTCGTGGAGCTGTGGGAAGCCCCAGTTTGTTTATTCAATATCACAACCGAAACGATGTGTTGCGTGTCGTGTTTTTCAGTTTTTGCTACATTTCTTCTTCATTTTTGTTAGATTATGTTCGATCATATGAGATTAGTGGCTTGGAGGTTTAGATTCTAGATCGGTGGTGGGACAGAATCGTTAAGCATGTGGTGTGTTGTGTTGAGATTATGGGTGCACACCACACAGTACCATCAAAACTGTTCAATGCCTGATTTTTTTATCTTCATTTGACAGATAAAACATCTCTTCAGATTTAGAAAATCCTTGTGTGTGTATCCCACTTTAGACTCGGAAGAATCACTATAAAATGACCTATAAAACACAAGAAACATAAATGGTGCAAAGTGGAGGTTGGCAATGTGGCCAAAATGTTATCATTATATGACATATAGGACATAAAAAGTCGTAATAAGATAAATGGAACAAACATAGATAAGATGTGAGACGGGAAAAATGCTGAAAAGAAAAGCTTTTAAATCATACTTTTTGAGACAAACATTAACCACAGTGGAACTTTTCACAATCTTTATGGTAAAACTAAACTATTGTAATAAAATAAACAAGTAAAGGAAGCAAAAGACTAACACTGTTGTAAACAAAACAAACCCTTTTAAATCTAAACCATTCTAACCCCAATAAAATATGATAATTACTTAGAAGGATATTCATCTCAGCATAAAATTATATTGTTTTCCTACTTGTGTCAAAAGTGTAAGGTTCTCATGTGGAGGTTGTATTATTTTTCTTCACCCTTGTTGTGCAGTGTGTGTGTCCTGTTATTCAGAATGGGAAATCAACAGAAAAGGAATTTAATCTCATGAGATGAACACAGACTGACTTGAGTGACTTGATCACAGCTTCACACAGTGTCCTCAAATAGACATAAAACAAACAGTGAAAGGCATTTCATGACTTATCCCATAACCATCCATCAGTTAGATACCTCTACGCTGCCTCCGCCGCTGCTGCAGCAGCTGTTGGACTGTGTCTAAAAGCCCTTGTTACTGAAACTACACGTCTGATGGCGAACTGTGAGATATACAGCATCATGGCAACACCTCTACTTATGTAGACAGAGTGCTTCCGCTGCATGGAGGATCATTTCCCCTGGTCACTGTGAAAGTTCAGATACCTTGCAGTGTTGTGAGTGGTCTTAATCTTCATTAAAACACAGGGGCATCAGTGTGACTCGAAACGTATGAGAGGGTCTGCTCAAGCTCCTGCTGAGTAATTAATAAAGTCCTCTTTTCTCCACCACCCCTTTCTCCTCAGTCCCCACAGAGCAAAGCAGGGGACAAAGAAACATAAATTTAAATGTTAATTGCATCTTTATATCCTCTGATTCCTAATTACCTTTGCTTTTTCATTGTATTTGTGGTAAATGGTGCTTAATGAATAGGGATTAGCAGGTGAGCTCTGCTGGTGATAATCACCCCCCAAAAAGCCTGGGGTGTGTTTCTCTCCTACCCTTTTGTTACCTTAAAGGTGATGTGGGATGATGCTATTACGTTGGACATGGGCAGCCAGCTCATTAACTGTACTGAAAAATAAATACATCCCCTGGAGTTTTGCTGAAATAATATAATAATTCATGGGAAAACATGACAATCTGTTAAAACTTCACAAAATGGCAGCAAATTTTTCAACTCTTATTTTACCATATTTGTACAAGTATCAACTCAATACATCTGTGTACACGTTTGGTAATAAATTATAACACACAGTGTTTTTTTTTTTATTTTTACAAATTGTAGGAACTTCATATCATATAATAGCCAATGCAAATGTATTGTCATCTGTTATATGAAGTTTGTAGTTGACTCTGATCTTACTCTAAACAGACCCCCTAAAATCACTCGCTAAGATGAGCTTATAGCCACATTGTTCATCATATTCTTGGAATCATATCTTAGAAGTGCAACCGAACTCTGAGCCTTGAAGTTGACAGTGAGTACTGACTGCTGTGTTGAGGGAGCCCCCAAAAACACCACCATAAGCAAAATTCACCCCATAGAGCTGCTAAAAGAACATTATACAACATGTAATAATTTATTGCAAAGTCCAACGTAATTTATTAGGAAGTATTGCACATGGCGCAGCAGATTATGAAGTATCAGAGTTATTACATGAGTGAAAATTTATTACATTATATTTACATATTGCTGCATTACATCTATTCTGTACTTATGCCTAAACAAGGACTCTATAGCATAGACTTGAACTGTAATGCCATCTGCTGTCTGCTCTCCTATATGTATTACATGCTACAGAGTGCAATAATTCAGCGATGTTTATGTCTATCCACTGTGTTCCCGTTAGCTGGAGGCAGGGGACATCTCCCCCCTCTCCACACACCAAGATCATGCAATCCCTTCTAATGCTACCCTTATTACAGAGTAGACAGTTGCAGCCTGAAGTTAATATCAGCCACAGATCCCTTGTGGCCCGGGAGTAATGTAATGCATGTAAAATGAAGACCTTCACGTGTCAATGCATGGCTGGAAATCGGAATCTTTAAATGTCTTCCTAATGGTTGCTATGTAAAAAGCACCCAGGTGTTACTTTGTGGGTTTGAATAAGCTGGTGGAGAAAAGGTCTGCCACACTTTGACGATAAGGTGACAGAAGGCGCAGCGTTATCTTATTATTTTTTACCTCTCTGGAAAGGCAGCGGATGGCGGCTGCCAGGTTTAGCGCTATCAGTTCTTTCACTCGCTGACATCTTGACCTGAGCTAAAGTGTGAAGGCCACTGTCACAGGTATTGAGAGAGTGGTCCTCGGTGCGAGTGAGGAGAGATTTCTGCGTGGAACAAGATCTGTAACACATACTCACTAAACCTGAGCCAGAGGTCACCTAATCATCGCTTGTCCTCGAGCTTCGTCGCAGCTTCAAACAGTCTCCGTCGGCTAAAAGCACTTCTCGCCATTGTGTTTTATTGCTTCCCGTTTCGTTTGTTGTTAGACTGCAGATATACAGTATTTGCTGCTTCTGTCCTTAAAAACCTGGTAATTGGAACAAATACAGTGAAGGGTCTGTTTTTGGTCTGCTGTCCCACCAAGGAAACTTTCAATAAATACCCGTGTAGGCAACTCATTTACACATTTTGTTGACCTGTGTAGTTACGCTATATTATATCAAATGTTTGCCACAGTGTAAACCTTCAGAGAAATGCAGAATTTTGTTCACTATAAAGAGCCATTTTGTTTGGTTACCTGTCAGTGGCGTCATTTCTCTTTTGCTATATTAACATTTAATGATACTTGCAGCTGTTTCTTTAAAATGGAATAACAGAACATGAACAAATGGCATTAAATATAAAGTGATCGCAATAGCAACAAATCCCTACATCACTTACAACATTTTTTTGTCAATGTTTTTTTTGGGGAGACCCATAATAGTAGCAATTACATAATGCTTATGGTAATTAAAATTGCTTGGAAAATAATCATAGCAGTGCACATAATATACAGTACGTAATGTTGTACAAAATACTGAATACTGTATTAAAAAAAGCAAAAGACTGTATCAGCTTCACCGATCAATTACCATTGTTAACTAGTACATGTAATTAGTCGAGCTTTGGTTTTCCACACTGACAGTCATCAGTTTAACGTGTCCCTGAGGCGTTTGGAAATTGTGTTGTTGTTTCCTGTGACTTAGGAAGACGTCGTTATCTTTGTATTTACTGGACTTCCAGCTATTGCGGAACAGACTGACTTCCAGAAACATTGATTCCACTTATCTCCTGAACACATCAAATGAGATTAGCGGGCAAGACGACAGGTGTGCCTTTGCTGATGACCCCAGCATATGTCCTTTTTTTAACAAATAGACATGGCTCTCAAATGACCATCTGTAAGGATGCTCCTGTGCGTTTGGCAGCATTAACCCGCTAAACTGATGCCAGACTGACTGATTATTGAATAAAGTGTACACGACTTAAAAACTGTTCACAAACTCAGTAACGTAGTGGCAGTCTGACTGTCTGCGGTGGTGTCTTCCGATATGTCGGCGTTATAAAATAATCCTCAGCTCAGTGATTAGTTCATTAATCTTATTAGCAGTAGTCCTATGTGGATCCTGTTGCTGCTCTATCAAATGATTTCCTTTAGATCAGTGGTTCTCAGCCGGGGGGGGTGGGAGTGTGTGGCATTCAGCACATACTCTTCCCCTTGTTCATGGATTGAGGTGTGTGTGTGTGGGTGGGTGAGGGGGTGGGGGTATAATGTCTGGCACTTTTTACCCCCCCACACCATCACAAATGTGTTTTCGTGATAAAGTGAGTGGAGCTCACTTTTACTTTCTACGTCCTCCTCTTTTAAGTAGAATTAGCCCCCCCACACCTTGATCCCACACATTTTTGGGGGCCAGAGTAGGCTCATGATGCCACTGGTGGGGCTATGGTTCAAAACAGGTGGAGAAACCCTGCTTTCAATTGGGTCAGAGTCCTGATATGACTACATCATTTCACAGATCGTCTTGGGACTCGTCCATAGTTTTATAACAGCCAGTAAACAGGAACTGTAGAGGTAGTTAAAGTTATTTGTGTCAGGATAATCACTGGTTGACAGACAGCTTTAAGAGCACAAACCAGTGGGTTCATTGGATAATAACAGTGGCGCAGGGGTCCAGTGGGATTAGAAAAATAGAATGATAATTGTCTGGGTGCTTGAACTTGCACTAAAAGCTTCATATGACAGGCAGTTTGCTCGCTGGCCTTGATGGCTTTAAATTCAAGGGAATGAAAGAAAAAATAGTGCATTTGAAGCGGGATGTCATTTGGAAGTAGCAGGGAATGATAGGAAAAAAACAGGAAGGTTGGATATGTAATGCTTAATTTCAAGCAACAGTAAATATGTGCAACGCAGAACCATGAATGATCTCTTAAAAACAAACAAAAAAAAAAGATTATTTCCATCTGACCATTTAACAAAATGTTTATTTTTCGTCCAGTGTACGAGAGTGTGTCATAGAGTCAAAGGAGAGGTTCCAGTATTCCCCTGCCATCATCTGACACAGTGAAATATTGGAGACTGTCTAGCGTATCCTGCCATGAGCCAAAGCCCTGTCTCCCAGCCGAGCCATCCCCTGCCTAATGCTGTCCTGCAGCTTGCTGTGGGTCTACATTCAGTCTACTGCCAGAGAGACTGGGCACTGCTCCAACTACCATTACCTGGGCAGGCAAGGAGCCTCGTTGGCCTTATTATGCTACTGTACTGTATGATTTATGGCTCTGTCTATGTGCATCTGCTACATTAATAAACATTCGGGCACACACTCATAATTTAACCTACACAGTTTTGAATACAAGCTATATCATAGCTCTGGTATCATGAGTATCACTGCTGAGGATCATATTAGTTTAGAGTGTAATATTCAGTCCCGCTGCACTACACATCACACGCTGTTTCATTTGTTTAAAGATAGGTGACCTTCAGTTGGTAAGTGTGCCAAGAAATAAGTTGAAAAAAAAAAAACTACAAGAAAACAAAAACAAGCTTATTTGTTACGGTATCATGGCGAGGCGTTTTAAAGGTTGTCAGATGCGGACAATGGGGTGACTTTCTTAGCTCTGTTTCTACGTCTGGTACATGCAGGATGGTGTTGGGAAAGGGAATGTTTACAAGGAAATATTTAATAAGCAATGCAGCTATTTTAACTACTTCATCAAAGTTGTAGAACTTACTATATTTGATGGCTTTTTGATTATTTTCCTAAAAGCTGAAAAAACCTGAAACATTAATTTGCAGTATGATACTGGTGCTTAATCATTAACAAGAGAAGTGCAAATTTAGTAGAAACATCACTATAAATGCACCACACTGGAGCTTTAAATAGGTGAATTACATGTGGGGGCAGAGCCTACAGGGAGCAGCCGTTACCACCTAGAAGTGATGTATCCATGGTGTTTCCAGGTGATCAGTACAAGTAAACAAGTAGCAGTCAGTGAGCCAGATTGAGTGGAAAACACGTGTTTGGGTATGTTGTTTGTGCAGCTTTAAGCTTTGCACTCCACTGTTGTCCTAGAGATGTGACCCAGCACTGGCTGATAATATGTCATCTTAAACTGGAGTCTACTGCACGGGGTCTGTGACCAGTCCATCACAACCCAGGTAATTGGACAATACAACTCTGTATCACTGCTGGTGCTGGAACAGCCCGTGAAGGAGGAAACATTTCGCTGAACATGCCTGACTGACGCAGCAGTGACTTTGTACTAATGCTGATATGGATATTCTGAAATGGCTACCAATGGAAATTCACTTCAGGTACCCTTTAAGATGGTAAATGAAATTGAATTTTCAGCACTGAAACGTGCACTCATTCAATAACAAGTCTCCTATGGTTGTTATATTCCACTGAGCCACCACCAGGATTTAACTCGGCAAATAGTTCATATCCTTCCATTGGATAACTAGACAAAACTAGATGTTGGAAGTGATGGCTAGGGATATATCCACGAATGGACCCAATCCTTAACCAGGCAGCTCTGATGTCATGACGTGACGCATCCCCAGGTCATGACCTTTCATTTCCACTTAGTTTGGGATGAATCGGACAAATAGTTCCAAAGATATGGCTAAAATGGTGAATTTTCAGTCATGACGCGCCACCTGGTGGCAAAATTTTTAACCTGACAACTATGACGTCATGACATGAGGCATCCCCAGGTCATGACCCTTCACTTGCACTTGATTTGAAGTCACTTCCAAAGATATGAACAGAAGAGTGTTTAGTGATTTTAAAATTTTGAGCGCACCCTCGTGACCAATCTAGAAATGATAAATTGTCCAAAATCGAATCAGTTCTTCATCATGATGATATTGATTGATGTGGAAAATTTTTACTTTCTAAACCCAATATTTTTCAAGTTATTGCTTTGACACATAGGATATATGGCGGCGGCGGAGCCGGAACATAATATCCCCAAAACTTGCATTCAGGGATATAATAATACAGTGATTAATAATGTATGTTTGGAGGGATTGAGTAAAAAACAATATATATGCTTAGAGTTCCTGTATTACTGGCTCATAAAATTATACTATAAACTGGCTCAAATCCCACCCACCCACTGTGGACCAGTGGATCCAGACTCAGAGCTGTAGATTGTATGGAAAATAGAACCACAAGCCTGCAACTCTGGACACACATTTACTTGGAAAGACGGTGCCCTGTTAAGTCCTATCTGGCAAAGAAAATATGTTGCTGACCTGTGGAGGGGTGTTTTTTTTGGTCTTTTCCTCCTTTTTCCTGCACATGTGTGTATGAGTAGAAAAATATGTAAAAGAAAATATGTATGAGACTGAACTGTATGTTAAGGAATTTGTAAAAAAAAAAAAAAAATACAGTGAATGATATGTTTCAGTTGTAAAAAATGTTTTTTTTTAAACTGATACAGTGCATTTTTTCTTATGTCTTAATCAACCATCAGTTTGATAGAGAGCATAAAGTCTGGACAATACCAGGATTCATCGGGGGAAGATTGTCAAAGAGTAGTTCAAGGAGCATGAGATATCCTTTTCACACACGGATTGGCCGCCACAGGGTCCAGACCTGAACCCCATTGAGAATACATAGTAGTCGGACTCTCCCATCATCAATACAAGATCTTGGCAAAACAATTCATGCAACTTGAGACTATCTTGAGTTTGCATCAGCATTGCAAGGCAAAAAAAAAAAAAGTGACATGGTAAATATGTGCTGTAACAAAAGCTAAAGGCGCTCCCATGTAATATTATGTATGGGGCTTATTTTTGGCCCGGCACTGTAAATATAAGCTTTGTCTGAAAAGAATATATTTGGATGTAACATGTTTATAATCCTTAGCAGTTTAATTAGTAACTGTAATTGACCAATTTTTATTTATTTTTTGTCAACTATGCATTTTGTCATTTAACTACCATTATTGTTTATAGTTTTGGGTCCACATTAGTTTTGCTCTAAAGCACAACTAATCCTCCTGAGATCCACCTCTAAAATCACAAAATATCCTTTCATTTATTTATTTCTTCTGTATTCCGATCGTGTAAATGACAATTCGAAAACAGAAATGCAAATAAATGATAGTCAAAAGAATGAAAACAAAATAAAATGCTACATAAAACTTTAGCCTTAAAATTTACATGAGCGAAAAAGGAGCAGGAAGAAGTATAAACTGATGTAATCCTACCCCTTCAAACCTTTTCATACAAACACAGGTCCCCATTTATCAGCAATTTTGAAACATATACATTTAGTTACTCATCCGTATTACAACATATTCACCGACACATTGCAAAATTGATTTCCAAATAACAAACATCTTATGGAGTTTGTTTATCAATATACTTGTGGAAAATCATTTATTTATGCCTCTTTTTAAACACAATCATAGTAGAAATCTGTTTTAGTTCTGCACTCAATCTATTCCACAGTTTAACTCCCCTAACAGTGATGCAAAAGCTTTTAAGTGTAAGTTGTAATTCATCATTAATACTCAGTATCCATTCCGAACAACACACTCGAATTCTTTAAATATTACACTTGTCACAACTTGGCACATTTTATTTATTAGACACTACGGTCTTAACGTAGAAAAAGCATCACAAACACGACACGTAAAACATCCGTCTCACAAATATGATGTTCCAAATGTTTCCTGATTGACTTTTTACAGACAACACCGTTACATGTAACTATAATTACACTCCAGCACTGGGAAAAGGAAAAAAACACTTTACTGTGTCACTCTTCAATATATCAAGGTTAAAAAAAAATGTAAAAAAAAAAAGCAGTGAGATGTCACATAATGCAAACCCAGGGGAACCAGTTCCACTCGTGATGAGACGAGCGTCGAGAGACTGAAGAGGGAATGCAGACAGCGGGAACGCAATAAACGCACAAACAACATTTGAATGTGAAATTGAGGCATATTTAAAGCAACCTTTGCCCAGAGACAACTGAATTTTTTAATGTTATGTAAAACTGTTGATTATACCGAAAGTTGTTATTTCTTCTCCCTAATCAAGTTGATTATGTGCAGAACAGTGATATCTCCCCTTAGGTATAGACTACATGGGGCAAGTCAGATTCTAGCCTGACATAATTAAACCAGCAGCATACAAGTTGACACGTTAATCAAGATGTCCTGACAATTCACAGTCTCACTTCTAAATTTGTGCAGGAAGGTGGAGTATTTATTATCCTGTTCCGGTGGTTCGGTCTACCGTGTTCTCCCACCTCCCTTAATTCATTTCCAAGTAAGCAACATTGCTCAAAATACCCATAAACCATAATTTCTCCAATGCAGTTGACATCCAAAGAATAGTTTTATTGTCGACTGAATATGTCCCTGTTGGCACTTGAGACTGTTTTTGGCTTTGTTGGAAGTGAAGTTCTAATTAACATGTGTGCAGTAAATCTAGGGTTCTTTATGTCGCAGCAGAACTTCATCTGGTTTGTGTCTGTGCACATGCTTTATTGGGGATGATTGTGGGTTTAAGTACACGCTTTCAAGTATTTATACTGGACACACTGATCTCAATGGGTCATGGACACACTATTTTAGGAAGTCTGCTTTTAGTTTCATTTCCTGCTGGTTATGCTATTTTACTAATTCATGTGTCTTTTGCTTTCTGTGCTCCTTGAGCCCCCCTTTTATTTTGATTAATTATTTAAGAATGCTTTACTTTTTGATTTTTAATGTGATATTTGTGTGGCGTATCTGCCATTCAGAGGACATACAGCTACATTCCATAGCAATATGTTGGACTATACAACATGCTGCAGCAACAAAAACTACAATACCACTCGACTTAATAATTCATATTCCTCCAAGGGGTAAGGCAAGACAATTACAGGCATGAACATCTCATCCAAATGTAAAGCTTTATATATATTCTTTGGGGTCAAACTGCTTTGCAGTATACCACTGAGTCAGTAACAGTACTTCTCCACTTTTGGTGTTATTAGTGCTTTTAATGTTGAATCTGCAGAGGCAGTGCTTTCATATCCTTTCACAATATTTTTAGCTATAAGAAGAACTTTACTCACTCTTCCTTGAGTTGAGATGATGAATAGTAACACTAGGGAAATGCATCTCCTGCATATCCTGTTTGATGGGTACAGAGCTAGTGAGTAGTTTTAGTTGGAAGTAACCAAGATTTTTGCTTTTATATTACGGTATATGGTATGTTGTATATGAACAAGACTAAAGCAGTAAGCACTTCTAGCATACATCCCTTTGTTAAGAACCACCACCCAACTTCTCTTTATGAACCATTTAAAAAGAAAAATCCAACAGAATTTAGACAGACTGAAACAAGTTGCATCTTTTTTCTAAACCGCAAATGCATTTATATCCAACAGGAGACACTGATTACTGTGTAATTAACTAGTTCTCTATTGATTCCTGTGTTACTTACTCAGGAACTTTTTTATTTTTATCTTTTTAAATCAAATTTGATATTCTCTATTATATGGTTTTATTTTATTAGATTTTTTATGGAAATTCAAGCTGTCTTTCTTACCTAAGTGAAGAAAAGATTCCTACGATCTGAAATATTAGCGTATACAGCAGATTATCTTCTGTAACGAAACAAACTTCCGATCTAATGATTTGGTGAAAATGTATTTAATGGAACTATGAGCTTTTTATATTTTATTGCAACATATTTTATTCATATCTGAATCAAGAAATGTCTGTGTTGACACTGTTCATACAGTAATGATAAGCTTCAATTTCAGATTAAACTTTCTGTGCGTGTTCCTGTTTTTCAGTGCTTGCACATTTTTCGTAGTGTATCACTTGACTCGGCTTTTTATCTTCTCGAAATGTTTTTATTCTCCACTTTAAAACCTCTCCAGAATTGTATAAAACATGCAAGACTGATATAACGTGTTCTGTGACGATCTCATTGCTGCTGTTTCCCCTCTATAAAAGATTCAGAACCACCCAGTTTGGCCCCCTTTATGTCATGTAAAAGCGGACCCTTTTAAGCACACTCCAGGAGGGGAGGTCAACAAGGTGGATAACAAAGCCATATGGCACAGATATACATAGCCACAACAATCATAGCTGATGAATGCTGCTTTTGTATTTCAAAAGAAAATACAAATAAGATAATTTAAGAACCAAGGAGACAGACGGCAATCAATGACCGTGTTCCTGCCCCTGGTTAGCATACTTTGATAATAACAACAGACAAAGTGTCTGCACTTGTACTGGAGGAGTATGGGAAGGTAAACGGTGGTTGAGAAAAGTAAAGGCGAGGAGCGACAAACCATATAAGATCTAAAAACTGCCTACAGTACATGAGACGATAAAACAACTCCCTGCCTACACCACTTAAAGGCTCCTTCAAATAAGAAGTGACTGCTACTTTTAATGAACTTTTGTAAAGCGTAGTCATATGTAAATGAACTACATGTAAATCAGACTTTCTTTCTATTGTCAGTCAGTCAGTTTTGATACAAGTAGCACCTGCAATTTATTACACCCACCAGAATGGTCATAAGAAAGATGTTTTTTTTTTTTTAACTATATCGTTGTTGGACTTTGGTATAAAACTGTTTCACAGTCAAAAGACTTCTTTCATTTTCCATATGCTCCTGAGACCCAGGAAACTGACAAGTGTAGCTTTTTTCCATGAATCCTCTGGGGCCTATGATGGACCAGCGTGATCAGATCACATGGCGTCTTTAAAGCGTCGTAACAAATAACTCTGTCACATGGAGCGCTGCCGTCAACTTTACTTGAAAATGCGGATTTGAAACTCTCCCAGTTTTTATTTAGAGTCGATAGACCATGGAAAACCAGAGATACGATTGTTTTCATTTGATAGAAAATATGTTTCTCCGAGCATACGTAAATGCGTACTTATACTCGTGGGATGGGATGGCAGGTGTTGCATTTCTGTCTATAT
>JAPTYQ010000001.1:6475614-6486946 GCA_029814465.1 Ostorhinchus cyanosoma
CCTGCAGAGGTGGACCTTCCAGACCCTGGAGACCACATTGGACCTGAGACTCTTGACTCACTGTCCTGTCCATGTATGCGAAAATGAGCAAAAATAATCACTTGTCCCATAAAGCATGAAGAAAAATAAGTGCAATTTTAACAATATTATGCCTCAGTTCAACATTTACACACGTGTATGACAACTTACATTAAAATTACAAATACAAAAAACATTTAGTAACAGGCAGAACATTGGTAAAACTGCAAACTTCTCTTAAGACATGTCAGGTTGTTCATATTTGTTCAGGTTATTCAGTTTTCATGTGATTTTCCTTTCCTTTTTTTTTTTTTTTTACAATAAAACAGAAAATTTGCCATTTTCATTATTTATAGGTTATTATGATAGTAATTTACTGGTCTGACCCACTTTAGATTGGATCGGCCTGTATATGTCTATATGTGGAACAGTGTGTTTGGCTGAAATGGAGGAACAGGGTGTGTTAAAAAAAAAAAAAAAAAAATTGACATGGTAATCCCTGTGACAAAGTAAGAGAGCAATATATTGATAATTAGCACAGCTTTGAGCACCCCATACATCATTTTTTTGACCATGCTTTTCGAAAATTAACCGTGCAATTCACAGGTGTGCGGCTTGCTGCCAAATACACTGATGTGGAACCTGGATTAAAAGGATTTTAACACCAATGATTGTTAATATCGTTAGTGGCTCCTTCACTGGGCCGGTTTTGGCCCAGGGGCTGCATGGTTGACACCTGTGGAGGAGATTGTGCGTTTTGTTTAATTTTCATCATCATTCATTGCAACATGAACAGCGTGTTCCAAGTCCATCCCAAAATGAATTCACATTGTTATTAAGATTATGAAGTGAGACTCTAGTTGGCACATGCACTCAAGTTAGGAACTCAACACGGGCATCTGGATTGAAATTGCTAAATTCATTGGCCTGTGTCTGTGATGCCTTTTTGTTCTTTTGCACTAGCATTTTAATTAATTAGATACAAAGATTATAGGAATGTAGATTTTAAGATAATATTAAAAGAGTGATATTTTTCTTTTTTAAAAAGGAATTTCCCTGTGGTTGACGTAAACTGTAAATGCTCTGCTTGGGTCTGAATTCTTCATTAATTCAACTCCACAGGTCCATATTCAACCCTATGTCTGAGTAATGATTTTTTTTTAGTGCTGGCCCTTTAAATGCAAATGAGCCACTTCAGGCCCCGCCCCCTCCAGGTTGTTAACTGTACTTTCTGTCCCGTTCAATCAACAACTGAACATTTTAGGTAATCAGCCTGAAGTTTGGACATATTTTCAGTTTTTACTCCAACTGCTTCTGCTGATAAATATTTACGTCGTACTCGGAGAAATGTTCTTCAGAAGTCTTGACCTTATATGTGCAAATGAGGTGATGTAACTAGCTATAAAACGTAACAAATTTAGCAGGAATTAAAAGGGGTTGTAGAAATCTATTGAATTTTTGCCAGAATAAATATATAAATAGCTTTGCAGTATCTGGAGGGTTCAAATTCAAATGTTTTGAACTGTTAGACTCCAAATACACAAATAAATGAACCAGAGACTAATAAAAGTGGGTTTAGCAAAATATGAGCCCTGTAAAAAATCAATAACAGCTTCCCAAGTATAGTCCCTCAGTGACGACTATGATGCAGCAGTGTGGAAATAGAAAGATGTATGCAAGAGTGAAAATAAATTGATGTGAAAGAGCCCGATCGGGTTCTATCTGGTAAGGACCCCCTCATAGTCAGTCATTATTAGTCACATTTTGTTGTCCTCTTGATGTCAGTGTAATTCTATGCAAATGGTAATCCTGAAAATACTATTCAGTTGTTTGCATTTACCAAAAAAAAAAAAAAAGGTTTGGCTTTAACCTAATTTTCTCACATTATCTCAAACCCTTTGAGGTGAAAAAAATGTGTCTAAACTTCACACACTATTTGCAGCTCTTTAGTACAGATAGTTCTAAGATGTTTCAATTCTTCCTCCGTCTGGAACCATGTGTTTTGTTTTATTCCTGCTTAACACAATTTCCTTCAATTGTGTATCGTGATTGTGTTTGTTTTCTGGGCGCTTCATATCTGCCTTTGAAAGGAAACAACTCATATTTTTTATGTAAACAGACACAAATAGTCTAGTATTCATTCTTTTCTCCCATAGTACTGCTTATATTTACTTACTAAATGCGATTCTGTTGTTCATTATATCCCTTCAACAGTGATAAGACTGTACTGTTTTTCATCGTTTTTTTTTTTTTTTATGTCTTTGTTTTGTCCTCCACCAGTCATTCCTCAGTCCAATTGATCCTGCACTACTGTCCTGACCTTTTACTTGTCTTTTGGCCTTACAGAACAAGATCATCCTGGACCCTTTGACATTCAGCGAGGCACGTTTCCGCCCCTCTCTGGAGGAGCGCTTGGAGAGCATTATCAGCGGTGCGGCATTAATGGCTGACTCTTCGTGCACACGTGACGACCGACGTGAACGCATCGTGGCCGAGTGCAACGCCGTTCGACAGGCCCTCCAAGACTTGTTGAGCGAGTACATGAACAATGTGAGTTACTCCTCTGATAATTCTACTCTCACTGCTGCTCAATGCACACTCAGCTGTGCATGTATTGTCTGGGATGCAGCTAAAAAAAAACAAAAAACACACACACTGACAAACATGATCCTGATCAGCTTCCCCTTTTATTCCCCTTCTATGTTTTATTCTATTTTTCTGCCTTTCTTTGTTGACATGCAGGTCATTTAATATTTCCTCTTCCAAGACTCCTGATCAAATCTCAAACAACACCCTTCTTATTAAACTAGACATAAGCCCCACTGGAGCAAAATGACTTTCGATTGGTTTATAGGAATACATTTTTGGGCAGCACCAAGACGAGCTCAATATATTTTAAGTCTTGATGGCATTTCCCTTACTTCCAATTACTTTTTCTTACCAAAAAACTGGTACTTTTTCTTTTAAGATCAGTACAACAGTCACAAAAGTGGAGAAAAAGATGAGAAAGTGAACAGACACTTTGGTAACAAATGGTTCTAGGCACAACAAACCCCGCCCCTTGCAGGTATTGGAGTTTATTTTGGCATCGATCCAGCTGATGTCAGCATATCAGTTGCCTCTACATGTGTGCCAAGTTTGAAGTAAATTGAAACAAAATTGATGTTTTTATAGATGTGAAATTTCACTCATACTGTAAGTAAATGGGAGAAGAAAAAAAGATTAAAAAAAAAAAGTGAACTTTGACCTACTTATCCCAAAATGTAGTCACATGTAGTCTGGGTCACTGGTAATCCATAAACCAAATTTAGTGTGAATTCAACCAAAAGTTTTGCTGTTACAGATGTATGAAATTTTGCCCATTATAAGTAAATGGGGAAATTTTTTTTTAAAAAATGTATAAAAATGTTTAACTTTGACCTACTTTTCCCATAGTGTAATCTGATCTATTCTGGGTCACTGGCAATCTATAAACCAAATTTGGTATGAATTCAACCAATAGTTTTGTTGCTAGAGTGTTAACAAACAAAGACACCGAACCAGAAACAGACCCCTCGCCTCCCCTTCAGGGGGCGGGGCAAAAATCATCTCTTTTACCGGCTGAGAACTGATATCTTAGGAGTGGTTTGTTTTCAACACCCTACTGTAATTTCTTCATGATGTTTAAACTAACAACTTCACAGACAATCTTAGTGAAGGAAAAGGGTGAATAACATGAATAATTATGGAGATTCCAAAGTAAACAAAATTCAATTTCCATTTTACATTAAAAGAGAAACACATCTTGTTTTTAGAGTAAAATCTCAAAAGCAGCTTCAGCTTTTTGATAACATACAGAATATTCTCCTTAAAAGACAAGTGGCCATCCATTAAGAACCCTAGAGATTTAAAAGAAGAAACCTATTGGTTGACCAGTTTTTGTAGCCATAACTTCTAATTGAGATGATTTTATTGTGTTTGAGGTATAGTTAATAAATTATTTTGTCAAATCGAATGATTTGTTTGTTACTTAGGTTATATGATCACGTGTTTTTTTGTTTTGGTTTTTTTTTTGCCTGTGTATTAGCAGGGCAATGCTAAAAGCAGCAAATTCCCCACATCTATGCAACCTCATACCTCAGAAGAAGTGATTAAAAAGGTCTGGCATCCAGCTCTTTCCTAGATCTGCTTCTCTATTTAATGGTTTTGTGAAATATATGAAATCAGGTGCAGTAGATTTAGTCTAATCCTGTGGAGGACTGTGTCTCTGCTGCGTTCCTTCCGAGTTCTGCTTTGCTTTAATTTTATACTTCCACTCCTCCACGGTTAAAGCAGATGGACTAATATTTCTCATTTGAATGACTGGTTAAAATAAAAACCAGACTTTCAGCGTCTTGACAAAAGCAACTTGAACTAAATTCCTCCTTTCACTATGTGTTTGTAATGTCACTTTATATTGCATGTTGTTAATTGAAACCTCGAGATAACTGTAGTATTTTCTTCCTCGAAAAAAGCTGGTGTTGACTTTTCTATGTCCCTGTGGAACCATCTTTGTCATGCACGGCTGTGATTGGCACAGATGTTTTAAGGTTAGAGAGACTGACTTAGACAATGATTAATCATTTCCACTCTACCTCAGCTCATCGTTTTGTCCATAGCAGCTGTCATGAACAGAAATAGTGGGTGTATTTGGACACACTGTCTTTGACCTTGCACATGTTCTTTGTCCTGGTCAGTGTGATCCTGCAAAGATTATTTTTAATCAACAGACACAACTCAAACCTACAGCACTGAAAAAATACTCATTAGCGTGCAAACTCTGCCATGTATTTACACAAATATAACTTCTGTGTTGTGTAATGGGCTTAATGAGATTTAATAGGAATAGCATATGTAGCCGGTCTGTTCTGACACTCGCATATTTTGCCACAAATCTGTGTTGTGTGTAAAGTGGGAGAAGACAAGGACGACAACTGCCTTGCCAAATGTGGAGGGTTTATTCTCTCTGTATTTTCAGGCTGTGCCACAACAAAATCAAATTGGTGCAGTAGCCTCAAATGATCAGGCTTGTACGTGCACATCTCTGTCCTTGGCAGAGCCTCTAGTCGACTAAGAGAACAGCACAGTTACACAGGCGGGTTCTGAAGACCAACACGTCATGCATACTCTGACATGAAAACAAAATGCATGTTAAAAAATGCATACAAAAATATACATATATATGGAAAACAACACAAGCCCAGATTCAGATGCAGATAGAAAACAGATGGAGCTGCTGTGTTTAATGTTCAATGTTTAATGTTTAAAAGGATTCCCATTACTTGCTACCAAAGTGACAAGCTAATCTTCCAGGGGTCCACACGGAAGGACAACACAAAAACACACAACATAATAGTACGTACATGATATACATGACAATCACAATTCACAATATTAACAATGCAGATCTAAATACGATAACCATTAATAACATCATTAAAAACAGAAAACATCATCAGAACAATATGGGATTCGTTATGACATTGATGAGTTGCATCCATCAAAGAAAATAAGATCCACTCTCCTCCATACAGGACTCGCCCAGATATTTAAGTAGTGTCTTCTGAGGTGATAGTTGAAAGATGATGTACCATTCAATGTGCTTATGTTCAAGGGGCAATTATTCCAATGATTGATGGCATGATGAATAGCTGTCCTCTTTAAAGATTTGATTTTGTATGTGGCACCGTAACCTGGCCATCATCGACTGACTGAGGAAGAGGAACTTGGCTGAATCTGACAGTTTGTTTGTAAAGGAAGGAAAGGCAAGTTTATTTTGTATAGCACTATTCATACACAGGGTAACTCAAAGTACTTTACAAAGGCATAAAAACAAAACAAAAAAATCACAGAAGAATAAAAGACATTAAAAATCACAAAAGGGTAAACGGCATTGAAATAATCAGAGGTAAAATGTGGTTTTAAAATGTGTTCGCAGAGTTAAATAAATACATCAATTATATTAAAACCATGCATTAAAAGTAACTTTAAAATTAAGATAGACATTAAAAGCATTTAAAAGACGAGACTGAACAGAGTTTACTCATAAGCACGTGAAAAGAAGAAGGTTTTTAACCTGGATTTAAAAATGTTCCAGTTGTGTGCAGCAGAAAGGCTTAAAGCTGCTTCACCAGGTTTAGTCTGAACTCTGACCTGTGACCTGGGTCAGCTGACCTCAGAGCCCGACTGGGTTTATAGTCTATTAACATGTCATGTCCATTCAGTGACTTGTAGACCAGTAGCAGAACTTTAAATCTTCCCTGTAGCTGACTGGGAGCCAGTGGAAAGACTCTAGAACTGGAGTCGTACGCTCTGATCTCTGAACAGGTTGAGTAGAAAAAATAATGCTACTGAGAAATGGAACTGTGTTGAACAAAACAACATTGTGTGAATTCCAGGACTGGTTTACTTAGTTCTTACACAAACAAAGGCAAAAAAAAAAAAGGTGACTAAAGGGAAGTGTAAAGTTGTGGTCAAATCTCCGTACTAAAATCGTTTAATGCCTGGACTAAAGACAATGACCTCACCACTCACTCTGTAGGTGCTTGGCTGGGTTTCTCTCATTATCGGTTAAAGTAACAGTAACACAAGGGTAAACTACAAAACATAAGTTATAATACGGCTTATTAAGTTCTTACCATGAGGGAAGGTTCACAAGAAAATTATAAAGTTATAAAGCCACTGACAAGATTGATAAACAGCCCATGTGGCAACCTTCAAGTTGCCCTAAACAGAGCCATACTTCACTGTTTTGCCATGGGGCATTTATTGTACTAGGCCAGCCTTAAATTCCCAGATAACCCCTGATGGGTCTTGACTGCCGGTGAGTTATTGCTTTGTTCAAATGACTGCAATGCTCTCGTGTCTTCTAAGGCAGAACATCCACATTGGTCAGGCAGACTGAGGTAGTGCAGCCGCAGACACTTCATACAGAAGGCTGTCTGTACTGGGCTAATTCTTTTTATTAGGAATTACTATACTAAAATTATACCATTAGCTGTTCTCTACCTGAATGGACTGAGTTTTTCCTTAAATAAATGAATGAAATGACACAGCTCAACCATAAAATGAATGCACTTTTATATGAAGATGTGAACGTTTTAATACGTCGTGATTAAATGTACTTAACCCTACATTAACACGGATTAATAAATAAATGTTAAAAAGAAAACAAAAAAATGCATCCCCTTTTGCAGGTTGATTACACATGTATTAGGTGTCAATTGCAGCCACTGAGCAATTGCCAAGCCAGCTGTATATTGATCCCTATGATATCAGTTCTCCTGCTGGCAAAAGGCCTTGTGCAATACTCTGTAATCTTCAGCCTAATAATGTGTATTTGTTGTGGCATCTGCTTTCATAAAGTAGTTTAGAAACAATGGGGGGCTATTAGATAAGGTTCCTTATTAGATTACAGCTCCCCTCCGTCATAATAGAATATTAACTGTGCACCAGCCAGTGTTACACTTAGTGTGTGCATGCATGTGTGTGTCTGTTGGGGAGTGACCTTCATTTGAGGATTTGTATATTAGATTTCTGCTTTAGTACTTTATTGTTGTTAGGGGTTTTCCATCTTTGTACAAGTGTTTTTTCATTTTGCAAACTGATCATTTTAAATTCCAATTAGATTTACTATTTATTATCAGTATCACGACGTGGAAAAACAATTTAAAAGCTTTAGGTCAAATCTGTAGCAGTTTGCGATTGCAAAAAACAAAACAAAACGCAAAAAACATCCATCGGTATGGTGTTGAATCCACAGAGATTTGATCCTTTTTGTAACTCTTGTACAAACTTAAATCATGCAATTTTTATGAACACAAGATGCCCTTTCCCATTCTTACAGCACAGCAGCTTTTTTTGCTTAAGTAATTCTGCCTTGGTTCATTAGGCCCATGAGTTGTGTTTTAGAGGCTACAGCTGGGAGATTGTTGACAGCCCCTGGCTGTCCTAGCAAAGAACAGAGTAAATCACAGAGACACAAAGAACAAAATGCTTCCACTTCTCAGCTCAGCATCTCCAACAAGGGTAAATCAACAACCAAGATTGAATATGCAAGGAACTGTTCCCAAGCCTGCTCATAAAGCACATTATTTCATAAATGATGTAGAAGCTTAAATAGCTGTAAATCTGTAAACAAATGAAAACTTAGTTAGGCCTAACGCCTGTTTCTGGGTTTGTGTTTTTGGTTTTGTGTTCACAGACAGGACGGTCCCTGTCTGTACGGTGTTGAAAGTTTACTGAACTAATGTAAACATCCACTTGCCTTTGTTTTTCCTCCTCCTTCGTCTTTCAGTCAAACCCCTCTCCTCTCTTCCAACACACAAATTTTTATAGGAAGCTTGAACCACAGCACAAGGTTAATCAATGTGGTAGCTGGCAATAAATTAGGTTCAAGTGACAGGAGAATGTCCATACCTGTCTCAGCTGCTGGTGATCTGTGATTGGTGACAGCAGGCCCGGCTCCCCGGTTGGTGCTGAATCATCAGGAGCAGCTGATTTAGTTACGGCAGCTCCGACAGGGCCAATCTATCAATTGATCTGGGGAGTAATGCATTACCAGCTTGGGTCAAGGGAGCCTGGGCAGAATATAGCCATAGCCAGAAGCCAGAGCAGGTGAAAGAGGGCGACTCGGCAGGACCGTGAGAGGCAGAACGAAGGATTTAGAGTGTGATAGCAGGCGCACTAATCTCACTGTTAGCTGAATGTGGCACATAAAACGAAACAGGGTTGTGAGGTAGGATGATCATTAGGGAGAGACTGATGGCTGTCTTGCTCACACAGCTCCTCGGGGAGTTGCCACGGAGAATGCTCAATCAACAACTGGCTGACTGATTATATACAGGGGTGGGAGTTTCCATGGATAAGATCATATCTGCTCACTTTTTGATTTACCATTGTCTTAAAAGGGAAAAGGAGATGGAAATTACAGATTAATTCCCGATGCGATAATATCATGATATTTTACCTCTGATAACAATATATCATAACAAGCAATTCTATAATACTAGATAAACCACAAAGGAATCATGTGAGAAACCAGAGGATAAAGTGCATATTAACATGGATGCAGCCATATGTTTTGGTAATTTATTCATAAAAGTGGCAATTATGGTAAACACAGACATACGCATGATAAACGCATAGAAATTATGTACATCTGCAAATGTTAAATGGTATTTCTCTCCATGTCCCTTAACAGATTTCCTCTTGTGTAGGCTGAGGCTGTTGTTTTCGTATTTTCATCGTCTTTTCAGTTGAATCGGCGTGATAATAAGCGAGGTAGCAGTCTGCGTTGGCTGCATTTCCATTCTTCAGTGTTTACAAGGCCGTTCACATAATGTTTAACAGGTTTCTTCTTTTTAGTCTGTGTAAAACCACAAAGATTTAGAGTGTAGGATTTATGAGGACCTAATATAATATTCATAATTACAGCTTAATTGGTGCATAATCACCTGAAATGAATTTTTTCCCCCTGTTTTTGTTAATGTTATGACTTTTTCACTGCCAGTTAGAACTATGTCTTATTTGATTGCCTCCATATGGAGCTGTACAGTGGCTCTTGAACGCTAGAATTATGTGAATAAGTAAGCTATGAGTGGTTCTTGAAATCAAAGTGTTGATACTTAGCTCTAATGGGAAGTAACAAACAACTGACTTCTGCAAACATATATTTATTAATAAAAATGAAAAATCAAAATGTATATGAAGGACTTGAGCATGCCTCTACCTTTAAATAATCTGTTTAATGACAGGTTTTCATCAGTGTCTTTAAACAAAACTTAAGGCAAATCCCAGTAGCTTATATAAAAAACTAGAGGAAAATTCTAGAAAATATCTCACAGACATTTCATAAAGTGAAAAAAATAATACAAGTACAGGATAGGAAAGCTTCTGGATGCACCATGGAAGGTTTTCACATGCTTTTGTACTCACATGAAGTCGGTTTATTGCCGTGAGCTGTAGTTAACACCATTTCTAAACTACTCACAGTCTTCGTTGCCGACATCCATGAGAATAGTGACAGTATACCAAATATACTGCTTTCTGTGCAGGGATTTGGGTTGGATTTACCTTCAAAATCCTCATGTTCACTTTCAGGCTCTTTATTCCCTCTCTTTCGCTCCTCACTGCACACTGCAACAGTGTATAAGACGAGACGATTTTAGCTTAGAAATGTAGTCAGCCAATGTCAACAGATGTCTGTCTCCAAGCACAAAACAAACCCTAGTACACGAGCACATAAGCATGAACAAAACTTACACAAAGAAGCGTCGGATTCACTCAGAACCTTTCATTTCAATTAAAATTCTCAGACAGGAAGTGGTGAAGTGGGACATTTGACAATAAATGTGTTTATTAACATTGTTTCTCAGGAGGTAGAGTGGATTGTCCGTAATCCAGAAGGTTGGGGCTTAGATCCACAGCTTCTGTCCACATGTTTATTTATTTATTTTGAATATAGAATTAAAACCAAACAACAAAAGGATTATATGAAAGAAAGTCAAACATTCGAAAAGGAGTGGGATGAAGTTTAATTTATAATCTCCCACCCCCTTACCCCATCTTTCAACCTACCCTAAATTCCTACAGTAAGTCAGATTCCATAAGTAACTCAAAAATCCTCACATATCAGACTAAATTCTGACTCTGTATAAAATACAGAATTGCTGTATATATCAAGGATAGACATTTTGCAGCAGCATTTCACATTAAAATAAACTCTGTCCTTTTCATAGCAGTAACAGTGCACATATCAAAAACAAAAATAAACTCTGTCCATGTCATAACAATAATACAAATATTAAAAAAACTAAAATAAACTGTACATTTCATGACAATAATACCCATAAAAAGCAAAAAATAAACTCTGTCCTTTTCATAGCATTAACAGTGCACATATCAAAAAAAAAAACTCTGTCCATTTCATAACAATAATACAAATATTAAAAAAAAACCAAAAATAAACTCTCTCTGTTTCATGACAATAATACCCATAAAAAAAACAAAAATAAACTCTGTCCTTTTCCTAGCAATAATACAAATATTAAAAAAAACTAAATAAACTGTCCATTTTATGACAATAACACCCATTAAAAAAAAAAACTCTGTCCATTTCATAGCAATAATACAAATATTAAAAAAACAAAAATAAACTGTCCATTTTATGACAATAATACCCATTAAAAAAAAAAAAAACTCTGTCCATTTCATGACAATGATATCCATAAAAAACAAAAATAAACTCTTTCCATTTCATGACAATAATACCCATATTAAAAAACCAAAAATAAAC
>JAPTYQ010000001.1:6541724-6554591 GCA_029814465.1 Ostorhinchus cyanosoma
TCCATGGTAACTACGGAGCCTCTGAACGTCCAAATGGGTCATATCTGATGAGCATGAAAAGATGATAAACTGTATTTGACACCAATTATTTACATGTATTGATAGAGTTTTTATGAACATCTACATGATCAGTAAATGCAATCTAAAAAAAAAAAAAAATCATGATTTACACTGAAAAAATGCAGCATAAAGTAGATAATATTACAATCATTTGGAAAGTGCCACAGAAACAGCACTGGGTCTTTATGGGTTAAAAAAAAACAGAAAAACTGGATTTGAGTTTTTATTGAGTGTTGCAGACATTTTGTTGTGTTTCGTAGATTTTGCATATTTTTTTTAACCAATGATGGTCATAATCTTTTTTTTTTTTTTTTGTAAAAATAAAACTGAATTGTGTGGGTTCTAATGAATACTTAGACCCTGCCTGCAGAAAAGAAAAACACCAGCATATTACAGATGCCTCAATGTTTTGCCGCAGAAATACTCTCTTGAAAATTAGATCCATTGCAAACCACTGTGAGTCAAGCATCTCTAAGGCATAACATTGCACGAACACCACACGGACAAGAATATCACTACAGCAAACTAAGGCCAACTCATTTTTCTATTAGAGAAAAGAAAATGCTCACTTCAAGTTGACCGCCAGTCATAACTCAAGGTTATTGGTTCACTATTGGTTTTTTTCTGTTGATCCCCAAACCATCCAAAAATATGGCACGGAGGGTTTTGTTTGTTTTTATTTTTGTTTTTTTTTCCCTTAGCTGTTGTGATGAGGTGTTATTTTCCCACTGTGTTTTGTTTTTTTTTTCACTTCTTTTTCTATAGTCACCAAGACAGACGCATTTCCCCAACTATTAAATGTATTCTTGACCCCCAATTCCACGGCAGATTGTCCCAACCGTGTAAATCCTCTGTCTCCTCCTGTAGTAGAAGTAAATTGCGGGAAGTTATTGCATGCAGAGCTATGCCTTAACAACCTTTGTCTGCACCCTTCTGCCTCCAAACGCTGTGATAGGTAGGGGGAAAATAAAAGGATTTGAAGTGTGTCACATCCATCATTTTCCACACATGCAAAAACAGTAGTCAGCGCTGAAGCGGCAAAGAAACGTTCAACATCCAATCAGGATCTTTTTCCTCTGTGCATCTGTCAGTGGCCGTCTTCCTCTTTCCCTTTATGTCTCTCCCACATAAACCATGACTATGAAGCCGATGATATATATTTAGGTGAAGCGCTGACAAAATAACATTGATGAATATGCTTCTTAATCAAAGGCTCGGTTTAAAATTACATACTACCTTTTCTCACCGTAAAAACCATATAATTACGGCGGCATCATGGTGTCAATATCGGAAGTTCTTTTGTGACTGAACCGAACTCCTCCATCTGTGCGCTTTTCTCAGCGTTCTCTATCCTTTAAAGCCGCAGTCGTTCTTTCACTCGTCTTTCCTTCCGCATTACGACAGAGGCGTGCGGCGCTAAGAGACCTGAATGTGGCTCCAGTCCTGCTTTGCTGACAAATGTTCACTTTTACATGTTTATATTCTGAAAATCGAAACTACTGTCACACTCTCTTCCTTGACTTCACGCTTGTGTTCATTGCAATTAAAACAAAATCACTCAGCCGTATAGATGAGGGCGTCTAAATATTTAATTAATAGGATGGAACATATGCATACCGCGGGCGCATGCTGATGAGTTTGTTTATTAAATACTTCCCTTTAATTTGAGAGTTTGAGGACTCATTTGGATTAAAGTTAACCCGACCAGGCCACAAATAACCACAACAATGCTAGTTACCAAGCGCCCCAAAGGAGAGGCAAAGGGGGTTGTTTTTGGTGCAGTTTGTTTCATTGTTAACACTATAGCCACACAACTATTGGTCGAATTCATACCAAATTTGGTTTATAGATTGCCAGTGACCCGGGATAGATCTGATTACAATTTGGGAACAGTAGGTCAAAGTTCAATTTTTTTTTTAGGAATTTTTTAAATCTTTTTTTTTTTTTTTTTCCATGTACTTATAATGGGTAAAATTTCAAATGTCTGTAGCAGCAAAACTATTGGTTGAATTCATACCAAATTGGGTTTATAGATTACCAGTGACCCATAATACATGTGACTACATTTTGGGAAACGTAGGTTGAGATTCAAATTTTTTATGAATTTTCTACATCTTATTTTTCTCCCATTTACTTACAATAGGCGGAATTTCATCTACAAAAGCATCAATTTTGTTTCAAATTACGTTAAACCTGGCACATATATTAAGGCAGTTGATATGATGACATCAGCTCATGCATAGACATGATGACATCAGCTGGATCGATGCCAAAATCAGCTACAGTACGTGTGAGGGGCGGGGTTTGTTGTGCCTGGAACCACTTGTTTGTATTTTTTTCTTTTCTTTGCTGTCTTTGCATTAAATGTTGCGTTGTGGTGTGTTTTGTCATTTGTTTAAAGTCAAATCTAATTCAGTCATTCATTCATCGACCATTTATCAACAAAAATATACCACTTCATCGCAGGGCCGACTAAAATCGAATTGCTTAAGTTTAAATTGAAGCACTTTTATTTTGTTTCACTGTATAACTTCAACTGTAGCCATAGCTGGATATTTTCTGTTAGCGTCTTCCTTGATCATCTGGATAAATCAAAAATCTGACTCCAGACAACTCAAAGAAATGACAGTACATCAGACGCATTTTTATTAGGCTATTGTAATTGCATACAACGAAGCCATTATCCTCAAGGTATCTATATTTCCTGAGGGGAAATATAAATAGAAGTACAAGGAAGTAATTATGATGCACACAAAAAGATTCACAAAGAATCGACTCGGTTCAGACTGTGATGTTCTGCTGACGTTATTGATCTTTTTGTTTTTTTTTATCCTGACATTTATTTTCTCTTCAGCCGTGATAGTAAAATTAGTCGTATTTTATTGTTTTACTTGCTTTGGGACTGCGATTTACTGATGGACTGCAATCAATTTGGAGTGTTCCAGACCTGGAAACCCTGCAGATAAACACAATAAGACAGGCTGGTGCACACTGATGGAATTACTCTGCTGTCGCCATGGTGAACATGGCCTCGTTAGATGTGACCTTCTCCGGGGCCTCTGGATAGATAGATTTCAAGATGATCTCGGCGTGCTGCTTGGTTTTTTTTTTGTTTTTTTAGAGTGCTGCTGTATTTCCAACAATCTCTTGCAAATTACATATTGTTAGATAGATGTTTTGGTGTCAGGAGAGTACAAAGTTTTCTGTAGTACTTTACTCCACAGACTTCAGTCACACACACACACACACACACACAGGCCTACCAGATGGAGGTCAAATATACTTCAGTGGAACCAAATTGTCTCGTATTAAACAAAAGCATCTGCTAGCGGGGTAGATTTTGTAAAATGAGGGTAAAGGTCTTGTCAGTGAAAAGCTATAAAGGACTTAATGGGAAAACATGACAATTGAAGTAACTCATTCCACTTACAAGCAATGACAAAATAGTTATTTAAGACAGACTTCCTAAATTAAGAGGTTGTTCAAGTGGTTTCACTCTTAAACTGAGGAAAACAACCTTCCATCTCTGCTGGTAAATGATACAATGCCTTGTTTCAACTTATTCCATATCTTCTTTAGACAAAGTTGGACATATTTTCTTGAAATGAGATTACTGTAATGAAAAACAACATGCCTGGGATTGTTTTTTTTTTCTTTATAGAAAGGGAGTATCATTTCCCAGAAGTAAGTATTTTCACTCTTGAAATTATTTTTTTGGTGGTGCATTTTCTTGGTCATAATCTAGTTGAGACTTGAGACTGCAGTCTTGTTTTCTCCATGTCTGCCTGGTGCTTTACTGTATTTTCTAAATTTAATCGCTCTCTAACTGAAACCCTCAGCATTCATTTTTAAATATTCCTTGCTTAATCTAGCTTTATCTAAAATCGTCCATTTTGATGAATTCCCAGTTACACAGTCAGTGGAGTGCACACACGTGTTTTTTTCTTTTTCTTTTTTTTTTTTTTAATTAATATAAATAATTGCTTTGCTTTTGGAATGCCATATCGGTCCGTGGAGAGCCATCCTCATTACCTTAAAGTGTTGTTTTTTCTGGGTCATCTTTGGGACTAAATCCTCCAGCAGACACATCTCCGGCTGTAATGTCTTTATAGCCTTTACAGTGAAATCACCGATTTGAAGATCATGATGTAGATGAAGACTGTTAGATCCTGCAGAGAACTCTACAGTAAGTTGAAAGAAAGCAGTTTGATTTAAAACTTTTCACTTAAAAGCAAGGTTGAAGCCAAGAAAGAAAAGCCGAGGCCCCAGGAGGAGGCTGCCAGCATGTGCTCCCCCACACTGAGCACATCACTGCTCTCATTAAGGAAGTGTCGTCTCTGGCATCACTCTAGATGGGAGCGTGAACATCATGGGTATTTTAATGCAGACCAAGATTTAACGTGAATAAAGTTCTCTGGGCCTCCTATAATGATTTCTCCAAGTTCACTGATAAGGGATATAAACATCACCACTGTGGCTTTTATATTTCATATTTGCAGTTTGAGAGTGATTCTGTCAAGTTTCAAGAAGTGACCTAAAAGTTAGTTCATTTAGCCACTTTTGCCCTTAACTTTTGCAACGTTTATAACCGCGTTAACCCTTTAAACCCTAACGCGTCTGTGGTGCTCATTTTGTATCTATGATTTATTTTAAATTGTCCTAAAATTCAACTGTTTGCTCAGTAGGAAAAATTCCAAAATGAGCTGAGAGAATAGACTTTGTACTGTCCATAGACATCTGAGCATGCTCAGTGCAGCCACCTTTTTCCTTGTCGTTTTTACCCTCGCCGCAGGGTATTGTCATCAGTTCGTCGTCCGTCCATCTGTGCAGAAACTTTGGCGTGGACTGAAGGCCGAGGGTTTTCAAGTGTGGGCACGTTATGTTTTGTTTGTACAGCTGTTTGCAGCGTTGTCGTGATTTTCTTTTATTTATTTATTTTTTTACTGTTTTTACCAGATTTTGACCATTTAACTGCTTTTTGGAGTTCAATCAGATGCCAAAAAAGCTGTTGGACTGTCTTTGAAGAAAGAAAAAAAAAAAAAGAGCTGCAAAACAAAAACTACTGGAGCTAAATTCAAAAAGTTGTGGATGTTCAGTGTGTCACATTTGACAAGTCGTGTTCAACATTCTTAAATTCTTATTGATGCACATTCTGCACTGGAAAACATCTAAATCTTACCAAGTGTATTTTTTCTAGTCCAAATATCTCATCACACTTACAATAACACATAATCCCCTAAAGATATACGTTTCAGTGAGATATAAGAATTGATTTATAGACAATAGATCTGAAAAATCTTATTTCAAGAAATCTTACCAAGATCATTTTCACTTGTTCCATTGGCAAATTTTTTTTGCTTGAATTAAGGAAAAAAAATCTGCTAATGGAAGAAGGGAAAATTGTAAAATGATATGATGACATTTGTCGTTATTGTTTTATATCCCAGACCCTGTTACTGAAAAAAAACCCACCTGAATTCAACGTGTCTGAATACTTTGGTTCATATAGTGTATGTTCACCTCAGGGAGCTTCTTGACATTTTTTGGTGATTTGCTTTATAAAAGAAGAAGAACTAGAAAAGCACTCGGAGAGCGCAGACCTCCGCCAAGTGCAACATTTCAAAGTGATCCAGAATCCAGGATTTCTTCCGGATCACTCCCAAAAGTTAATAATTTCTTCCTTGTGCCATTTCCAACAAATCCTGAAAATTTCATCAAAATCCGTCCTTAACTTTTTGAGTTATGTTGCACACAAACAGACAAACAAACGCCCTCAAAAACATAACCTCATTGGCGGAGGTAAAAACACATCACATATTTGCAACACAACAATATATACCAACATGATCCATTCCATATCGATCTGGGGAATAATCCAGATCTGAGAGCATGCTTTATTTCACTTAATCTTTAACTTTGCTGTGTGTGATCGGTGTTCATGACCTCATGTTGAGCATAGTAACTTAGGCGTTTACATTCATTGTTAATTCATCTTTCATATTAGTTCATATTTATAGAGATCTTGGAATACAGATGACGGCGAAATCACACCATTTCCACCCCAAGTAGAAAAGTGAATGCAAATCCTCGGAATATGTTTTAAAAGTGAAGGTTTCTAACGCGTTTCTTATCATATATTCACCACATAGAGGACGTGTGCTGCACGGTGAATAAGATCGAAGGCCAGAGGGTCTTTATCGTCTGAATTTTGTTGAGCTTGAAAGTTATTGTGTTTCACATACATTTTATTGGTGTGAAATGGAGGTGGATGGAATAAAGTCTCAAAATAAGAGTTCATTAAAACCCCCGTTTAACCTCTGGGTGAGCCTCCTAGCTACTTGGAAATGTTACACATGAATATTCTGACCTCACCATCAGGAACAGTTCAGGGGAAAATCGGAACAGTTTTTCTGTAATTATGCTCTGATAAATGGAGAACATCTTCCCTCCTCCGCCTGCTCTCTGTTCTCTGCAGAGCCTCCGATCATAGTCAGAAATGGGTTAAGACCTGCTTCTTCTTTTTTTTTTTTTGCCTTTAAAGAATGTCACAATTGGTATAAACTGACTACTTTGAGCTTTAGTACATCATGTTGTACAAATCATTTAAATCCTCTCCAAGTGAATCTCTTTTCAATACTTATATAATGAAAGCAGGAACAAAAATAAGGCCTTTCCAGTGCTTTGTGATACACATCTTTAGTTTTGCTTTATTTATTTATTTTTAATTCTGGAAGAAGGTTGAAGTTTTGTGTTTGTTAAGTGGGGCCAGCTTCTGAAGTACCAAAGAGTACCAAAATGTTCATGTGGATTCAGACTATTTTCAATGTAAATCGCCTTTTCAGTAGATATATGTGTAACATCATCCTTTATCTATATCCTGAGTATTAAAACCTTCATGTTAAAATATATTTTATCTACGCACTGACACTAGCGCAGTACTTACCAACATTTTTTTGTCTCCTGACCCCATTTTAACGACCCCAGACATTCACAACAGAAATTAGTTTTTGATCATGTAATGGTTTCCTATACTCTGTTGAAAATAAACAGTAATTTTAGATGATATTTAGTCTATGTAATATATATTATTGTGGACGGAGGCAGAAAAGCCAGGTGTAGATTACTGCACAAAGGGAGAATTAGATTTTCCTTGGTCCGGATATGTACAGGTTGTATTTTTTTGTATTTATTAATGCTGAACAAACAATAACTCAAACTCTGAATAATGAAAGAGCTGCAGCATCTGAAACCGACCACAGCGAGTATTTGACAGATAAACAGAACCACAGTGCTTCAGTTTCAGACGCACAGTTTGTCTGTTATGGATTGGGATTGTCTCTGTGTCAACTCACCATATATTTTTTATTAGGTTTTTTTTTTTTGTTCCTTTTTTTATTTTAAATTTTTTATCAGTTACTAGAAATTTCAGGTGTCCCCATCTGAATTCCAGGCGACCCCCAAGGTTGAAAAACACTGCACTAACGACTGAAAAATGGTAACTAGTGCTAGTACTAATAATTTAACACTTTAGGGGTTGCACTGTAATACAAAGAGACTTTTAAAAGAATGAACCAAAACAACACACATTATAATATTTTTTTTCTCCCCCTGAAGACATTCTCCAAATTTATCATGTCAAAAATCTTAAAACTTAGACTTTCTACTCAGTCAACAAAGATAATTTTTCCTTCAGACCTTAACATAAATTGCTTTGCAACAGTGATCGATTCAGTATGGCCTGTCAGCTGTGCTCTGGTTGCACACACTGCTGACTTGCTGAGCAGTCACTTGTGTTTAGAAGACACAGAATCAGGGGATCGAAACAAGCACTTTACTTCACGACCAAATTGCTTTCATGCATACATGTTCTTTTGTACCACCTCCACTGTTTCTGATTAGTCAGTCCGTGCGTTTTACGGCCTCTTGGTCAGACTGACAGCTTGTTTGGTTGTAGGCTTTAGGCTTTTTTTGTGCTAAATGGAAGGAAGGATCAGAGTGTTGTACTAATTATACTCGGTTAAATCGAGCCTTTAAATTGTTTGACATTTATTAGATTAATTTGCTTCACCAATGGTCAGCTGATGCTATGGGTCAAACACAATGTTATGCGATGCCTGGAAGTTATTATATCGATTCATCAGCTGGTCCGGCAAATGTGTCATTTCTTCACAAATTAGCTTAAGACAAAAATGTGTGGGTTGTTACTGCTGGGGCCATTGGTAAAGGGCAACAAAGCCAGTTATTGTACTCTTTTCTTCCTCGTTTTCTCCTTTTTTTCTGCCTTTTTCTCTCTCTTTACTGTCTCTGCACTGGGGTCAAACTGAAAATTGTATCAGCACACTGCATGACACAGAGGATTTGGACTGCAAGGATCAATTTCAACCTGGCCGACTCACTGCTTGGGTTGCTCTGTGGCTGCCAGTTCAGGGTTCTGACCTGGATTACAATGCTCAATCAATCGGGCTCAGGAATTTTACTCAGAGCAAGCAAGAGATACAAACATGTTCCTTACACAACACACACTACTTTTTTGTGCTCATATCAGCCTCAGTATGTGGATTCTTCAATCGTATGGTTTGCCTTGTCTAATTCCCTGTGATATCTGATGTTGGAGGTTCGCATACTCATAGTTAATGCAGATATATGTATGTGTACGTTCTTATATTGTATTCATTTGTTAGGGTCTGTGGTGCAAGTGAAAGTGAAATAAGCTCAAATCTATGTGACATCAGGTGCATCACTAGCCAGAGATAAGCATAATTTCACATAACACATTACATTGTGATTTTTTTCATTTATTTTCCTTCTCTCTTTGTTGCATGTTCTGCCTCCTGACAACAATAAATGGGATCCTTTCAACAGGTAAGTCAATGTTTTCTATTTAACTCACTGTCTGGTTGTCTGTCTGTCTGTCTCTGTCCAACGACGTTATCGGTGCAGTGTCACACTGTTTATTACACCATGGTTCACTATTAGCTCCCCCCCCCCCCCACCCTCCGAAGGGGAGGAGAGGGTATTGTTTTTGTCTTTTTTTTTTTGTTTATTTGTCAGCAACTTCACGCAAAAACTACTGGACCAATTTCCATGAAATGTTCAGGAAAGGTGTGACGTGGTCCAGAATCGATCCCATAAAATCTTGGTGAATGTTGGTCAAAGGTCAAGGTCAAAGTCACCAAAAATGTGTTTTCACAATGATAGGAGATAGCGCAAATTAGGTAAAAGGTTTTCGAGGGGCGGAGTTTGTTGTGACTGGAACCACTTGTTTTTTATTTTTCATCTTGCTGTAGTATGAAAGAAAAGGCTTATTTTGTTCCAGTGAAGTGAAGTATGGAATTAAAGCCCCTACTGAAGAAGGCACTTGTGAAGCAACAAACTGTCAAGACAAAACAGGTCTTTTAATGACCAGGCGCAAAACCCACTTCTCTTCTAGAAGTCTCATATTGCTGTACTCAATGTGCACAATGCATTATGTCTTTCGCGCTCATATACTTAACAGCATGAAAAATGTCAGGGCATGGCTGCATTTGGCTGTGGCGTATTGTATTCTTTTGCTGCCACACTATCATGAGCATTGTAAGTCCTGCCACTCACGTCGGGCTTCTGAAAAATATCAGAGGGTTCAGGTAGTGTCGAGTGGCTGTGGATGGATGGGTGCTTTGAGGCAGACAGCCATGCTTTATGGCTCCTTGGTTTTGGAGTGGCAGTGCCAGAGTGAAGTGTGTCGGCACAGCAATGATCACTCAGAGCTGCTGATGCAACCCTTGACAGCAGATTCGCTGCCTTTCATGCACATGCACACATGTATGTGCACACAACAAACACACGTAAAGCAGCTCTGTCGACCGCTGTCCTATAAGAGTGATGTCAAGTCAGATTAAGTGATTCTGACAATACTTGAAGGAAAAAAAAAGCAAAAAGCCTTTGCAGAATTAGTCTGAGACTAGTGGAGCCAGTGTCAGCAAATGATGAGCACATCTGTGCAATATACACACACAAGGACGAAACAAAAAAGTCAGAGAAAGAGAGATTTTGTCCATTTACTTTTGTGTCAAAGTACTGTCAAAAGAGTAAGCACTTCAAGGCAGACGGTGCCCAAATGTAGCAGGTGCTTTTTTTATGCTGTTAACTTTCCCATCACATATCCCTTCTCTTTAAATAGGGCAGAAGAGAAAGAAAGCAACTGAAGGAGAGAGAGGTTCAAGGACAGAAAGGGGAAATGTGATTGATCTAAAGGGAGATGTGTCTGGCCAGGCTCTCAACTATACCCCCCCACCAACCCTGTTACAGCCCATAGATCCAGCCGTCCTACCTAAGTCAGGGTGATGGAGGACCTTGTCTGCCTCTGTGCTGCAATGAGAAAAGAGAGGAAGAGAGTGCAATGGTATAGGCAGTTACGTACAAGTCAGCCGACGTGGACAGTAACTCCACTGAGTTTAGGTCTAATTACAGTTCCTGCTCACTACAACATGTAAGATGGCTTGAAACTTCAGATGCAAATGTCAGAGTCATTCAAGTCATATGCAATGTAGTGCCACCAAGTTATGAAATGCTTTTTAATCCTGTTTTACCTTTTAATTATACCTACTGTGTAAATTATTACCAACCTTGAAATCCACCAGCTAGCTCCCTCTACAATAAAAAAATAGACTAAGACCACCAATCAATTTTTCCACTGGCTGAAAGGCTGAAAACCTAAATGGCCTGCCCTCCCACCATGAGCCATACATCTTGGGATTCAAGCAGAATCATTTACTGCCAGAGCGAGGGTGGATGTAGCTCTGAGTGGGAGTGGAGGAGCAGGTATTGGAGAATGTACTCTTTAGCTGGGAATGGATGCGACCAAAGGTGGGCGATCTGGCTTAAAGATCAGAGTACGATCGTGTTGATCCATGAGAGGAATTACAATTGTCCACCTCTTGAAATTTTGGGTTAGTATAAGCAGACAGTAAATCTGTCTATCATCTGTTATAATATCAATAAGATAAGGCAATGGCTACTGCGGCACAAAATATTGGTTTGCCTGTTGCCACAGAGCCAATCAAATGTTAACATTTGCATTGTGACAATAAGCAGTAACACCATTTGGTTCCACAGAGCCAATCATGGAAGCTGTTCCTGCCTCACATCAGCCTCTTGTTGCTACAGTAGTGTGGTGATATAAGGTGTAGACACCCAAACACACAAAAACAAAATTATGTCAATAAGCAAAAGTTTAACATTGTTTCGGCCTTTTGTCCACATGACACCAGTGTTGTCGGTGCCCTTAAATGGTATTTAAGGGTCCCAGAACGGAAAAATCTCACAATGCCATCGTCACGTTGCCATATAGACTGGCAAAACACCACTTTTGGAAACGATGACGCCATTGGACCATGTGACCAGATGAAGAAAATCCCTACGTAACCTGCAGCCCTGTCTGTGCTTGTGTACAGCGCCACACATAGGTGTGGCATATGTATTACACCGTTTTGACGTAGCTTTCCCGTTTCCACTATGACTCAAGATATTTCTTGAAACGATACGTGTAAGGACGCAAAACTTTTCCACAAAATAAAAATACCTTGAGTGTTGTTGTCTGGACATAGCCTCCGGTAACTGGTCCCCTAGCCTTTTCTGTAACTGGATGGGCACATGGCATATGTGATGTGTATTGCCTCAGTTCTGTGGCAGCGGCGTGGCAGGTTTCCAGTCTACACATGATGGAACGAGGGCAGTGATCGGCTCTGTGGTAACAGACAAATGACAACATTAGTTCCACAGTCCTGTGGCAATAGCCTCGTCAACATATCATAGCTAATTGTGCTTTTGCTCAGTTTAGACAGAGCTGATATATATTTATTTACCTAATGACACAGCTTTTTAATGACCTTTCTGACCTGTGTGATTTCTCTTAAAAGTACATCACAGGCAGATTAAACTGTGCACATTAAAGATCATCCAACTGCTCACCCCTAGATTGGACTTTTTTCATTTAGTTCCTCTTTCAGAGTGAACGTGGTAATTTTCATCTTAGACTCTATTGTGATGTTCAACCCCGTCTCGTATTGACTTAGTGAGTTAAGTACTTTACTTTGTGAATGATTAGTGGGAAAATGTGTGCGAAGATTTAATGGCGGCCAACAGAAAACAAAGAAAGTGAGTGAGTGCTCGAGCATGCTGGCAGAGAAACAATAATTGGAGCATAAAGAAAAAGTGACATTCAGTGAAGTGCAGAAGGTCAGAGGAGGACAGTCTTTGAGAGGAGGTTTCTTGCCGGTAGATGATGGCAGACTAAAGAAGAGAAGGCCCCTCCTTGTTTGGGTAAGGAGACTGTTTGGTCTGGCCCTGGATCCACTTCATTTTGCCTCCTGGCCCTCCCTGAGGGAAGAGGATACTCTGAAAGCTCCTGGCCAACCTGAGGACAACCTCAGCATCATATAATGAGTCTGTGGGCCCTAAAGTTCTGCAGCATTGTAACCCCGGCAACAGGCTAGCCACCGCATGGGTTTAGAGATTGTTTACAAAATGAAGAGTGGCTGAGGTGAGAGCCTGCTGCTAAGTCAGATGTGCCAGACTCAGCTGAGGTGGCAAAGGAACTCTGACTGAAAACATACCTTTATTATTATTCTTTTCCCCCTTTTTATTATCATTATTTTCTTACCTGAGCGCCTGTGCTGCATTTAAACCACGTTCTTTACAAATTCCACCTCAGGATGTTCACACCTTAGAGATGGCATTTCTGTTGTTGTTCCCTTCCTTTCTTTCTTTCTTTCTTTCTTTCTTTCTTTCTTTCTTTCTTTCTTTCTTTCTTTCTTTCTTTCTTTCTTT
>JAPTYQ010000001.1:6578117-6589639 GCA_029814465.1 Ostorhinchus cyanosoma
AAAATCTAATCCTCACTTTGTGCAGTAATCTACACCTGGTTTTTCTGCCTCCGTCCATAATAATATACATTATATAGGCCTAATGTCACCTAAAATTAACCTTTATTTGCAACAGTATAGCAAATGATTACATGATCAAAAACAAATCAATTTTTGCCAAAAAAATGTCTGTTTTAAAAAATATGTGATGTTAAAATGGGTTCACAAGCCAAAAAATGTTGGGAACCACTGCCTGATACCATCAGAAACTATTCCTATATGTAAAGTTACCTCCATCCTATATAAAAAAAAATATAAATATATATATTTATCAATAAAAATATGACCATCAGAGGTTAATAAAAAAATAAAAAAATAAAAATAAATGAATAAAAAAATTTAAAAAACAATAGAGTCCTGTGAATGTTGTTATACAGGATATATTCTTCCATTCTATCTATTTCCAGGTAAAATAAGAGCAAGGACCAGGACAGTAAAACATTTACCATAATGCATTGTGCTTTCAGAACACCTGTCCCTTGAGTCAGTGGTTCCCATCCTGTATTAAACTGCTGCTGTTGGAGGTCCTGCAGTATTTACGGTCTGTGGTCGGATTTGTAGTTTATCAGCTGAAACATAGCTCATGGTGACGGCTCAGCATCATTGTGACCCATCTCCATGTATAATATCTGATTATGTGGGAAACACTGTGGGGGCGTGGCCAGAGGTTCCATCTATCAACCGACAGGTGTTAATGGCGCCTTCACAACATCTCATCTCGATGAACAAACAAACCTGCAGTTATCACTTATCACCAAAAGGGGCCACCAAAGAAAATAAAACCGCACTATAACCAAGTGCTATTTTTGTGCCAGTTCCCAAATGATTGTATTTTTCTGTCTGTTACTTATTTATTATAATATTACCCTCTGCATTTTCCAGTGAAAATCATGTATATTCCTATATTTAATTCACTGATGTTCATAAAAGCTCAGATGCAACTTGAGGGTTATTATATCAAAAACAGAGAAAGGTGAAGAAAAAGTGACTTTTTTGGCAAGGATATCAAAAAGTGTAAATTGTGCAACACCATGGGTTTTACTAGTGAATCAATGTTGTAGAAGATGACGGTGTTTCCACGGTAACTACACAGCGTCTGAACATCCAAATGGGTCACATCTGATGACCATGAAAAGACGACAAACTGTATTTGACCTGAATTATTTCAACACATCCATAGTTATTAAACATTTTAGATCAGTAGATGGTTTCAGTTGCCAGTAGCTGTTTGGGTATTTGAGGAATGTTTAACAGTAACATCCCATTCACAGCTAAATCAGCCACAGGATTCCATCCATGCATACATCCAATGCATACATTCATCCCATCACTGAAAGCAGGTCACACAGTGAGGGGAAGGTGAATTCTAATGCATACATATCTAGGCCTGTAGTTAAAAAGCAAAAAAAAAAAAAAATCTACATCACAAATCAGTTGTTGTTTGATCGCTCCGAATGTAAAAGTTGTTTAAAATATTGATATATACAGAAGCAAAAGGAAAAGCATAGCATAAATCTATGATCGCTAATGGGGACGGTGTGGGTGTGTGTTTGTTGGGGTTCTTCAAATGTTTCTGAGAAAGCGTGTCTTTCCAAAGAGTTGTTTCCAACCTGACTCTGTCTTGGACGCCAACAAACATCTTTTTTTTTTTTTTTTTTAAATTAAATTGCACAGTAAGCTCCACATATAGCAAAGCATGCTTGAGACAGCCCCTATTAATAATTGCATAGTTACCCTATGTGATTCAGAGATAAAGGGTGTCTAATCATTCTTCACATTATGCTAATACCATGCAGCACATTATGGCAGAGTGATAAAATTCCTGGTAAGCCTTGCTAATCCGCCCTAGTGCTAAAATAATGATTGCTTTTTGTCTGCTGTTGAGAAAGCCGTCCACATCATGTGGGTCATATGCTGCCTGAAAAATCTGTATCTGCATGCTTCATTTTAATACTTCTGTCTGTGTTTTTCCTCTCTGTATCCTACAACAAAGCCTCTTTTTGCCACTATAAGTGAGCCCTGGGCAGTCCTGTTAACAAACAGCGCATGGACAGATGTGTGCACACAAACATACACAGATGCATCACCCCCTGCGCCTACAGCACAGGCATTGTTAACTTTTAGCAAAGAAATTGAGAAGAACATGAAAAGCCTGAAAAGGATATACATGTAGGAGAGCAGATTTAACAGTTCTCATATGGTTATTTGTTTGTCTGCTGGTATCTGGCGTACTGCAGCAAGTAATAACACTTGACAGGGACCCAGGGGCTGGTGTCCTGCTGCAGCACAGCACCGCCATGGCTGCTGTTTTGCTGGCTTAATTATCTTACTCATAGAACCACTATGTGATCATTTCTCATGCATGACAGAGTGCAATCTGAGTATTCTTTTTATTTATTTATTTACGTGTTGTTGTTTTTTTTTTCTTACATCCGGAGACAATTTGCAGCAGAAGATGAGCCTCGTTGTACGTGTGTGTTTTAAATGTGGAGGTATAAGTATTCGCCAAAAGCCTGTAGAACCACCACCGTTTGATAAGAATTGCTTTGGAGGCTACTGCATGAGTAAGCACACTCTCAGAATACAGAGTTCTACTTGTAGCACTAAAAATTATTGTGCTGTCTCAGGGGATCATATTCACAGATAGTGTATCCTGGACATCTGACAAGGAGCAAGAACCACAGCCTGAAACTGATGCCAGTGAGGAAGTATCTGTAATGTGTAATAGAAGTAATAACACTGATGGGCATAGGTGGTAAGTGCTGGCTACAAAGAGGAAAATAACAACAGAGAAAGATTTCTCTAGTAACACTAAGTTGGATAGTAATATTTAATATTTTGCTGGAAGTTGTTGATACCTTCTGTGTGTGAATTTATCGACAGGTGAAGGAAGACTTGCTCATCTGCTGAAGTTTATTAAACTTTTTTTTTTACCCCGCCCCCCAAAGGGAAAGCAAGAGGTATTGTTTTTGTTTTGTTTTGTTTGTTTGTTTGTTTGTTTAACACTCTAGCAGCAAAACTATTGGGTGTATAGATTACTAGTGACCCAGAATAGATCTGATTACATTTTGGGAAAAGTCAGTTCAAATTTTTTATAAATTTTTAAAATATGTATTTTTTCCCATTCACTTATAATGGGTGAAATTTCAAATGTCTGCAGCAGCAAAACTATTTATTGAATTCAAACCAAATTTGGTTTATAGATTACCAGTGACACAGAATAGATGTGGTTACATTTTGGGAACAGTAAATCAAAGTTCACATTTTTAATATTTTTTTTTTTTTGTCTTTTTTTTCCCTCCCATTTACTTATATGGTCGAAATTTCAAATGTCTATAAAAACATCAGTTTTGTTCAGTTTACTTCAAACTTGGCCCATACTGTGTATAGATGCTGACATCAGCACACGCATAGACATGATGACATCAGCTGGATCCATGTTACAATATGCTGCAATACATGTGAGGGGCGGGGTTTGTTGTTCCTGGCACCACTTGTTTTGTTTTGTTTTTTTTCCCCTCACAAAGTGCTTGATTGTTTTTTTTTTGTTTTGTTTTTTTTTTAAGAAATTACAATAATAAGACCATCATGATTTAGTCATGCTAAGGTTCCCTGAAGTCTACTGGTCCATAATTTCAACCTGGGGGACTGTTAGCCTTATTTAGCAACATTAGCGAATGTTAGCATTAATGTGGCATTTCATTATATGGGCTGTGAGCTAGCCTGCTATTAGTGTATTTACACTTTACACAAACTTAGCATTTCTGTTCTCACTGTTACTCGTACATATAAAAGTTATAAAGTTGGAAATAATAGTTAATAGAAAATAGTTGGAATAGTCTTCTGTTTATAGACATCAGTCCTGACCTTTAATCAGTTCAATGATTTCATACATACATGTCAGGAATAAGTCACAGTTTCTTTTCCATTGATCCTCAAATTCTGCAAATATAACTTGCGCATAAACATTTACCTGATAGAAAAATGACACCAAACTCTTGTTTTACCATTAAAGGTTTTTGTGCTGGCAGAGGTGTTTTTTTGAGCATAGTGCCATTGGTATATCACACAAAACTGCAATCATTTTCTGGAAGTAGTCATGGGCTTAAAAAAATCTGGATGTTGACAGATGTTACAACAAACGAAGAAGAAGAGTTTTAAAAGAAACATGGCATAGTTTGTGTGAACACACCAGGATAGAGGGGTACTACATAATAATATTGAATATATCTGTAAATCAACATGATATTTGCATTTGTTGCCATGTTTATGGAGCGACTTCTCATATCATCTCGTGATAATAAAACAAATCATCACATTTGTGATTTAATGGAAAAACGGACTTTACGCACTTCTGCTTTTTCGACATTTAGTTTTTCGCATATGTCCAATGGAAAAGTCGCTATTGTCACAAGCATTTCATAAGAAGAGGCAAACAATGCTTAATTCCAACTCTATTGGCAGCATTGTGCTGTTATTACTGATACTCTAGATGCAGTGTTAATAAGTTAGCGCTAGCAGTAGCTTGGCAAGTTTTGGCTTCACCCTCTTCTCAAAAAAAACAAGCTGAGAGGTCAAACGTGGAGGCTCATAAACTGTAACGTCATGATGGCTGTGTCCACTTTTTTTCTGCAGCCTGTATCTGAACTAACCTACCAGCATGTGCTTATGAGTGGTTTATGAATAGGTCGATTCGTAGCAGAATAATAGTCTCATGAGTGTGTCCCTTCAGTGAGCCTCAAAACATATGATGATAAAATGATAACGATAATAGTGATAAAAGAAACGCTGATTCCTACTGATAGTGTAGAACATCAAAGCATCCTTCTGTAAAAGAAACATCAGGGTATGTGGAAATAAACTGCCCCCTATATGGCATCAAAGCATTTGTGTTTCAAAAGAAATGAAGGCGATGTAATCTCAACACGAATTAGCCTCTGTGTACAAATCTGTTCCTCTGTGTGGGGGCAGTAAATACATTTTGTCTCGCCATTATACTTTCCCTTCATGAACGCAGCCCACATTATGCATTCCTTGCTTCAACTAAATGCATAATTAAAAATAAGCATCTCTCTGCATTTGAGTCTCTTTCGTTTTCATTCACACAACCAGGCAAAAAAGAGCAGCCGCTGTGTGTGTGTGTGTGTGTGTGTATGTGTGTGTGTGTGTGTGCGTGTGGGTGTGTGTGTGTGTGCTTGTGTGTGTGTGTGTGTTTTACCACTGCAGTGCTGTGCAGAACCCCTCTTACAGATGGATGTCTGTTGCTTTGATAAACATTAGACGGCACACTATCGATCGCTCTTTACTCTGATTTGATGTGTGTGATGGCGGAGCTGCAGCTAGCTGTGAGGGGACGGTGCCTGGGCTCAGACCACAGGCATCAGCAGGAATGGAGACCCCACCGAGAAACAGGAAGGAATGGGGAAGTGGAGGACACACGCCAACTGGGAAGGCTAAGGGGGCAGACTGTTAAACAGAAGAATGGATGAGCCGGTGGTGTGAAGGGCACAAGGGTGCAGCAGTTGGAGAAAAAAAAAACCATTTGACCCTTCCAAACACGTTTAATGCTGAGGGCAGGGTTTGTATCCTGTATGGCTGCAACCGTGACAATAGATGGATATAAAACATTAAATTCTAAGAACAAAAATTACAATGCTACACAGGAGTACAAATAGAGAAACAACTAAGCCAGACTTCAGGGATTGAAGAAAGAAGAGCAGCCTTGCCTCAGCTGGTTGTCTGCCATCCATCAGCTCTGTGCCAGCTGCTGGGTCGAGACGCTGTAGGGCCAAGAGGCAGAGATATGTGTTTGTTGGAAGGAACGGGGGGGGTTGTCATCACTGGTCATTGCTGCATTTCTAACCACAGACATTGATAATATTGCTGATGTGTGTGCTTAAAATGTAATTATATAAGTAGGAGCCCATGGCTTAAATTTGTCAGTGTGTCTGCAGTCTCCATGTAATTAAGCAGGCTTTTGTGATAGTTTTTGCTCTACCCTGACGAAAGATTACTTTACTTTTAATCATAGTTGCTCCAGTAGGACTCCTCAGAGGGCTCTGGAGATGGAGATGTAGAGTGCCATTAGACTGAGGAACTAAATTAGAGGTTTCAGTGGGCCTGAAAATTCAAGCATTCGCTTAACTGTCCCATGTGAACTGAAGCCTGAGCCCAACTAGGCCTTAATTATCCTTCACATGCTGGTGGTACACTACTGCCTGATTGCCAAAAAATGAGTGCCTGTTTTCCATCATTTGCTTTACACCTGAAATAAACAAGACGGAGCAACAGGTAGAAGACAAATTCAGAATATGAATAAAACCATACTTCACCTCCTGTCTTACACCCACAACACTTCTTTCAGCCAGAATTCATTGTTTGATCGATTTCAGGAAAAACATATTCGGTAGCGCCTCGTGTTTTTTTACATTTTTTATTTGTTCCGATTTTAATCACATTTGGCTACTTTAAAATCTGTGTACTACACCGAGACTGGATTATTCTTATTGAAGCTTGCCAGTTCTTCACTGGCAGCTCACTGGCCGTTGAATAAATGAAAAGACTTAATTTTAGGACGTTAAAGAATTCAACAATGGTGTTAACTATCACCACAATGGTAGACTTAAGGTTATGACATAGATTATCTTGTCAAATTGGAAAGTAGTTCTGTTTCCTCATATTCCAGACTCAGCTTGCTAAAGGATTAACAATGCACATATTAAATGAAGCTTTATGGAAGTGCAAATGGAATATAATGTATAACAATGTGAATTAGAGTGTAGTATATAATAGTATCTGAGTGCCGCCTTATTTAAAGGGTCCTTTCCGGTCACTGAGCATTAAATGGATTCTTCATGCTTGTACCATCCATATTTTAATGACATATCCTGCAGGTTTTGCTTGTTAAAAGCGGTTAGAAAACTTTGACCTTAGCATGACTTTTTTTACTTTGTATATTGCATGTGATGTTTCTTTTTTCATGACCATAGAGCATTTTTTTTTAATTCAAGTGCTCTGAAAGGAAACAAGAAATCTACCAGTGCCAGTATTTTTGAGCTGTTAAAAAAAATATCTACTCTGGGATGCAAACTTGGTGTTTTCAGGTGTGTACGGAGGTTAAATATGTAATTGACAGCAGCTAGATGAGGCCAGATGTAGTTCTGTTGCTCCACTATGTGGCTCAACATGGAATCTTAGACTCATAGGTTCACTTTCCCACAGTGACGTGAGAGGGCATCAGAGCATCTATATTTAGATTTAATCTTTTGATTTGTACTTACAGCATCAGAAAGAACCTCAAGTGCAAAATATGAGTATATGTTGAATATAAAAGACAAGAAAAACTGGGTTGTCTGTCAAATAAAGTGTAAAGTTATTAAATATACAGCCTGGCCAAAAAAAAGAAAGACTGCACCACCTTTGGTTATAGTGGCAGGAGACATTCACTGTCACATCTTTTTTGCCACATAATGCTTATTTAGTGTCACAATAAGGTTCATTATATTTTTTTTCCATCCATAGTTGCATTAATTATTGATTATTGATGATGGAGAATCGGACCGCTGCATCAAGTCTTCATCACATCCCAAATCAGAGCCTGGATTGTCTAATCTGTTTGACGTTAAAGACACAAGAGGCTACTTTCCACTTAAAGAACCTGTTCCAGCTGAACCATTCACCACTGCAGCACTTACCCATGGAATTAGTTAAATCCAGGCACTTCCTTTTTTTGTCCAGGCTGTTTATAGTACTCTATATTTATAAGTAGCCTCTTAATATTTATTTTTGTCTGCAACCACAGACTAAAACATGGGTTTGTCTCCTTTCTCTACCTACCTGGCCTGCTTTCATAGAATTACTCAGAAATAGTTGAATTTTTGATTCCAAGGATACATCGAATGATGCAATATATTAATATTCCACAACTATCTAAAGCTCCAGTTGCTGCTGCAGCAGCAGATGAACTCACCTCCCTTCACCTTGAAGCAGCAATATTTCCTAAAAATCACATCAAAGCTCTTATGCAATTTTATCAACTTCTATATCATTCATGCATATAATTCACCTCGGCTACAATGGCCGCAGGGTATTGTTATCACTTGGTCATCCGTCCATCCATCTGTCCAAAACGTTACCATGCACTATTAAGTCAGACCACTGGGGGCATTAGTGCCCCTGATAAGTCAGGCCAAGGGTTTTCAAGTGTGTGTATATTATGTTACTTAAATAGTACCTTAAATAGGGATCCAGCTCCATAGAATAGCCAAACATGACCTTTGACCTGAACTCATTTGAATATCATGTTGGAAAATACAGCAAAATCATTATTGAAGTGGAATATATAAATGTGTTCATTAATGTGCACTGTCCCACCTAAATAAAGGTATATAAAATAAAAAAAAAAATAGGTTTGACTTTTAAACTCTAAAATAACATTCTTACACACTTGTAGATTCTATTGCTTGAAATATGTTTAACACAAACAAGATGGTAAACTTTAAATGTTTTACATTACATGTAGACGTGAATGGAACATCCCATCTGATCACCTAAACATGTCTCATTTACAAATGTTTGTTGTTATTATGATCATAAGTATTTGTTGCTTTAATGGAATTCCGTTCCAGTTGAGTAAATCATGTCGCTACTAATACAAAAGACTTCCACACTTAGTATTGGAGACATGACCACACTAAAAGGGATCCATTTTGGAGATGTTTGATATTGCTGTTTTGCTTCAGTAACTGAGTCATGCATCACTGAACATCGTCCAGAATGATTTTCGAGACATAATTATGCATTTTATTGAGCCAGACACACCTATTTTTTACTTAAATCCAAAGTGGGCAAAACGGATAGAATACCAGAACATGTTCTTGCAGCCACTTGTAAAAAGAATATTAGAACAAAAGGTCATTATCCTTGTTTTAGTTATAGTGTGTCTTTCTTATACACGCTGATGGATGTTCCATGAAATTAGAAGGATCCACTTTTTGTCAGTAAACATGCTTTTTTTTCCCTGTTAGCTGCCTGTCTTCACTGGGGGGATGATAATCAGAGTTTAATGAACTCTCACCGGAGAGTGGCATGGCTGCCATCTGGGCAGATATGCCCTCAGTCACAGCCAAAAAGATGGAAGATAGGGCATGTAATTTATTGTAAAGAGACAAGCACCAATGCTGGATATTTGCTCAGAATGATTTCTGTTTCGGCCGTGCCCATGCTGTCCTGGATTTTGTTTGCATGTCTGGATAGATACATAGAGAGCGAGGGAGTGTATGTGAATACGTGAAGGTGTGTGTCTGAGCAGAGGCAGGTGAAGGATTCCTGTCGACCTTATTTATAGCAGCCACTCGTGGTATTTTAGTTGCTGTCTGTACATTTGTGCTGAGATGACAGTCGAGTTTATCTTTGGTTTGGCATTATTTATCTGTGATTCAGTGGTGACTTGGTGCAGTACAGCAGTTGACATGATGAGACACTTATCTTTCCACTTCTGCCCCTCCCTGCCATGACTAAATACTCGCAAAGAATCAAATCATAAACAGCAGGGCAATGGGGGAAAAAAAAAAAAATTAATAAAGAAAAAACAATTAAGTAAAACAATTTGTCCCTCTGTGTTTGCCTCTCCTAGTCTCCCTGCCTGTCTTTTTTATCTCTTTTTCTCTCTCATCATTTAATAACTCCAAAATCAAATTACATTACTCTCCACTTTACTGGTCATTTGGTACCTTCAGGACAGCCTCTCTGCTGGCCGAAGGAGAAAATGGCTAATGACCCATGATGTATTAATTGAATCATTTCTCGCTGGCCAAATCATTTTGACAATGTTACTGCTAAATTCCTTAATTGCTTAGAATAGCATCCTTAATTCTTTTGAGTATTACTGGTGCTTTTAGGTGGCCGGATGGAGGCGGGGGGGGCAATTAAGTGCTGATTTTTTTATTTTATTTTATTTCATTTTTTAACTTCAAGCTCCCGTACTAACAGACAGCAATTTCATATGCACTGCTTGTGCCAGTTAATGATCATTTTTAGTATAGTATAGGGTAATGCTGCTTTGAAAACTACTCTTTGAAATTATTCATCAGCATCATTATGTATGCTTCATCCATATATGATGAGACATTGATCCCTTATGCATACAATATGTATACAGTGCATGCCTGATATATATCCGAGGATCATGTAAGATCTGCAACAACTGCACCAAAGCACTATGGAAATATACATGGAACAAATAGAATCGTTGATGCAAATGTGCATCTTTTTGATTTTGCAAATAATATCAAATTTAAGTACATAATTCTGAGCATGTTTCAATCCACTGGAAGTCAAATCCACAATAGCGTTCTACTGTAACAATGCAGTTTAGGCCCATGTGTACACACTAGAAAGTCCAAAAATTAGACTTGAGAAAGAAAAAAAAAGAAAAAGAAAAAATGAAGTGTTATTGTGAAGTTTCTGAAAATTCTGCATTTGATGAGGTAACTCCATCATAAATCAGTTGTGCACCTACTGTGAGTTACAATTCATATGTGACATTCAGCTGTACATCATATTGTGTGTAACTTATTAACACATTATTACACTGTATTTAAGCTTCTCTAACTTTTGGATATTGCTCATATGTTGCATCTGTGTTTTGTAGCTTATGTTTGCCAGTTTGCGACAGTTCATGGGAGATTTGCTGGTGCCTTCACAGTCTGAAGAAATGGTCCAAACAGCAAAACAAGCTGCTGTTGAACCAGAGTTGTTTGTCATTTGTTTTTTTTTTTGTTGGGTTTTTTTTTTTGTAGATGCTTAATGAGACACTCAGCTTTGGTATCATTTCTGAAAGACAGTCAAAAAGTTCTCAGGCAAATATCAAAATAACAAAATAGTTTTCTACATTAGTGTCTAAATACTTTTGTGGTCTATGTTTCTATCTATATTCCTTCGTTGTAGAATTGCTGGGGCTGTGAGAACTTTGACTCTCCCTCATAATTCCAATCAAATTTCTTTTCATTCCCGCTGATGCAAACCAACAGGCCAGTGCCATGAAGCAAAATAAATCAGTCTCTTAGGTAACTGATAATTGTACCATGATTACTAGAGGCCGACTGATTTTCGGAGATTTGCTCTGCTTCTGTGTGTCTGTGCTGTCCGGAGAGTTAGATGAATAGTACTGTGTTTCAGTTTGACAATCACAGACTACACCCACACAATCACAGACCACACACACACATACTAAATATAGAATGATTTACCAAACATTTTTTATGTCACTACTTGCGAAATATAGACAAACATATTTTCCCAAAAGTCTGCTCTCCCCAGCATAAAAACTACCACATCTAGAACTTGTGGTCTAATAATGTCTACTAATCGATCTACTAATATCAAATATACGACTATTATACAGTATTTTAAAGTTGTATCAATTATGTTTGTGAGATAAACAAAGATGCAACTGTTAATTCTCATGTCCATCATTATCTACT
>JAPTYQ010000001.1:6590681-6600783 GCA_029814465.1 Ostorhinchus cyanosoma
TTTTTTTAGCCCCCAGTATTGGTATCGGCATCAGCCCCAAAAATCCCATATCGGTCGAGCTCTGATGATTATTAAAGATCATACGACAGTGACTGATGTTTGATAACCCTGTGGTAAATGAGTTACTGTTCTGTTTACTGTAGCACAACACATATAATGAGGGTTTGTGGACTGTCAAATGTTATTCCATATATAACCTTGTCTCTGATTTATGTTTACGACAGCTTGTCATGACCGATTGCTGGGATTCGTATTTTCCACTTTGAAGCAGTTTTAAAAGCTCAACATCAGGCCTAGAAGACTTTCCGTCTGTTTACATACAAGTTAAAAGTTTAGAGGCTATGGTATCAGTTGTATTAGAAATGTGCACTGGGGCCATGTTGGGAGCAGGCCAGTAAGCTGTCTATCTTTTGTCAGCCGCAAAAAGCTGTAGGCCATAAATCATTATCAGAGACGAAGTGAATGACACACACTCCACACACACAAATCATTCCCATGCTTCAGGGCTTAAACGTAAACAACTATGATTTTGTATTCAAGCCAGTGGATGCAAATGACAGGCTGCAAAAGAAGGACAAAGATATGGTACTAGGGAAAAAAAAAAAAAAAAACATCCCAATGCGGCACTCACTCTAATAGCAAACCTAAAATAAATGTAGAGAAACTAGAGAGCATTCAGACTGCGCCTTCCTCTGTCAGGGCCACACAGTTTTAGTAATTGGTTGTTTCAATGTCAGAAAGTGTTGAAAAATGTTTATCTGCATTTTGAATCTGGGTTGGCATCAAAATACACATTTAGACAGTACATCGGTTTGACATTCATGCTCTGCAACTTGTGGATCAGACTCAAAACTGAAGTCAGTGCAGAAGTATTTTAAAGTATAATAACATTGACAGGAGCTACAACTTAGCTCTGCAGAAGTCTTCTTTAGAAATACGAAATTTAAATACGTTTTACAGGAGTTTTTCTAATGCAATTCATTTTATTTAGATTAGGGGTGGCAAACATGCCCATGTCATTACCGTACATTCACTCATTCATTATCTGAACCTGCTTTATCCTCACTAGGGTCAGGGGGGGGTCGCTGGAGTCTATCCCAGCGAAAACGGGGTTCACCCTGGACATGTCTTCAGTTCAACGCTAGGCTTACATATAGAGACAAACAGTCACTGTCCCATTCATACCTATGGGCAGTTTAACAGTGCATGTCTTTGGGTGGTAGGAGGAACCCGGAGTACCCGCAGAGAACCCACACAGAGGAGAACATGCAAACTACAGATAGAAAGGTGATGATTGCTCTTTTGTAAACATAATTAAACCTAATTAAATAATCCGATTTTGATTTAAATTCAATTAATCGTGCAACCCTAAAATTTCTATTAGTTAGATACTCAAATATGAGCTCTTTGGGACTAGAGTCTGTTGTTCTGCTTGTTTAATGCCGTCTGTGTGGCTGTTGCATGTACACTACAGCTCCACTACATCATCAAAATGAAATTCCTGCACTGGGATACGACCATATGCCAACCTGATGAGCTGATCCAGTCTGTCGAAGCCCAAACGGTTGCGCAACTTTGTCATGATCTGGTACACTTGGTATCGATTAACCAATGACGTTGTGAGTTAGTGGACTTGATATAGAACCAGAAGTTGAATAGTTGCTCTTTACTTAATTGATGATTTGCTTCAGCTTTGCAAAAAATAGATGGATTTAGTCAAAATTAGCCTGTGACAAGGTAAGACACCAGTATGTTGATAATTAGTATAGCTTTGAGCAAGCTGTGCATCATTTTTTTTTTTTTTTGCCATGCTTTTCGAAAATGAACCGTGCAAATCACGGGTGCATGGCTCACTGCCTAATACACTAGTTTAAATATACTTACAGTGAACATCCATGCTATATCGTGACTCCCTCTTGAATTTCCACCCAAAACACGATTAAAACTTCCATTTAGGAAATTCGGGAACAAAAATGTTGCAAATGACTCCAAATTACACAGATGTTAATTTGCACAGGACTAGTATTATCACAGGATGTGTCTTTGGTGGAAAGGAGGTCATCTGCGTGGAATTTTTACTCCACAAATTACAGACAGAGTGGATTCACGAGGGATTAAGATCACTGACAACCTCCGTAATTATTAGAAATTGCCAGAGGTTCACAATGAGGACTGGTCCCATGTGAATAGGGCTTAGGTTAGTGTTAGCAGCTCCCCCAACCCCACTTCCACTTCCACTCTGTTGTCTGAATATAGACATTTCTGGCTCCAAACAACCTAAATAATGATGGCCAGAAATGCAAATTTAAGGCTTTGAAATGGGGTCCCAAAAAACCCAGTATGTGGTGTGACTGTGGCTTCATTATATGGTCTATTTCAGAGGTACTTGATAAAGCATCAGCCTTTTAGAAACACACTTTAAGTTCACTTTAAGATAAGCGTAACCCTAAGACAGGGAGAGAGAAGGAAACGTACACAGCAGAAATAATACTTTCCATGTTCCTGTTGTGAAGTGATTGATCGCTCAGGTGTGTATGTGTGTGTGATTGAGTGAGTGTTCATAATGTAAATGAGTCTCTTTAAGGATCTAAATAATCAAGCCTGATGCAACATGTAACACTGATCAAACAGATGTCAACAAAAGGGGCAGGAGACCTTATAGATTTGCATTGATTTTTCTTTTTCTTTTTTTTTTTCCTTGCACAGGCTCTTTGTTTAATCCATACATTGCATTTAATTTCACAGCAAACAAGCAGAATATATGCTACTTTACATTTCACACAACGCTTAATTAATATCCTTTTTTTTTTTCCCAGGGAGAGCAGACCTGAAGCCAAAATGAGATGTAATAGAATAGGTAGCCGTGATAGGAAATATGAAAAGGTATTGGCTTTTTAAATGACGACGGGTCGCAATTCAATATCTCTTTGCAACGACGCTCACACTTAACTTGCCTTGTGAGTCATCAAACATGTTTTATATTCTTGGTCTATTTGCTTTTGAACAAGGTGTGATTGCACTTAGTAATGAAGCACACCTCCCACCCTGACAATTAATGGCTGGGGATGCAATGGGTGGGAACCAATAAAAGTTTATGGACTTGTACGTGTTGCACAGGCTGGTTAGTGGCTCTTGTTTGAAACATGGGCTCATATAGTTTAATGAGCTCATTATAACACAGGCTTCAGGCATTAGGTGGTGTCATAGCCTGTCTCACATACCGCTAGATGGTTCTGAGAACATTTAGACATTTGGAAGTTGATAACCACGCTCTCACTAAAACAAGATGCTGTTTATTAATCGCAAGTACGCCTGTTAGATAATGTTTAACAGCAACGCATGTAACTGGCAACGATGCGGAATATTGTCGACTATATGATTCAGATGCTCGCAGATGCCTAGAAAAATTCAGTAGATCAATTTTTAAGTATTTGGATCAATATGTTTGTGGGATGTTTGGCGCATTCCTCGATGTACCATGTTTTATTGCCTCATATTTGAAATGCCATGCAACCTGTACTAAATATGGCCCTGTAAATTATCTCTGTACGACATGGATTGCTAGTTTTTCATCCTCCTCTTAATGTCTGCCTCTGTTTTTTTTCCCTTTTTTTTCTGTCTTATTCTCTCTTACAATGACAAACAGGCTCAGAGGCACAGAACAGTCCCTTATTCTCTTATGTCTGTTCCCAGTGTGACTGGATGAGAGATTTGGAGGTCTGACTCCACTGTATGTCCAGCTTTGTTTTTAGAGCCAAAGCTGCCCATGAATTGCAGCCCCCATCTGTATTTATTTATGCACTTGTTTAGACTTTAATTAGTCAACTGGAGAGCGTTGCCAAACCCCCAGCCCCCTCAGGCACCCAGACACAAAACTTGAAGAACCATCTTAAATTCCCTACAGATACTGGCGTGTTAGATTGCAAAAGCTGGTGGGTGTCCTTTCAAGATGTTAAAGCCAAAAGTTGATGGATAGAGGAATGGTTCTGTGCTCTTCAGAGAAGGATGGATGTTTAAGTTAATCACGGTCTACAGAGGTTACAGGATGTACTTGATCTTCCAACCTTGACGCCGCTTGAATAAGATGATTGTGTTGTTGCTGAGAGTATTTTGCGACTTTGTAAGTTTGTGAGATTGTTTTTCTGATGACAGGCAGAGAGATGCTAATGCTAACATCATAGCCTTCCCCCATAAAAATGCAGAGACTTTGATTGATGGCCCTTTTGGTTTGTGGGTTTGGTCAGATGGGCCTCCATCTGTCTCCGGATCCTTGTTGCCTGCACAGTGATCCTCAAAGGATGGTGATACAACAATTATCATTTGTTAACGTCAGAATGTTTTTCTTTTCTTTTTTTTCTTACTTTCTATCTGAACCTCATATCTTCTGATACGCTTTTAGCAAAAAACTGATTTCAGCCTTTATATCATCGTGTGCTGCAGTCATTGGCATTCATTTATTCACTGTATTTCATTCTTCCATCTTCATTAGTAATACTGATCCAATGCCATGACTCACAGCTTTTCTGGAGCTCATTTTATTGTTACACATAAATAGTATCGCTGAGCTTTGTTCATTTGTATAATTTGCCGTTACAAAGGCAGCTCCAAAGTCAGCTAACTTTACTCCTTGAACTGGGTCTAGACAGACAGACAGACCTGTCTGTGCCAAAACAGGTCATGTTATCAGTGAAATAGCCATGGATCTATGGGGATTAGGGTAGAGGCTGGCCTGGCCTTCCCATCAATCATTCATAAGTAAGCTGTGAGATATTACGTCTCCCCTGTAAAGGCATTTTTTTCTGCATGTTAACTACTAAGTCATTTACTTGAAGGTCAAACCTCATAATTCTACTCTTCACAATGTCCTATTAAAAAGATATTATTGCAAAAGTAATTATATAATAATGTAAAATAGACAATTGCAGAAAATTACATCAGAGACCCAGCTAGTCTTGCCTCAAAAAACAGTAAAAAATTTTAAGTGTTACTTCTAATTTGAAACATGATTTATTACTTCATTATTACTTACTATCGCAGCTGAATTTGTCTCTTAATGAGCAGCTTTAATGACCACATTTTCTGTACAATCCGATAGCAGTCTGACCTCATCAGAAAAACAACAGTACCGGTCGAGGGTTTAAGGGGGTTGCAATAACCACTAAACCAAGCTCCAACTCCAGCTCCAAATCTATGAACAGTCTGTTGATGTCGGCCCTTTACAGACCTTGCAAGTAGACAGTACTAATGCAAGGTGTGAACGCAGAGAAGAAACATTCAGAGGGGTTCAGGGTTCCATTCGTCCACATGCTGTCGAAGTCTGAACATATAAGCATCCTGGGAAGCACAGAAGGACGGCCTGCTCAGCTGACATGCTCAGTCTAGCACGCCAATGCCACGATACTAAAGTGTTTCAAAGATGTCTGAAGATTTCTTTAGGCCTACAAAGATCTATTATGAGCACCGAATATGAGTGCCGCTGCTTGAGCTGACATGAATGATGCTCTACCTTCAATCCATTTTGTCCCCCTCTTCATCAGTTAGTGCAGTATCCGCATAAGAACATTTTAAACGCTTGAAGATTCAATCATGACTACTCTGGTTGTCATGCAAGAGAGAAAATGAAAACACAGAATGGTCAAAGCTGTCATATCAAATATTTGAAGTGTATAGATTGGTGTACAGTGTCAAACAGAAAACACTCCACCTTTGACCCACACAGTGCATTTAAATTTACAAGGAAACATTGCAAAAACAGTTTGAAATGACTGGCGTGCTGTGTGCTCCACTGTAGATGAACATTTTGATTTCTGTATCAGCATCCAGTAAGAAGCGGTTTCTCAAAGATACACTCAGGGAGCGTTTTGTAACACAAAGTGAAAAGAGACAGATGCACTTAGAGCTGATAACTTATAGTCACATTTCTCAGGACGGATGTTCATGCAAGGGCTGAATGCGACCGTTGGGACAAACTCCACCGTGTGAAGAGGTCAGGGTCGATGTGGTAGAATACCGAACCTGGAGACCAGAGATTGGATCTTTTTTTCAGACAGGGAGTAAATGCTGCTGATATCAAATCGTGCCCATAACTTTAACCAGGTTGTTTTAATGGCTAAACCTGACAAAACCCTTAAATATGTTCGGTCCATAAGTGTTTGTGTTATGTAGTGAATTTGAAAATGAACACCTACCTCCTCTGTCTGCTATTGACGCTGAAAAGAAATAAGCGGAGAAATCGTCAATTTTTAAAGCTGGTCAGTGTCACGTGTTAATGCCTGAGGTCATTACTGTTCATGAACCCGCCCAGGTGAGGCCACGCCCACAGAATTCATCTAGCTCAGTGACAGTTTTCGTATGGAATAAGCTGGGGGCTGTAAACATGACAAATCAGCATTTCTGGGGGGTCCATAGAGCAGTGAACGGGGCCCAGTGGATACAGGTTAGAAGTTGGGAAAATTCTGTGTAAGGTCCACCGTACAAGAGGCAAAGAAGCCAGGAGTCAGATGTTCTTAGCATGTTAAGTTTCACTTTCAGTTTACACCAATTAGATTAAATTAGATTAGATCAGATTAGCTTTATTGTCATTCAGCATGTCACAGCAAATGAAATTATGTTGTGCAGTCGTCCAAAAACCAGTGTAGCTGCTGCCAAACTCCAGGCACCGCTATCATCAGAGAATTCAGAAGATACTGCACATACACAGATAATGCAAACACATACATAAGACATACTTACACGGCATACATAAACATTATACGTAGACACAGTACACGTGGTCACATGACAGAACGTTTTCAATGGATGAAGGATGCTGAAAAGCCAGGCTCTGATTGGCTAACAGCTAGCCAATCAGAGTGAAGCAGATTAGCATGTTGAATATTCATGAGAACCTGTGCAAATGGAGCTGAGTCTTCCAGCAGGATTTATATACCAGATTAGAATTGCTTAACACTTGGTAACCACGGCATTTTTCCATGGTAGAAGTTCAGACATGACCACAAAAGTAATGAAATACGTGTGGCAGGGCACCTTACAACACGAGGCTGTCACAGGCTAAATGTAGTGGTTATCTTTTACATGGTGTTGTTTTTCATGGCAGTATTGCTTTGTATTGCACAGATAAATGTGAAAATAAGGTGTTTTCTTACCATCTGTTATGAAACTTCTCGTGCATACATCCAACCCTCCCACCCCACTTGTGTTACTCTCACCTTGGTCATACATCTATACTGAGAAAAACATTGTCATCTTATCTGCGAACTTATCAACAAGGCCAAGTAAGAAATGAACTGAGATGCACTGCAGCACTTTATAGACAGTTGTGTTTTCAATCCAAGAAGGGAAGTGAGTCTTGCATCATGTTCTATCTCAAGCTGTCTATGACTTATGAATGATACATGTGTATACACGCTTATTGAATAAATCCAAGCTTAAAGTGGGTACCGTTGTGCTGCAAAACAGGCTATTAAAGTGTTTCTAAGAATGTAAGGGATGAGGATAAGACAGAGGACTTTGTACTCTTTTATATTAGTATTTTTCTTTCTTTGCTTTCAATACTTTTGGAAAAACACAAAGTGTTACAGGGGACTGTAAACATGAGACATGTGGAGCAGGATGGAGTCCCGTGGCTTTACTTTTGTCCTTTTTTGTGGGTCCTTAAGGCCCAGTGTGTGGGTGGCACTGTCAGGAACTGTTACCTTTTGCAGAAATTATACTCATGAAAGTTTGATGGGGGTTCACATAACACAAATTGTATTAGTCAGTGGTCCCCTGTTGTTACCTGTACTGAACTGAGGAGATGCAGGTCTATGTGCACATATGTGTTTGTACTGATAGAACACTGGAAACTCAAAACTCAGCATAAATTAAACACTGAAACTCCCATTAGAGACAGCTTTACATCGCATCATGTTGAAGCAGAAGAGCATAGCATTAGTATACATGTGCACCGTCTATAGCATGATGACACAAGCATACAACCTGTTCAAGAATCGACATGACAGTGTTTTTATAAATATGGGTGAAAAATGAGCTTCCAGTCTTTGTGAATGGCTCTACATAAAACGCTGAAATTGCTGAACATGCAATTTCATGGTTTATACTTTCCACTAGGAATGGTAAGAAGAGATAAAGCTGCTGCCGCTGCTGTGAACTCTAACTCTATCAAATGTAATGAGAAAACATGAGAAGGGTGGTGATGTTGTCTAGTCTTCTGTGAACATGTGGAATTGTGAAGGGCACTACACAAGACCCTTGGTGCTGCAAGAAGCACTGTCAAGAGCACCCATGGCCTCGATGATGAATCATTCTTTTAATCGCGCCCGAAACTGCCAGTTTTTTTCGAACAATAACCCAGTGTTCCAATGAGACTGGGATGTTCACCACATAATGGCAAGTGATGTATTATATATTACAAAGCAGCAGAGAACATGCTGTTTTCACCCATCTTCTGTGACAGAGGTCAAGAGCATGAGGACTTTCTCCAGTTGGTAGCTTTTGGAAGAAGGCCTGGGGCGACAGACTGTGGTTGACCCAGGAGGTCAGCAATTCCCTCTTCTGTGAACGGATGCATTTACACCCAACGGTCCAAACTGTTGCCGGTTTTGTTTCTATGTCAGACGTGATATACACACAGTATTGCACTATAAAAGAGTTCCTTTCAGAGCTGCAATATGAATCGGCGCCTTCTTAGAATAAACAAACGAGTTACTATTTCCTTCTGTATCTCATGGGATAGTTTTGTGCTTTGTTTGACTTCCTCTTGTATGGTATGGATGGAGTCATTTGCCTTATTTGCACATTTGATCCCCTCTGTGAATATTGAACTGAGTGTCTTTATTCTGTGTTCTAAAACGGATTGTTACGGTTCTTATTCTGATTGACTGAAGTGCGATCAAAGCTGTGGTAAAACACAGAATAAAAACACTCTTTACATGAGTATTACTGCACCATGCACATTGTTTAAAGATGTTCCCTTTGCTTGTAAATTTGGATTTGCTAAGTGAGCTGAGTGTGAGCGATCGTACAAAAAGATGGACACGATAGAAGAGGCAGAAAAAAAAAAAATGAAAGAAAGAAAGAAAGAAAGAAAGAAAGAAAGGAGGCACGTAGAAGTGAATGAGAAACCGAAGAGTCCAGATGTAAAATCATGGCTGTTAATCAGTCTTTGTGTTCTGTTTGCAGTGCTTAGACCTGGTTTTCTGAGAATTCAACAAGAACTCTATGACACTGCCCAGAGGCTAGAGTAATCATATCAGTGATCAAGTAAGGGGCTATAAATGTGTATATCCTTGCAATATCACCATCACTTTTATACAGCAGATGCTTAGCTGATAGTTCAGGGAGCATTACATGACAAGTATGTAAGAAATGTCTGTTTTCATTATTCTATACAACGAGATATAATTCATGAATGTGCTCTGAAGAAGTACAGCTGCAGACGTTTTCAAAGTAAAGGGGAAAAAAAGAAAAATTGAAGTAGAAAGTCATGAGTTACCAATCTTTTATCCAGATTTTTCCATCTTTCTATTTCATCCTTTCCCTTTCTTTAAATTACAGCAGAGGACGACAGGATATTAGTCTTGCTCAAGGTCCGGCAAGCGAACTGTTCGACAGAGAGCAGAGAAACGCAAGGTATAAGAAGATGATATGAAGCAGGGGAGCTATGTAGCTTAGGAAGAGGTTAGGGGTATTGAATAAGCTGAGGATTAGCATGCTTTTATATTATAGGATTTAAAAATAAAAAAAAGTTAAGTAAACAGGAAAGGGTGGATTACTGACTGACGGCGCAATACAGCAGTGTCAAGCTGATCAAGAAGCAGATCGACCAAACCTTTGAGTCTTATTGTCATCTGGATGTATTCGTCATATTACTGGTCCGTACGTTTTATGTCCATGTTGGATCATTTTTTGTTTTGTGTATTTTTTCAGGAGACATTTTACATTTATATTGACACATACATTACTTAAGAAATTGCTTTTGCTTCTCTTCAGTGAACTCTGGAGATGAATAAAACCCAATATTAACTGTTTGCTTTGTTGAGGTAGTTGTATTGTTTCAAACAAAGATAGAATTACAATCTGTCAACGGCTAAAAGGGCTGTAA
>JAPTYQ010000001.1:6608573-6618661 GCA_029814465.1 Ostorhinchus cyanosoma
TTTTTTTTGTTTTTTTAATTCTATAAGGAATAATTTGTTTGAATGTTTCCTCCCCATCCCACTTTAGAGTGAGGAAAATCATTGTGAATGCCACCGCACTTGCAGAGATGTGACTGATGGGTTTCTCTCTAATTAGAATGACATTAACTAATGTAAAAGCAAAGCAGTGGAGTGGACAGCTGGCTTTGCGGTTGCTTGGCAACAGTTCAAGGACGCTTCGTGACTTGGTAGGTTTCTCCGAATGAATGCAGAAGACAGCACTTGAAGTCACACCAGAGTTTCCAAAGAATATTCATTTTTATTATTAATATGGGCTCATATTTTTGTTTGGTTGCAGGCGTAGAAGATGTATTGCCTTTTTCTCACAGCCATAGAATGAGAAGTATCATTTATGGATTTTTTTCCCCCCTCTACAGTTTCATAAAGGACTGAAAAAAATTTCACAATTTTGATGATAACAAAATAAATATTCTAATGTTGCTTTTATGCCTTTGTTTTCTTTATTACAGTGTCAGAAAAACCCACTCATCTACCACCTGCAGTTTAAAGTGGGTATTAAGTGTAGCCGCAGTCACAAGAATCAGTATGAATCACATGAGCACTTCCTTAGCTTAAGGTGTGGACCCATATTAAGCAAGAAAATACAAGATATGAAGAAAAAAAAATCATAAATTACATGGTACAGAATACATGTGATACATGAATGCAGTTTCGTGTGCAGGGTCTGATGTTGAAAGAAGTGATTGCAAATGAATATTCTTACAGTAGGGTAGTTTGAACATATGGGAAACACTAGATTGACTATGCAATTTTTTCTTACATGCAATTTTTCATTCACATCCGTTGCAGATATGTTTTGAAACCGTTAAAGAAACTCCGCCTTTGTATTTTATCTTGATCTAGTGTGACATTTCACATGTGGTTTTGACTTGCCGCTGAGCATTTAGTGCACTTTGTAGAGAATTCCCCTGATATGATTTTCTTTTCCGCATCACCCAGCGTTGGTTGGTTGCTCGGTGACTTGGTTGGTTGGAATTGCATATATTGCAGCCTTCAGGGACAGAATATCTAGAGCGATCAGACACTTTACCATTGGACAGGAGAGGATGAGCCTGATCCAGGAATCCCAGCCCAGGAGGCAGACTTATTCAGTATTCTGCCAATGTGTGATCCTGACCTTACTGTTGCATGTCCTTGGTGCATGCAGAGCGCAGCAAATGTCTTTTTGGGGGATTGCATGCTCCAACCCATTTTAATGTGTCTTTTCATTCTCAGCACACCATCGCTAAGCCCCGCAGCAGGGGCCCAGAGCAACCATTTTGATTATGAGAATGATTGAATTAATGCTCCTGAAGTTGACACTTAATGGATTATGGTGGTCAGAATTGTTAAAACACATGAGGTAGATCTGTGTAAAGACATCCTAAACCCCTTTATTTGTCGCACTCCCACTGAGGTTTTGGGTTTTAATTGGTTTTAAAGTCTAACCTTGCTAATCCAGTGTAAAGTCCAAAAGATTGAATATGAGGTCGAAAACATACAAACACGTGTTATTCCTGGCATGAAGTAGCCCGGTGACTGGAATACATACACCGGCAGTAACGTTCCCGCTCGTATCATTTCATTTTATTTTGAAGGAGAGGGCAATTGAATTTCCCTTAGGGTATAAATAAAGTTCATCTGATCTTATCAACATCTCTTCACAACCTTGATAATCTCTGAGTTTTACAATCCCTGTAGCTGGATACGTAACAACAGACCCGCAAAGCTTGTCGCTGTTTTCCTGTTACACCCAATGCCGCATCTCTTATCGCTTTTAATTTCCTTAGTAGTGCATTTTTCTTTTCTGTTTTTTTTTTCTTCACTCCTCACCATCATAGTCTTCTCTTTGATTGTCACTAAAGTATAAAAAATAAATAAATAAAAATACCCGTCGGTTTCTTTAAGTGAAGTCCACGTTCCCCAGGTTCTATTTTCAGCAGGGTTTACACTTGGCTCTTTTTCTCCCTGTCTCTGCACTCCCACTGTTCTGCTGGTAATCCAGGTTTTATTAGGCTACCTTGAAGTTTGCACAATAAATGAACAGAGGTGAAGACAAACAGCCAGTGCAGTCTTCTTCTTAAACCCCTAATATAACCTTTTTCCCCTAAAATGGTGCACTGTGAATTTTTCCTTCGTCACTCCTCAGTAATATACTTGCTTTAAAGCTTAAGCCAGTTGGAATTTGTCATGCATTGACTGAAAGCAATATCCCTGCCACAAAACATTAGTTACAGACATCTGATTGCAAATGCATTTTGTTTAAAAAGCTATTAGTTGATTTAATTTCCGGAAGTCATTGGTTTCATTTTCCAGTTAAAAGACCTGGCTTGTACACAATGGACCTCCCAATGCAAATGAGCCAAGAGCGGAAATTGTGTTGGATTTCTACACTGAATTTAACACTGATTGACCCCGTAATGTGCATACGCCCTGGTTTACTCAATATATTTGTGCATTTGTGTCTCTTTTTTCAACTTCTTAAAGGAGTGATATTTTGTTGTTGTTTTTTTTTTTTTAAATAGAATCATTTCCCTGTGGTCTACACTGGGGCGCGGGAAAGGAAGGGGGGGGTAAACATGACAGATTCATGGGACCTAGCATTTGCAGCGGCCCCAGTGTAAATAGCTAAGAAGTTGTAAAAATTTCCTGTAATGTCTGCAGTAAAAGAGGAATTGGATGTTGAAAGTTAAGTTTCACTTTTGTTTTTCACGCCCGTTGCGGTTTTATCGGCTCTTCTGAAACACACCTCTATACCTTCAATTGTTACATTACGTTTATACCCCTCCAAACCGCCGCAGACAGATTTACAGATCATTTCTTTTCTGAAGGGCCCACAACGTTTACCTTCCATGAGGTCCACAATTGATAGCAGTGACTGAGGGTCTCCGTAAACTGTAAATGCTCTGCTTGAGTCTGAATTCTTCATTCATTCAACTCCACAGGTCCATCTTCAACCCTATTTCTAAGTAATATTCAATGAGCGCTGGCCCTTTAAATGCACATGACTCCGCCCCCTCCAGGTTGTTTACCATGATTTCTGTCTCATTCAGCCACTTATGTTTGTTAATACAACCAACAACTGAACATTTTAGGCAATCGGCTCGAAGTTTGGACATATTTTTAGTTTTTACTCCAACCGCTGCTGCTGATAAACAATTATGTCGTACTCTGAGAAATGTTTATCTGAGGTCTTGACTTTATGTTGTGACATAACTAGTAGACATAACAAATTAGGAAGGAATTTAAACGGGTGCAGAAATCCACTCGATTTTTGCCAAAATGAATATAAAGATAGCTTTTTCAATTCAAACTTTTTGAACTAGTAGGGTCCAAATACACAAATAAATGAACTAAAGACTAATAAAAGTGGGTTTAGCAACACATGACCCCTTTAAGTGGAAAAAAAATCTAAATATTTTCAGTAAATTATAAGAGTAAACAAAGATAATACAATGCAAGAACCAACCTGAAAACAGTTTGTTGATTATTTTAATGCCTGGTTCAACTAAAGGTCAATTTGTTTGGATAAATGTAATGATAACAACAAAAATAGCTCATAGTGGTTGAATTTCAGAGCTGATATCTATCCATTTAACAATATTTTCTTGATAATAACCCAAATCACTTCAGTTCTTACATCAGTATCTATGTCATTGTACTGACAATTTATTCATTCCATGTTTTCTTTTCTGTCTGTTTTAGTCACGTGATCCACACAGGAGTTAGTTTGTCATTGCATAGCCACTGTTTTTGATGACTTTTGATGGTCAAATAATCTTTTTCTGCGACTCTATGTAGAATCACATCTTATTGAATGATATAAAATGGATGTAGGTTATTTAGTTTCAAATGCCATGTGTGAAAATATATGACCTAGACTTGAACTGCTTCACACATTTATATTTGTAAATGGACGTATGACACATCACAATTTGCACATTCATTAGATGATTGATGTTGCGGGCAGATTCCCAGTATCTCATAAAGAGTAATTCAGGGGCTGTTTTCAATGTCACGCTTTCTTTATTTGACAGAATTATTGATATGTTCCTGCTGGTGGATTGCACCTTTGAAAATGAATGCTCATTCATCTGCTGCAGTGAGAAAGCAAAAAAAGCTGCAGAGAAATATAAGTTGGCCTTTCTATTGTGGACAGTGTCTCCCAGCAGAGCCTTTTTTTTTATTAACTTCTAGTAAATGTACATAGCTGGTTAACTCCATTTATATCAATTATGGTGGTTTTCCCCAATGCATGTAATAAAAGAATCCAGTATAATTATTATTATCATCACAATGTTATGGGTACCCTGGTGATAGTGTGACTATGGGGTTGTTATCCTAATAAAAATTGGGGCCAAGAGGACTTTCTAAATACACGGAGACACCTGGGACGGGTCGTTGCCTTTACACAGATAGTGGTGCTCAGATTCATAGCTGTGGGCAGTTAAAAGTCACCACTTGTCTTGAGAATGATAAGACAAAATGGTGACTATGACCAGGAGAACATAGAGTCCCAGGATGAGTGTGCAGTCAGACCTGGGGAAGCAGTGGCAGCCACTCAAACAGTAGCACCTTGGTTTTTTTTTCTGTTTGTGTAAAGCAGTAACAACAGCATTGTGATAAGATTTGCACAGCACTGTCAGGATGCACAGAAGCACCGTGGAGTTGTAAAGTTCTATAGACTTGTAGTGTTAGGATGCACGTCTGTTCGATGGAAGGGGGTGCCACTGTCACTGTCGGCTCTCCTGATTTTTTTTTTTTTTTTTTGTTAACGCAGTCTCCGGATGGAAAGTTATATCTTTGCTTTTCCTTATTTGCCGTCGACTATGATGGCTGTCGCTAGCTATGTTAAGCATTTAGTGTGTGGTGGGTTTACCTCTGGTACTGGAAGCTCTCTGGTCTATGGAATGTAAACACTTTGTTGTGCTGTACGCTGTCACGGACTGTTTAATCTCACAGCAATCTGTTAGTCTCCCCAACCCTTTTCATGTCCCAAAATCACCCCTGCAATCCTGAGTTGATTAAATGCTTCTCTGCTGTTAAACGCCCATATATTTTAATAAGATCTGCTGTCAAAAAATCAATTAAATGGTTGATTTTTAACATGTATTTTTTTCTTCTCTTTCTCTTTTGGCATTCCTTGTGGATCACCTGTTCATCTGACCTGTGTTTATTATGACAGGTAAGTTCATCTTTTTTCCTTTTTTTTTTTATTTATTTATGACCCAGATTAGATTTCATGCGTTGGCTGTCACAGTGAGAATGGTTTCACCACAAATTCTCCTTCAGCACCTGCTGCACCAAGGATGCGTTTTAGCCGGTGCATTTAGTATACACTGAGCACGTTCCCCCCGCTCAGCTGACACTTGGAGAATGGGGCAATTCCATTTATGCAGCCAATCTCATTGGCTACTGGAGAGATGCCAATCTGCCCTCACAGACAGGGAAGAGAGAGGGAGCAAGGAGAGTGGGTAGAATAGCATTTATTCATCCTGACACTGATCAGATAAATAGGAAATGATAAATGCTGTCTATTTTTACTTCGCTTAACCCATGTTAACTTTTTATACAAAAAGGAGCTCCTACCATCTCATAGTGCTTTACATCTGAAACTCTTTGAGACCACTTGTTATTTGCAATTGCGTTTTATCAGGCTTATTTCATTATGAATAATGAAACCTCCTCATGAATCATTTAGTGTCAATGCGATGCATAGATATGGCTGCAGGGGCAAAGGAATGAACAGTGATTGGGTTTCAAGGATAGAAAACAAAAGAAGAAATGTTCCAAAATTAACCAGTATTGTCTTTAATATATTGTCTATAGTTTATTTTTATTTAAAGGCCACATGTGTGTACGATAAAGAATCTAAATACTCATTCAGAACACTTAAATTTCCAGTACTGGTCGTCGAAGAGGTCAAGATGTCCCTCAAATGGCAATCTGGCTGAAATTTAGCTCCATAAAGTTGTTCATAAAAATAAACATTCTGTGTTTATTGATTTCAGAATCCACAGGCACCTTATGAGGAAGTTAATTAGGAGATTTCTCATTTATGTTATATTCATAGATCCAGAAAACACAGATTAAAATTATTTCATTTCACATTAGAAGAGTGAATTTTGACGATTAATTTATCAAATGAAGAGACCATTCTGAATGTCTTTAAGTGACCTAGGAAGCTTTAATTAATGAATTTCATGGCTGATGCCAAAACCAGCAAATAACATAATAATTTGGCAGATAGTAACCCATGGAGACGCCAGTTTGATTTTCTTTTTGTTTGTTTTTTTTTTTTTTTTTGTGCTGGGGAAACCTTCATCATCCTCATTAGTAAAACTACCTGAACTGCTTTAAACATATCAGCGCTTATTATTTCACATTAATAAATTAAGCTTCAATATAACACAACAGATGCCATTTTATTTTCTGTTAGAGGAACAGAGTTGATTTTGGCTGATATTAATGCTCATCCCTAACTTGAACACCCTTGATTTTTTATTTTTTTTTTTTTTGCCTTTGAAAGATATCCAATTGTTTGTCTGATCATTTCTGTAACGCTCTCAAATTTGTTTCACGTATATCTTTAAACATTTACTTCCTGTACGGCGGTAATCTTGTAATTGTCCTACTTTTCTCACACATTTCTGCCTCATTTTCTTCCTTTTTGTTCTTATACTTGTCAATACTCAAGCAAATTATGTCATTTTCCAGGTCATGTTACCTAGTAATTACTCAGTTATCTTTGTGTCTAATGTGAGTAGATGACGGCTCGTTCTGTTTCTATTATACAAGTGCATATATCTGCACGTAGGAAAACCTCAGCCATTCATTTTATCGATCGCTTCTACCTTGAGTGGGTGATGAAGCATGTGTCGGACACATGTCTTCAGGCATCTAATTTAACAGGGACATTTTTAAGGCTACAGCTCACACATGGAGAACAAAGAATGATCTGGAGCATCTGTGAAGGAAAACTGCTGGCTTATATGATCTGCCGTGTATTATATATCTCATCAGTGGAGACAGGGTGTATCTGTACGGTATGAATAATAATAATGAATGAATAATAAATCCTGTGTCCAGTCCTGGATAAAACTGTGTAGCTCAGCGACGGTAATACTCTGAAAATTAGGCGCTGACCCACATCTGCTGTTAGACGGGTTACATGGAGTCCCAGATGCGAGCCCAGCTGTTGCCATGTATTATCTCACTGGCTGACCCTGATGTTTTTTTGTTAAATGCAAGACAAAACATTAGCATAATCTAATGGGAATGAGTCATAGCAAGAAAGTTAACTACGAAACAACAATGATAATGGAAATAGTAGCATCGGTAATAGTAAAAGTACTCTGTTGTTAGTTTACTGTCCATCTCTGAGTCACTATAATGAATATTCAGTTGCCAACTTTGCCCCTGTTTTCCAACCAGTTTCACCTCTCTCGGCAGTCGCCACTGCTCTACCTACAGAGCCATATGTAGGTAAGAATAATGACTCCAGTGATTATTATTAATTCAGTGTTGCTCGAGTATGTGGCATGTAAATGAGGCAGTGGGCGATGAGAGGTATAGGTTGCCTGGAGAGTTAGCCTGAGTAATGAATATAATTACAGTGCCCTACTGGACCTGTGTCTGCATTAGTAAAGTTATTATTCTGACAGTTTGTTCTACTTTAATAAGGGGTGGGTTCTCAAGCAAACTGTGGGAGTCTTCCAAATCTGACATTTAATTACTTTTAAAGTATTGTTAATTTTTTACATACATGACTGTGGGGGAAAATCATTTAAATTAAGAGACGGTTCTGAATGTCTAAAAGTGAACTAGGAAAGCTTTAATGAATGAATTTCATGGCTGATATCAAAACAAGCAAATAAAATAACAATTTGGCAGATAGGAGCCCATGCAGATGCCAGTTTTATTTTCTTTTTTGTGTCAGGGAAACCTCCATCATCTTCATTAGTAAAAATAACTCAGCCGCTTTAAATATATCAGCGTTCGTTATTTTACATTTAGGAATTAAGCTTCAATATGACACAACAGGTGTCATTTTAGTTTCTGTTAGAAGAACAATGTTGATTTCAGCTGATATTACTGTAACGCTCATATCTAACTTGAGCACCCTTGAAAACCTCTGGAATGTAATCAAGGTTAAGACGGATGGTCAGAACCCGTCAAAACAAAACCGAGCTGCTTGTATTTATGCAGTTGACAATAATGAGAAAGAGTGGTGCCAAGATGGGAATATTTCTGAACTTTTTCTTATTTAAAATATTAGTATCGTGTTCTTTAGAAAGGAATGAGCTTATTTTTCTTTGTAGTTGTTTAGGTGGGAGCCTGAGGTTTGGGAGAAATGTTGTCAGTAGTATCTAGTTTATTTTAAAGGGGTCATATTTAGTTAAACCCACTTTTCTTCGTCTGTGGTTCATTTCTTTGTGTATTTGGACCCTAATAGTTCATACAGTTTAAATTTGAACCCTTCAGCTGCTGCAACGCTATCTTTAGATTCATTTTGTCAAATATCAAGTGGATTTCTACAACCTGTTTGAATTCGTTCTTAATTTGTTTCTTCTATAACTAGTTACTTCACAACATTTGCACATATAAGGTCAAAACTTCCGACAAACATTTTTCCGAGTACTACATAATGGTTTGTCATCAGCAGCGGTTGTAGTCCATAGTGAAAATATGTCCAAAGTTCGACCCGATTACTGAAAATATTCAGTTGTTGGTTGAACGGGACAGAGCAGCACAGCTGACAACCTGGAGGGGGCGGGGTCATGTGCATTTAAAGGGTCAGTGCTCATTGGGCATTACTCAGAAATAGGGTTGAAGATGGACCTGTGGAGTTGAATGAATGAAGAATTGAGACCCAAGCAGAGCATTTACAGTTTATGTTGAGCACAGGGAAATGTTTAAAAATGCATAATTACATTTAAAAAAAAGCAAAATATCACTCCTTTTACTCTCATCAGATTTTGTATTAACTTCCAAATTACATTTTCGCTACATGAATCCTTTTCTAAGTGATTTATTGCCATTTATTATAATATCATTTACAGTGAAAATCAGGTGTTTTCCTTTATATAATTTTCTCATCATGTAGATGTTCAAAAAAGCTCAGAGTAAATTCAAAGGTTATTATATCATAACAGAGAAAATTGAAAAAAGAGCATTATTTGAAAATTAAAACAACCATTTACATCCACTGTCATTCATCAGACCACTTGGGTTTTACTGGTGAATCAATGTTGCAGAAGATGAAGGTGTTTTCATGTTCGCGGCGGCGCCTCTGAACGTCCAAATGGGTCATATTTGATTCAGCTGAAAAGCTTAGAAACTGCATTTGACCTGAATTATTTATATGTATCGACAGGAGATGAAGGTATTTAACATTTTAGATCAGTAGATGCTGTTGGTGGACAGCGGTTGTTTAGGTCTTGGAGGGTTAAACACAGATTTGAATCGGGTAAAACCATAGGGCAGTGATTATAGGAGCGGTAGTGGCGTTATTTGTTGTGAATTTAGTGCAGTGATATCACATATACAGCGATGACAGCAGCTCTGTCTAGAAGCACATGGGCTTTAAAATGAGATAAAAAAAACGGTGTGTCAGTGCTTTTGGATTCTGAGGTAATGTTGATGATGATTAGAATATTGATCATAATAACCCACCTGTTTTAAAAGAAGCAGTGGAAAGCCACCCACACATTGTCATTAGTCATCACCAGCGCCTTACTGCCTACTGCAGTACATGCTGACACCCATGATTTAACTCTCCATCCAGTTATGAGGGGGTGTTAAGTGTTTATTATGCACCACAGTCCCAGTCCCAATGAGATGGCAGAATGTTGCCCGATCAATAGCGCTCACAGGAAGCCAGGTTAATTTATTTTTTAAGGATTTGTTTGCATCTCGAAGGACCTCCCTCCTGCTACAGATTGTGATGCACGTTCTTTCCCAAAGATCCGCAGAGTGATGTTTTGTCACACAGATGCACATGGGTACAATGTCGTAGTCTATACTTGATGTCACGAGGGCGCTCGTTC
>JAPTYQ010000001.1:6639454-6649607 GCA_029814465.1 Ostorhinchus cyanosoma
TTTAGTTTAGTTTAGTTTAGTTTAGTTTAGTTTAGTTTAGTTTAGTTTAGTTTAGTTCACACAAATGTTACACAAAACATAAGGAAAAACAAAAAATTGAACAATAGAAAAAGGAACAACTGTTGTGTCTGAAAGGAGGAAGCAGAAGACTGTTAGTGCCTAATCACATAATATTCAACATTAGCTTTTGATTATTCATAAACACCCCCCTACAAACCTGTACACATATACATACACACCATTTATTTATGTATTTGGACCCTAATAGTTCAGACAGTTTGAATTTGAACCCTCCAGGTGCTGCAAAGTTATGTTTAGATTAATTTTTGGCAAAAATCAAGTGGATTTCTACAACCTGTTTGAATTCCTGCTTAATTTATTACGTCTAGAACTAGTTACATCACGACATTTGCACATGTAAAGTCAAGACTTCATCGAACATTTCTCAGAGTACAGAGAAACGGGACACAGAAGCACTGTCAACAACCTAGAGGGGGTGGGGCTTGAAGTGGCTCATTTGCATTTAAAGGGCCAGCGCTCCAAACAACCTTTCTGGCATCATTACTCAGAAATAGGGTTGAAGATGGACCTGTGAAGTTGAATTAATGAAGAATTCAGACCCAAGCAGAGCATTTACAGTTTATGGAGATCACAGGGAAATGTTTGAAAATGCATAATTCCATTTAAAAACGCAAAATATCACTCATTTAAGAGAAGTGTAATTTTAACAATATTCTGCCTGTTACTAAATGTTCTGTGTATTTGTAGATCCACTGTGATCTGTAAGTTATAATTTATATGTGCAAATGATAAACTGATGCATAGTTACATTTAAAAAAGTAAAATATGACCCCTTTAAAGCCTTAACACTAACCAACTCTGTGCCATATGACAAGAACAGCACTGACCTTATTTACTTGTCTTCTTTGCAGAACAACTTCTTTTAACCTTGATGCTAAAGCTTAAAGACACAGAATCATAAACAAACCCTGAGTGGTTACTTTGTGCTCTCATTCCTCTTTGTCTTTACTAAATTATACGTAAATATTAAATAATTAAACTCAATAAAACAAAGAGAATGACTGAAATAGTAGCCATAGCATATGGCCACCATCAGAAAGCATAAAGATGTGTTACTTCTGAGTGGTCTGTGGGGTCTCAGGATGTTTCTAATCTAATTGTCTTACCAGTCATCCATTTCTAAAGTCAACGCAGTAAAAGCATAGAACCAAAAGTGTGCAGTAACACAGTAGATGTCAAGCTTTTAGTGTTATGAATCATTTATTCTAGAGTTATTTTAGGTCTGTTACAAATGTAGAACACCTGTATATGAGACACGTTGTGGCTATATAGTATTTTTATCTCAGTGGAGAACATTTGCATAGATCTGCAAACATATTTTGCACACCTAGATCAGGGAAAAAAAGGATGTTCTTTCTGTTGACAGAGGGAATTCCTTCTTCAAGGCAAGAATATCTCCTGTATCAAACATGCCTGTTTACTGGTGTGTGTTAAAACCAAACCCTATGTAGAACATCTGTGTGTCTAACAGGAAACTCAAACCACTAATGTCCAGCTTTGTGAAAACAGCACTCTCAGTTATTACAGGGAACTGTTTAGTGCTTTCATGTTGACTGTCTTTTTCTGTTTTTATTTATAGATGACTGAGTATGATTAAAGAGACGGGATAAAATACTCCAGACTTGTGATGGAAAAAATAATTGGTGGGAGCTGGTACTTGACGTTTCCTGCGGCAGTGTCACAGTTAAAGCTGTCATCTCTGTATTTAGCCACACTGCTGGTTCACATGTATCACATGTTAACACAGCTGGGTGTTTCAACTGTTTCAGACTGGGTTCTGTTTGCATAGGATGCACATGACACTGAAACTGTGTCCAGTACACGCTGAGTTAACAAGTTACATAAACAAACGAAGGACAGTCAAAGTGCACTGCAAAAATCTAAATCTGACCAAGTGTATTTTTCTCATTTCTAGTCCAATTATCTCATCACGCTTAAAATAAGACAGAATCACTTAAAGACTGACTTTTCAGTGAGATATAAGAACAGATTTTTAGACAATAGATCCGAAAAATCTTATTTCAGGAAATCTTACAAAGATAATTTTCACTTGTTCCATTGGCAGATTTTTTGCTTGAATTAAGCAAAAAAAAAATATCTTGAATTTATCAAAAATAACTGCCAACAAGTAAAAATGATCTTGGTAAAATTTTTCGAGATCTATTGTCTAAAAATAAGTTCATATATTTCACTTTCAAGTTACAAGTTACTCTTTAGGTGATTCTGTCTTATTTTAAGTGTGACCAGATATTTTGACTAGAAATGAGGAAAAATACATTTGGTAAGATTTAAATTTTTGCAGTGAGCCTCGGCGCGCAAAAAAATTGCACCCACACTGGAAAAAAATCTAAATTTTACCAAGTGTATTTTTCTCAGTTTTAATCCAAATATCTCATCACACTTAAAATAAGACAGAATCCCCTAAAGAGGAACTTTTCAATGAGATACAAGAACTTAATATTTAGACAATAGATCTTGAAAATCTTATTTCAAGAAATCTTACCAAGATAGTTTTCACTTTTTCCGTGGGTTTTTGCTTAATTATTTTTTTGTTTGTTTGTTTGTTTGTTTAATTCAAGCAAAAAAATCTGCCAGTGGAACAAAATTCTCTTGGTAAGATTTCCTGAAATAAGATTTTCAAGATCTATTCTCTAAAAAGAACTTCATACAGTATATCTCACTGACAAGTTACCCTTTAGGTGATTATATCTTATTTTAAGTGTGACCAGTTATTTTGACTAGAAATGACAAAAACACACTTGATAAGGTTTCGATTTTTGCAGTATGTTTTCTCAATATCAAGTTCCTTGAGTACGGTCTTGGTAAGAACGGCCCCAGAGAACAGACTTCTAAGAACACAAGTCTGTCTGTAATTGGAACAGTTGCATATTTGTGAACTTTCCCCCCTGGCTCTGCTGTATTTCCACCATCAGCTCCCTAATGTATTCCCACAATCCACCTCAATATGTCGCTCAATTTGATTTCAGTACATTTGTACTACTCTTTACATGCCATTCATATTTTTATACATTTTGTACATTCTTCAAAACTGAATAAACAAACTTAGTTGAATCCCATATCATGAAAATAAATATGGATTTTCTCCCTTTGCTGCCTATCATCTCATGACGGTCACCCACTCAATAAAACATTTCTGAGGTTTTCACAGAAGCCGCTATTGCCTTCGTAAGTAAAGTGACAGTAGCACGAAATGCATCTGTGAATATTTGCCAGTCAACTCTATGAGTCACCAACGAGTGCATGCTTGTTGTAAGATAGGAGACAAGAACAACATCTGGGTATTCCATCTGATCTTGGTTTGTGCGAACTTCTAAATGAAACAGTATGACTGATGACATTTCATGAGATCACAAGAACAGAAGAACAGGCAAGAGCATGTATTGAGAGACGATATATGTTCAGCCCAATTTGATCCCATGTGGGCCAGACCAGTAAAATAATAGCATAACACCCTATAAATACTAATAACTCCAATGTTACTCTTTGTTTTAGTGTAAAAAAATAAATAAAAATTAAATAATGAAAACTGATATTGTCAAACTACCCAAACAGAAAAGATGTAAATAACCTCAAAGAAAAAAAGAGTAATTTTAACAATATTTTGACTTAACTTATCATTTATAAATGGATCGGATTTACAAAGGCACAAAACATTTGATAACAGGCAGAATATTGTTAAAATTGCACTTCATTTTCTTGAGATATTTCAGGTTTTTCATATTTGTTCAGGATATTGACATTTAATTGTTAAAAGATAGCTTGTTAATGTAAATATTTTCATAATTTAACATCTTATTTGCACAAAAAGTGAAACATTTGGAGTCATTATTTATAGATATAATGTATTATTATTGTACTTGAGAACTAAAATTAGTCTGACATGCTTGATTGTTAATATCTTAGTGTAATTTTTGTATTTTGCATGTTCCTACTATGGGCCACATTGGTCGGTTTTGGCCCACAGGCTGCATTTTTGACACCCCGGGCCTATAGTTTCTGTAAGTGACACTGTAGTTACTGTACTGTGTTATGGGGAGAACATTAACTGTCATTTTGCATCATTCAGAATATCTGAACTCAACCAGTGGAGTATTATAGGTATAGTGGGTATGTGTTTCTTTAGGAGATATAATAAGGCTTTCCACTCCCTGTCTTGTTAAGCTGAATTTACAAAGCTCTGGTTGTATCAAGTTTTACTATCACTTTATTTAACATGCAACACTGACTAGGTATCGACATTATTAATCACGTCGCTCTTCTATCAGCTACTGTTTGGTGCAGCTGCCCACCTGCACCAGAGCCTTGTCTACCAGATGGACCATGCATAATTAAGCTGATAACCCGCAGCAGAAACGTGACCTTGTCACAGCCCTGAATATAAGGCAGACCGTTCAGCTCTGGGGCACACTTCACCCTCTTTCAGATGCCCACAAGTTCATGTTTTCCTGCTCCCAAACGACCCTAATACACTGGCCTGACAGACCACACAATAGTATTACAATTACAGTCACTGGAATCTTTTGTCACTATTTGGTCAAAATGGACAAATTATGTAAAACCTGTAACTGCTGTGAATTCAATATATCTGTTATGAGAGTTATCACTTTGAATTTTGTTGTACATTTGTATAATGGCAAAGGCATTCTATTCTATGTGAAAACATTTACATAATATACATTTCAGTTTAGCTCATTGTAAACATAGACACCTTCATGTGTTTTATCTTGTTGAAGACGAAGCAGAGTAAGCCCCTCCTCCCTCCCACTGGTTATATTCGTTCTTTATTCTACTAAAAAACAAGGATAAGCAACAATCACTCTTTCGTTCACATCTCAAGTGTGGACATTGATTTGTACCCGAAAGGGAAATTTTGTATGATTTGCTTCTCCGAATAAACAAAGAATAGAAAAAATGAATAAATAAATAAAAGTTCTGATTTGGTTTTCAACACAAACGTTCATTTTGTTGCATAGTGAGGGATCATACCAGACATACTCCTTCTTGGCCCTTTTACACATATTACACATCTTCATTTCACTTTCTCATATTTCCTCTTATATGTCCTTTAAATTATTTTTTTATTTTGACACCAGTAATTTGTTGTTTCCTCATTCAATGTTATATTTCCGTTCACATGCTCATACATGTTACACTCATTCCTTCCTACATTTTACTCCCATGTATTCAGGATATACATTTAATATTCTAATCAATAATATATGTATATGAAAAGAAAATGTATGTATATCTGTAGAGAGATGTATGCTTGGATTAGGTGGAGGAACCTTCTGTATGGGACTAAATGGTCACACTACGAAGCACGAGCTGAAATGATAACTATGTGGACAGAATTATTTCTTGAAGAACTAATAAGTAAACTAAGAAAACTGGGATATTTGTACTTTACTTATGTATTGACAGTTTTTAATATATGCTATACTTTTACCCCTACACAGTGCAAGGATTTATTGTACTTTTTAACTATTCTACACTTACAGTCAGTTATCAAATGAAGAGTTTGACATATAAAAATGAATCAGATCATATTTATATTTTATTTAGGTGATTTGCGGTGTGAAAAAGACCAACTGAACCTTTCCTGCTTCCAGCATGAAACTGTACATCGTCCTTTCAGCAAATTCGATCATTTCAAAGTTCGGACTGTTGTTCGAGCTGTAACAATATTACTTTGAGCTCTGACATTATTTTCAGATTTGTACAAATAATACCGTAGGTGGATACAGAGATCTGCTGAAACCAGTTTATGCTTTGAGTCACAGCTGCAAAGTTACAACTCGGAGGATGGTGAAACTTGTTTAGGCTCGACAAAACATTCAGACAGAAACTTGGCCACGTCTACAACTGACCCGTGTGTTTTTGCGCTGAATACAACAACGAATCACGATGCAGCAGAACATCCCAGTGGCACCGACACAAACACATATAATGGGAGATGTGAGAATATGAGCTAATCTTAATACATGTGAACATGATATGAATGGAATAGTACAATATGGATATGTTAAAATAAGTGAGCACTCAGTGTGTGTGTGCTTCATAATTGAGCACGATCAGACACATTAAACCAAGTCCCAGAGTATGTGTAGTAAATAATAATTTTCATAGAAGTGCTTTTAATTTCCATGACCTGTCGTTAAGTGGTTATGAGTTTATTTAAGTGTCCACCCACTTTTATTAGGGTGCACACGGACAGCAATAGCAAATATTACACAATACATCCAGTTTTCAGGCCATAGGTCATAGGGAACACAATCACTACCTGAACAGCAAATTAATTTACACTGAAAATATAATTAAAAAAAAAAAAAAATTTTTCAATTACACTTACAGTGCACACTATAGCCAGTGCAGGTCTTTATGGAGCAGAGTTTCCCACAATGGGCTTTTCTTTAGGTCATTTATATGGCAAAAGCTTAAACAGCCACAGAGGAGCCGTTTCTCTGCTCTCTTTGCTGTGCATGGTATGATAATGGGTATCAGAGCTGTAATTTAATAGGCAAGGCGTTGCCAAACACACATTGACTGTGGTGTGTCATGTATGTAAATAAGCCACTGATATAGCAAGTCCTTGGTTCTGCAGCTGAATCAATTTATCAGTCTGGGATCAAATCAGTGCTCATTTAGATGTTGCTCCTCAGTTTAATAAATCAGAGGCAGAGAGGTCCATATGTCTATCTAGTGCTTGAATCTGTGCTGTTTCTTAGACAGTATGATAAATGACGGCTTCTATTTCCAAGGGTGCTGTCTGCATGTCATTTCCTGAAAATACTGGTTAGTTTCAAACAGCCACAACCATTGTAAGAATACATTTTAAAAGACAGCTTAAGGAAGAGAATATATGTTCTTTTGAAAAGACATCAATCCCAAAACACCCACCATGACAGTAAGTCCTATTCCCTGATCCATCCTCACGCAGTGCACTTACATCATGTCCAGATATTCTGTGGCTTTACTGTCCCTTATTCCGCACGGCTAATAGCAGCAACAACAAGTCTGTTAACGGCTTGCACTGCTGCGTGGCTGGACTGACAAAGCCTACATAAAAGGATAGTGGGAGACATAATCATTTCACCAGTTCAGCTAGCTCTGGCAGTCTTTGAAGTTTTTGCACCCTGGATGATTACAGCATGTGAGCACGCAGTTGTGGAGCTCTGTACAGTAGATGTCTGCAGTTTGCGTGCACAGTGACTTTCTCTACGGCGGGCTCAGCCTCAGTAGATAGTACCCATGGCGGTGTTATCGCGTTATCATTAGCATGTTTTTATGTTATCTGCTCCTGGCTCTGGTTGGCTGTCAGACTTGAGCCCCCCCCACCCCATTTTCCCAAACACCTTAATCCCCGATTAGCGCTACCTACATACAGCAACCCACTGAGAACAACGTCTTGAGTCATCATTATCGTGGTTCCTAAATCACGCATATGTTTTTTGGTTTTTTCCAAACTTTATTTTCACTTTGCTGTATACAAAATAGACCAACAACAGTAATAAACAATAATGCATAATGCCAGGCAAGGCCGGAAGAAAGTAAATAATAATATAAATGCATAAATAAGCAAGAAAAAAGTTAAAGTATAAACAAGTTTTAAAAAAAAAAATACAGTTTAAAGTTACTACATAAGGCTTTAGTTTTCACAGTTTTAGAGTTTGTGCACAATTTAAGAAGTCCAAGTAGGTTTTAAAAACCACAAAGCTGGGTTTTTGATCTGCAAATTTGCTAGCATGTATGTGGAATTTTGCTAATTATGAAATGAGATTAACGCATGTGTGTCAATTTCAAAATAGTTTTTTTTTTCTCTATTTCACTTTTCTTAAGTGATTTGTCACCATTTATTATAATACTCTATAATCTCTGTATTTTGTTGTTTTTCAGTGAAAATCAGATGTTTTCTCATATTTAATGCACTGATCATGTAGATGTTCATAAAAGCTCAGACAAAAGTTGAGGGTTTTTATATTAGAAACTGAAGAAAAACGTGACTTTTTTTCAGTGAAGATATCAATAACTGAATGTAAAAACAAGTGTGTCCATCCACTGTCATTGATCCAATTCTATGGGTTTTACTGAAGATGACGGTGTTTCTATGTTCACGACTGAGCTTCTGAACATGCAAGTGGGTCAAACTGTATCTAATAACCATGAACAAATGACAAACCAGTTATTTACATGAATTGATAGCATTAATAGATCTACAGCTATTAAACAGTTAAGATCAGTAAATGCTTTTGGGCACCAGCGGCTGTTTGGGTCTTTATGGGTTAATTATTAACAATTTCTTAACGGGCAAATCATTAATAAAGAAACCAAATAAAATATATTCAGTTTTAAAGTTTGGTGTAATATCAAAATTCCTATTAAAAAAAAAAAAAAAAAAAAAAAGACAGACATCACACCAAAACATTTGACTGGATGCACATTCCCCAAACAGATGAGCTAATGTTTCATCAGCATTGAAACAAAACGAACAAAGAAGGTCGACATTGATCTGATACTGAACCAGAGCTGAATTAACTGGATAACATCTGTGTATTTTTTTTTCTTCTCCATTTCATTTTATTGATCCATTCCAATTTACATGATTGGAAAGGAGGAGGATGAAGAAAACTTGTTCTAATCCCTGCCCTTTTCTGGAAACATCTGCTTACATCGGATAAATTGCATAAATTTTTACAATAAACAGTTTACATGACAATCAATGAAAATAAAACATCTGTAAAATTATTTCAGTAATTGTTTTTATAAAGCCTCTCTATTCTCTTCCGATACAACCTCATAAACTGAAAAAATATTTATAAAACTCTTCTCGTCCATTGCCAAAGAATTCCACATTCTAAATTCAGAGATACCTCGCGCAATTTTTTCGATATGAAGAACTTCCGAGGTAAATCACACATATGATTCTCTACAGCTTCTCACCTTTTCGTACAGGAGAAGTCATTTAATAGTTTGTGTTATTGGATTTTATTCATTTCTAGTTTCCTGTGTGTTGAACTACATACACCGGCTCAGTCAGTGTCCAGATAACTGGCTTTGCTCTTGCCGTCTCATCCACGGTACAATGTGTGTAGGATTGGAACAGGACTCGAAATGTGCCAGCGTCTAAAAAAGCTGTGTTTCTCTTCAGTCATTTCGAGCTTTTGCAGCCACATCACTGACTTGTAATCCCATGTTTCACACAGGATATTGTGAAGAGGTCACATAGTAGGGTGGTTTTGACAGCTCTGGCAATAAGTGGAAAGAGACCATCAGGCAAGTTGGGAAGAAGCCTGAGACAAGTGCGAAGGAAGATAATATCTACTCTCAACTCAGTCTTTTCACACGTTCATCTGCCTCGGCACGTATTTATCAGTCACCTTTGTTTTTGCTGAAATTAATTTTAATGACAGCGCTTTTCACCAGTGCTCTAATGGTATCTGAATGTTGATCTGAAGTATAGCACAAATGAAACTACAGGAAACAATTCACAATGAATACCAACTCAGAGCAACTGTATGGTTATGGCTGTTATCACGCACTTTTAGTTGGTGAGTAATTGTCATGCACATAATTTCAATTAAAACTGAAAAAGGCAGAAATCAGGGATTAAAATGCAGCTCCTCTGCTTTATCCCAAGTAACGGGGTGTGTAGTAGAAGACGGACAACGCCACATGATGGAGGATGTTTTTTACAATCTCTCTTCCTGAAAAACCCTTTAATTTGACCAGAACTGTTCATCGTAAGTAATATTTTCTAAAGACTGAAAACAGATCCACAAGGAAGTTCTGGTTTCTTGTCAGACCACATAAACTATGATACAATTGCAGAGAAAAATATTAGACCACCCCTTGTTTTCTTCAATTTCTTTTTCATTTTAGTGCCTGGTACAACTAAAAGTGCATTTGATTGGACAAATAGAATGATAACAACAGAAATAGCTCATGGTAGTGTAATTTCAGAGCTGAGAGAGACAATCATATTCCATAACAGACAAACTGAAGCTGAAACTGAAGCACTGTGGTTCTGTTTCTGTGTCACATGTTCACTGTGGTC
>JAPTYQ010000001.1:6667805-6678428 GCA_029814465.1 Ostorhinchus cyanosoma
CTAAAAGGAGCCAGATTACTATTCTGCTGTTATGATGTTGGATAAGACAAGTAAAAAAGAAAAAAAAAGAAAAAAAGAAATTGTTTGGAGCATGTCTCATATTTCAATCAAGGAAAAGTTATATTGTGATATAATTATTGTTTTATCACCCAGCCCTACTAGTTGGATAGTTAAAGTAGAAAACTAGTATCAGGATTAGTATAAATGAGCTTCTGAGCAGAAACACTGGAGTTTATAGGTGGTAAATGGGACACCCAGGTGGCATAGTGGGAAGTGGAACTTTTCCCTTGTGCCAGCATTTGAGTGAATCCAATGGGCAATATCGCTGTACAGAAAGCAATAAAAGATCATATCCTGTCGCTGCCTCGGTGACTCCTACTGGTTAGTTACAGACGTGTGTTTGCAGGAGGGTGGTGAAATGTGGTGTGGCATGGCTCTGCGTTGCTCTGTCTGTGAAGTTCCCGTTGTCAGGTGAAAAGAAGCATCTGGCGACTGTGTGTATCAGGTGAAGAACACAGTACGAGACACCCTCATGAAGTCATCAGGAGGAGCTGGCAGTAACAGGAAATGCACCACACAGGGGAACTGGCAACAGCTAAATTGATACTTGGCAGAAAAAGGGTGGTTGCTAGGTAACCTTCCAAACTGTCAGTAATGTTTTCTCTGACTGTAGCCTCATCATGAAGCCCTCATGACAACACACGTTATGTGCTGAAGTGTGTTTTCATCGTTGCAGTCGACACTAAATGAAGCCCTCAAGCTCTGTGGAATTCACGTTCCCAGTGATACGTTCTTTGATGTTCTGAGTCTGTCACAATAAGACTGTACCAATATTATCACTGCATTAAAATGCTGTTTTTATTCTTACAGACTGGCAGGAAAGAGAAAGGTGACCCCCTGAACACAGCCATTGATAAGATGACCAAAAAGACCAGGGACCTGCGTAGACAGGTGAGTGCACGTTTGTTACATCAGATTTATCTACTTTTTTTTTTTAAATCTCTCATTCTGTTAAATAAAGGTGTGGCTTTTTTTTTTTTTTTTTTACAATTACTTTTAAGACGTGATGCATTATAATTTTGAAGAAGTGGTTCCAGGCACAACAAACCCCGCCCCTCTCACGTATTGTAGTTTATGTTGGCATCGATCCAGCTAATGTCATGTGGTCATGTCAACATATTAATTACCTCTATATATGTGCCAAGTTTGACATAAATTGAAACTAAATTGGTGTTTTTATAGACATGTATAATTTCGCCCATTGTAAGTAAATGAGAGAAGAAAAAGATTTGAAAGTTTCCTAAAAAAAAAAAAATTAAACTTTGACCTACTTTTCCCAAAATGGCATTTATTCTGGGTCACTGGCAATCTATAAAGCCAATTTGGAATGAATTCAACCAACAGTTTTGAAGCTACATACATATGACATTGCACCCATTTTCAGTAAATGGGGAAAAAAATTTACTTTAAAAATTCATTCAAAAAAATTTTATTTGCCCTGTTTTTCCCAAATGTAATGAGATCTATTCTGGGTCACTGGTAATCTATAAGCCTAATTTGGTATGAATTCAACCAATAGTTTTGTTGCTGGAGTGCAAACAACCAAACAAATAAACCAAACCAAAAACAATAGCCTTTGCCTCCCCTTCGGGTGGTGGTGGTAGTGATGGGGGTAATTATGGTATATATGTAGGTCTATGTGATGTACACTATGTGGACAAAAGTATTGAGTTCAGGCGTTTTTTTCTTACAGGTCTGATAACAAACAATAATGACAGATGTCATCATATAGTTTTATACTGTGATAAATATCATCGCATTGGTTAGTTTGGTTTAAATTGTTATCTTTGATTCCAAAATGCCTCAGAGATGTTTTTTTCTTATTTTCTCTCAACATTGATTTTTTTTTGTTGCTCTTTTTTTTTATATCCATGACTAGGGTTTTAAACGTTGTACCTCATAATTTCTAAAATATTTTTCTTGCTCTGACTGTAAATAATAGTTTTCTAGCATAACAAACCATCGACTTTCTTCACATCCCACTTTGGAAGAAAAAGCTCCCATAAAACTTTAAGGAAATATTGATGTTTATAAACTATATGGACAAAAATATTGTGACACATCATGACTACAGCTTGTAAGATGTCCTGTTCATGCTGATTTGAGATATAAACATTAATATTTCCTTAATATTTCATGGGAGTTTCTTCTGGGTTGGGCTGCATACTTCCAATACTACACAATATTTCTAGCAATGATGAAAATCATGAATGCTGTTTAAGTTTACTACTGGTAAAAGTCTACATAAACAGCCCAGATGGAGCACAGTCTGCTTTACCACAAGTATTTCACCTTGTTACCCTTCCCTGAGTGTAGCATCTGCAAAACACACAACATTAATGATCATCCTAACTGACCAGATGTTAATTTGTAACTTACCACTGCTGCGCCCTGAGTAAATGCACACAGTTTCTTTGGGAGATCAGAGTTGCTTTGACATCATGCCAGCCTATTTAAAATGCACAATTGGAAATTGTTTTTTTTTTTTACTGCAGTTTTCTGTTAAGACCGATCTGAGCTGAAATGTGTGAAACACTTGAAACAATAGAAATACAGGTGCACGCAGAAGGCAAATTGCACTGATACAATTACTGCAAAATCTTTTCGAATAGAACAGATTGCTGGTACAAGCATCGCAATTATCAATCACAATCCATACTTTGTGGATTCAACCCTATGTTTTTTGCTATTGTTTTCACTGAGAAACCCCTATCAGCAGAAATAAGATACTCTGCATTATATTTAGTCACCAGACCGAGGATTAGTGAATGTTGTTCTTTTGTTACAGCACTTGTATGTCATAGATCATCACTGACAGACCAGCGGCAGTAAGACACTTAATGAGCAACAAAAGGCCCAGTGATACAACATTTTTCTGTATTTAACCCCCCTTAAGAGATTTGACACCATTTATGATAGTATTATCCTCTCCATTTTGCATTTTCGTCAGTAAAAGTCAGGTATTTTTCTATATTCATTTTTCTGATCATGTACTTTAATCATCATGCTGAGATTACATTTGATGGTTATCATGCCAAAAACAGGTCAAACTAGAAAACAAAGTGAGTTTTTCAGTAAAATATACCATTAACTGAACATAATCCAATAGGATTAGTGGCTCTAAAGTTATTAACCCAGAAAGGCCCAAACAGCCACTGGCGACATAAACCATCTACTGAACTAAAATGTTTAACACCTATTGATGCACTAACCCAATCAATCCATTTAAATAATTGTTGTAAAAGGCAGTTCTTCATCTTTTCATGGTCATCAGATATGACCCATTTGGACGTTCAGTAGTGAATGTGCAAACACGATCTTCTTCCACTATATTGATTCACCAGTAAAATCCAAAATACATAATTTATGCTGAAAAAATGCAAAACAAGCAGGATAATATGATAATCAATTATGATGAATCACTTAAGAAAGATTAAGTGCAGAGGAGTAATTAATTTGGGGACTGCCACAAAAAGAGCACTGGGTCTTTATGGGTTAAACATTTTAGATCAGTTGGTACTTTTAGTCACTGGCGCTTATTTGGGTCTTTATGGGTTAATGTAAAAACAGGTTGAGCTTTTCCTCTATAATGGAACCAGGACCTGATAAACTATGTCTGATGCAGCTGGATCAGGCTACAGTTGCTCTTAGCACTATAGCCAATCATTTAAACCCTCGGCCACACCGACTGCAGGGTATTGTCATCAGCTGGTCATCTGTCCAGCTGTCTGTCCAAAAACTTTGGCATGCACTGATAAATCAGGCCACTAGGGGCAGGCCCCCAAAGAGGGGGGCAGAGTCGGCCGTATACACTCTGTGCATATCTGCGCACAGTCACACACACACTCAATACAGACCCAAATCAGACATGATTAAGAAATGGTTAAGAAAAAAAGAGGGATGAATGAAAATGCCTGTAAACCATCATTTGGAATCATTTAGAAAAACGAACACTGGAGTCTCCATTTCCTGTCCAACTTCACTGACAGTGGAGATGATAGAGTAGAGGAATGGAATTAAACAACAATAATTTTTACCAATATTTAGCTCCAGCCTGTGAAAATGACCCTAATATTAAAGCGAATGCTAATAATTATGCTAATAATAAAACGGCTCTGTGTATAGGCCATACAGGCAGCGGCCTAGAGTGACCTCTGCTGGAGGGGGTGCCAAATTGCAGACAAAAAAACAAAATTAAATTAAATAAATCAATAGATAAATGAAAATATCTGTATAATAAACTTGAAATGTACCCTTTACACTTCCTTGCCGTGTTTTATCTTAAATAAATCAGAATCAAACCTCAATATGACAGATCTTTTTTCCACTTATCCCACAGTGTGGATTCTGTCATTCACATTTATTTATTATTACATCATTCACTATTAAAAGGCTTGACACCAACTCACATGATCTGAAACCTGCTAAGTATCTAAACAGTTTAAATCATTTCTCATTGTATATTTATTTCTCTTATACTGATGGTTCATTTACATTCATTCATTTCCACTGTATGGACTGTTTTACATAAATCTTGGATTCCTTTATACATCTATTGAACAAACCAATTCCAGTTTTAATTCACAGTCTCAAACATTTCACATATTGCAAATCAACATATCAGTGACAGTCAAAATTTTCAAGATTCAGACCGAGGGTTTTCAAGTGCGAACACGTTATAGTATGTTTACTGTTCGGTATGAGGCTCCTCTGTACGTTTACATTTAACCAGGCATGATATATAAAAATTCTCAAACGTTATAGTGAGCAATCAAATGAATTCCAATAATCACAGCTCTACTTCTTTTTCTCAAAGTATGAATAGTTTTATCAGGAAGCTGCAGCAGAATTATTTTCCAAATTCTAAAGCTAAGTAGATGATTCATGCTGCGATACATGGTGTCACAACTCAAAAGCAATATCGATTCATTTTTCATCTTCACTGAAGGCAAAATCAATCCGACTTCCCAGTGTTAGATCATGCAGAGTGTTACAAAAGGTTGGTTTTATATGTAATTTAAAGTACACAGTTAAGTGTCGTTGGATGTAATGCAATATTTTTATCACGTCTGAAATGAAATTCATTAAAACTCTCACAATTACTCATCATTCAGAACTAAAAATGTGAGCGTATCTGTTTACTCCAGAAGAACAGTTAGAGAAATTCATAAGCCATCAGGACATCAGCGGCAGTCCCTGATTCATTCCCAATCCCAAACAGCACTTTTCCTGTCATGCAGTGAAAGATTTTGACTTTTTTTTTGCAGGAATGGGTCTCTGGTTAAAAAAAAAAAAAATTGATGAAAACAGCTACCGATAGAGTTGCCTTGTATGTGTCCTCTCTGACCTTTGAAGACCAAGGGATCATTCCAGATGGGAGGCTGTAACTCTGCCTCCCGTTGGGCATTTGGAGGGGCTCCCTGACAGGCAGTACTCACACTGACAGGATGTTCTATTGACTCAGGGTTTGGTTTGACAGAATGGGCGGTCTGTTTAAGCTTTGATTCTTAGATGGGAGGGCAAAATTTCACCGCACACACACACAGGGGCTTTGCTCGAAGCTGCGATACTGTAATTATGTCACCACTTTTTGAGAAAGTCAGTGGAACCGTGTAGAGACGTAAGACCTTCCTGCGGGGAGGAGCACAATTATTTATATGAGCCTTTCAGTCTCTGCTGTCTCCATTATGAAGAGGTGGGATCAAATATTAGCGCAGACAAGCACAAGTGACAGACAGCCTTTGTGAAATGGGAGCAGGTAAAACGCCAGAGACGACGCTGCATTGTTTTTTTTGTTTTTTTTTCTCTTTCACGCTGTTGTGTTTACATAGCAGACAATGCTAAGCTGTCTGTAATCCAGGGCAAATTCAAAAGATGTCAAGCCTGTCGTTCCCACCCCCATTTTGTTGCCGTGGTAAATGTAAAATTCTCACAACAGTAACAGACGGAAGTGGGGGTGGAATAAACATGTTACAGTGGTATCATGCAAATGTTAAGACAGTGTCAGGGTTTGATGTTTGATGGGCGACCTGAGAATAAAAACATGTTTTCAGTTCAAATAGGATAACATCAGGACGTGCAAACAAATGTTGGATCAATTTTCGCGACTCGAAATTACAGCCTGGCAACCTGTAGTTATGGCTTCCTCCCTTCATGTTGATTACATTGTTCCTCTATTTTTACTACGGATATGCAGTTGTAGATCCTCACAAGAGGTCTGCAATCAGAGGTGGAGTGTATTTCCATCATCAGGCCTCTTCTCCTGGCCTTTTTGTATGTGTTCTGATCAAATATGTCCAATAGGAGAAAGGACATTCAGCTCAAAAATACCCAGATTGTGAAAAATTACGATGCTAAGATTCTTCAAGTGAAAAAGTCTGATTAGCTGTTGGTATTTGAAGCCTTCTGTAGATTTGGCCCTTTTCCTCTGCATTTTTAACCCATAAAGTCCCAGTGCTACTTTTATGGCACTTCTCAAATGAATTATTCTCTGTAGTCAGCCTTTCTTAAATGATTTATTTCCATTTATTATGATATTATCCTCTGTATTTTGCATTTTTTCAGTGATTTTTCATTGAAAATAATGTATTTTCCTATATTTATATCCCTGAACATCATTTCGGGGATATTATATTTTTGGTCCGACCGCCACCGCCAGCTATCCTTCATGTTAACACAATAACCTGAAAAATATTGGGTTTAAAAATTCCATATTTTCCATATCAATGAATATCATGAAGAGGAAGAACTGATTCGATTTTGAACGATTTACCATTTCCAGATTGCCCACAAGGGGCGCTCAAAAGTTTGAAATCACTAAACACTCTCTTGTGGATATCTCTGGAACTATTTGTCTGATTGACTTCAAATCGAGTGCAAATGAAAGATCATGACCTGGGGATGCCTCACGCCATGATATCATTAAGAATTGGGGCATTCGGGGATATACCCCTAGTCATCCCTTCCGACAGCGTAAGCCTCATTAATTTAGGACATCATGGATTGAGCCCCTAACGGTGATGTCATTGTCATGGGTTAAATAAGTTAAACATTTGCCCCATTGCAACCTGAAGCTGATTGCTTTGTAGAACTTTAAATGAATTAAAGGGGTCATATTTTGTTAAACCCACTTTTATTAGTCTTTGGTTCATTTATTTGTGTATTTGGTGACACTAATAGTTCGTACACTTTGAATTTGAACCCTCCAAATGCTGCAAAACTATGTATAGATTCATTTTGGCATAAATGGAGTGGATTTCTACAACTCGGTTAAATTCCTGCTAAATTTGTTATGTTTTATAACTCGTTACATAATTACATTTGCACATATTAGGTCAAAACTTCCAATGAACATTTCACCGATTACGATATAATTGTTTATCACCAAATTTGCATGTATAAGGTCCAGACTTCCGATGAACATTTCTCAGAGTTCGACGTAATTGTCAGCAGCAGCGGTTGTTGTAAAACCTGAAAGTATATCCAAACTTGGAGCTGATTACCTAAAATATTCAGTTGTTGGTTGAACAGGACAGAGCCACATAGCCAACAACCTGGAGGGGGGCGGGGCCTGAAGTGGCTCATGTGCATTTAAAGGGCCAGTGCCCAAAATAACCTTTCTCATATCATTACTCAGAAATAGGGTTGAAGATGGACCTGTGGAGTTGAATGAATGAAGAATTCAGACCCAAACAGAGCATTTACAGTTTATGGAAACCACAGGGAAATGTTTCAAAATGCATCATCTGCGTGTAGTTGTTGATGCACTGTCCTTGTTGACAGTGTGACCACATTTTGCATTGATAGCCTTAGTCACCTTACCAACAGGTGCTGTTTAGGTTTTCCTTATGCATCCCACCAAGCATTACAGTCATCAAATGTGTGCAGTCATCCACAGCTTCCATCTTGTTTAGTGTGGTCTTTCCTTCAGATCTAAATGCAGATGTCACTTCAGTCTCTGCTCCTGTCGAACAGTTGAACAGTCTTTGTGACTGAAACTTCTGCCATCTGTGCCCCAGCAATGAACCTTCGTTCAAAGTCGCTTACATGTTTTCCTTTTCACATCTCCATCCAAATTCAGAATCGCTTGGTTCTAGTCAGCGCTGTTACACCTGCCAAACACTGTGATTAGATGATAATTGCTCAAGCGTTTCAGGCCATGCACCTGTGTCAAAGCATCAGTATTCCTTATGGATCTCCACTCAGTTATTCCGATTTTCAGTCCCTCCAGAAATATGTGGGAAAAAAATATTGATTATACAATGGAATATTCTGGGTTTTCATGTGATTTTATCTAATGAAATGGCAGGAATTTGCCAAAAAAATGTGCGAAGTTGCGAAAATACACGGGAACTAGAATAAGATGCATTTCAATGAAACAACAGATTCTTCTCCCACATCTTGTTCTAATTAGGTTACCACTGAACGAAACATCTAATTACATTATATGTTAAGCAAACACTCAAAGAAGTAAGCGTACACTACAACACAGAAAGTGTTGGTTCTGTTTTATTTTCGAAGTTTGGCTCAAATAATGGCCTTGAACATTCCTGAGTCACAGCTGCCAAAACTAAAACGCTTCACAAATGTGAGGTAGAACAGTCAGTTTCATGGCTTTTAGAGCTTTAATGTTCATATAATAGTATTATCGCTGCAGCAGAAACCATTCTCAAATGTTTCGTGCTGGAGCCACTTTTCCAGCGCTGATTTTCTCTGATTTTCTAACGTTGAGTTGCACTGGGTGTGAAATAGTGTGCCACCGATTTCGTGTTGGACGTCAGAGCACTAGTTTATTCTGTCTTTTGCAGATATTTTTGTCGGTAAATGAGCTGCATTTTTCATCATCTTGCAGGATTTTTTTCCTGAGGTTCATGGTTTACCTTCTGTGGATGTGTGAGTGTTCCATATTACATCTGGTAAAATTATGTTACCATTTTATTTTTTTTTCATTTTTTTTTCATTTATTTGCATTTTTTTTTTAAATGTCAAAAATGATCATTACATTACATTACATTACATGAAATAAGGAAGAAATAAAAACATCACTACCCGTGTCAAGTTACAATGCAATATTTTTTTACCTATATGCAGAAAAATGCGGGGATTATGAAATAATGTGAGCCGTACATATTTCATGTCTTTTGCACAGAAATATGTTATTATTGGGGTAATTATGCGTCCTTTTTCAAAAAATGCAGACCCCCACATCGTGTGCACTATTTGCTTGATTATGCATTGAATTATGTGATCACATAATCACATTTTTCTGGAAGGACTGGATTTTGTATTAAATTTTTCAGTCCTCTCAAGCCTATGATGCTTAGTCTCCATTTGTTTGCCGTCATATTATTGAAATCAGGTGCTCTATAAAAAATGGAACAGAAAGTTCAGAAAGTTTGATATGCTAAAAGAGGTTTTTTTGAACAGATCAGATGACAAAACGTTGGGTAGGGTAATGAGTAGCACAGTAATTAGCTCATCAACTTGTGCTTGAAAATCAGCAATCCCTAGATTGGATAGCAGTCATTTTATGTCAAGGGAGATATTTTTTAGTATCAGTGTTTCTGTACACACACCTATTGCTGATCCCTCCTTTGTGGCTCTTCCTGAGGTTTGCACCTTTTTTGAGGGGAAGGGTAATATATATTGTAAATTTTTGCTGAGATAAATAAAACTGACTTGATCTAAATAGAATAATCCTTAATAAACTGTGTCGTATGTGTTACATTTTCCTACACGTCATTATAAAAACACAGAAAGCAGTGTTTTCAAATGATAGTATTGAAAAAAAAATATTCTCAGATGGATGATGGCATGTTTTAAGTGAAGTGTCCCTGCAGACGAGGTCATATCTGTCATTAAGCATGCATTAGCTCAGTGCATAAATACATTAATAAGCAAGCTAATGCACTGAGTTAAGGCACTGATTCCTTAATGGACACGTACAGTGCCTTACATCTGTGAAAAGAGGCAGCTTTTCTGCTTCAACCTCCTGTGATCATGTGAAACTGGTATAGACACCATATCAGTTTTACCAAGAGGTCATCACTCTCTTTAAACAGAACATCGTCGCTGTAGTAGACAGACGCAAAGCCTCTGTTTGTGCTTATGAAGAACTAAAGCAGCCATTGGCACAGCAGTACTGTTGTAGATTTAGACATCCAGAAAAGGCTCTGCAGGACTCTTTAACAAACAAGGAGTTCAGAAGTTCAGTCTCATAGCTGTCAATATGTGCAAAATATGCATTTATTTAACAGATGTTATATTATTATTTGCTTAGACAAAAAAGAAAGAAAGAAAGAAAAAAAAAGTGGAATGTTGAGAATGGTCTGATGAAGCATAAGCACAACCACCTACTCACCTCAGCTGCTTAAGGGGCATTAAAGAGAATCTATTTCAGATATTTTGGTCTATTATAAACCATGTAAGTCAACACAGAAGACCTTTTTTTTTTTTATTACTTTAGATGAAAAGAAACTTAGAGATGGAATTTGTGTTGAAGGCGCTAATAATAAAAATATAAAATCAGATGTCTATAGTAGAGGAAAAGTAGACATTCTTGAA
>JAPTYQ010000001.1:6724333-6738270 GCA_029814465.1 Ostorhinchus cyanosoma
GATGATTTACCAGTACTAGATTGGCCACAAGGGGCCACTTAAAAGTTTAAAATCACTAAACACTCTTTTGTTCATATATATTTGTCTGATTGACTTCAAATCAAGTGCAAATGAAAGGTCATGACCTGGGGATGGGGGCGTTCAGGGATATGCCCCTAGCTGTTGCTTCTGACAGCGTAAGCCTAGTGTTATTACTTATCTATTCAGATAAACACGTTTCAATAAAAAAAATCTAATAATGACAATAATAATAACAAAGTGGAATAACCTTGAAAGATTATTTCAAGGTGATAATAATAACCAAATTGCCAGTATTGATAGTAACTGTGATTAGCAACTGTAAATCCAAAAGGTGATGGTCCAGGGACTGTGAACACATCCCCCCGGAGTGATATTTAAACCCATTACTGTAATCGATGTGTGTTTGCTTTTGTTAATCTCATGACTGGGAGCCATATTGTACAATCAATCTTTCCTGTTTGTTTGACCACAGTTCATTTTTGCTTCAGTACGTGTATTTGAAACTAGAACAATCCTCTTCTGTGATACGACTATGAAAAAAACGAACTCCTTCCAAGATGGATTGCAAATGCGGAAGTGAAACAAATCTCAGAGGAGCTGCTCCACAGCCTCGTCTCTCCTTCCCTGAGGTAGAAAGCCCTAGTTTGAGTGTTCACTTACATCATCAAAGGGCCCCTCTGTCTCATGTAATATTAACATGTGCTAAATCAGTGGCAAACAGCAGCAGCAATGTTTACACAGCATTAGCACAGGCTTGCAAAGCCACATAGAGAAGGGCTGTCTTTGTGTTCAAAGATTAGGTAGCTCTGACACCCATGGGAGGCAACAAGATTAGAGAATATATGGGCTCACTGTTTCACAAGGTGACTAATTCAGGCATGAGGCATCTGTCCTCAACAGGAGCCTCTGTGAGCATCCTCTGCAGATTACAGCATAAATGTTTGTCTGGTGAAAAACTTAATAGACGTGCAGAGGGAAAGCCATTTTTGCTGCGGCTCGCACATACATATTCTCTTCTCTTTTTATTATTCTTAATCTGAATGTTGCCTCTAAGAAAAGTACAGGTAGAAAGTGTGGGTGAGAGGACGGGGAGGGACATTTATCTGTAAGCTGTTTGACTCTTTGACACAGGCTTAAATCTAATAATCAGAAAGCTTTCGAAGTGAAGTGGACTGTCACCGTGAAGTCAAATCTGCTGGAAATTAAGTCCATTAATCACACAGTGCTTCATTTAGTTCTTTTTCTACATACGGCTCCGATGCTCGTCTGTGCGAGCGACTGCTAAAGAATGGGGGGCTTCAGTTGGAAAGAGTGAGAGAAAAAGAGAAAATGCTCGGCGGTGCAGAAGAAAAACCATCAATTCTCATTATGGAAAATAGATCATCTCTCCTAATTAGAGCCACGGCTTTTTACCACAGTACAAATGCAGAATAACGCAAGCTACCGATGGCAGGCACCACCCACCGCTGATTAATTAGGTGAATGAATAAAAAGCGATAACGACCCTAAGATTTTGCCCCAGATAGCTTATTAAAGGTAAAGCACGATATATTGCAGGTCAGGTCCTTTGGGAAAATATATACCATTCCTAGCAATGATGGGATGTGCTGCTTACGAATGATATCCGCCTTTCTGTTAGCTACATTTGTATTTATACGTGTTACTTAAACGCTTAGCAACTGCAGACCCATTTGTAGCTTCCTCGATTCAGTTACGTAATAGTTTCAAGTGCGTTGCATCAAGCTGTGTATGATGATGCAAGTCTCCTGTGACACTCCGTCCTGATCTCTGCCCTAATCACCATATAGCAATTTGAAGATGTCAAATATCACGCGTTGGCATTTGTTCAATAATCATGAGACAATAGAGTAGATGGGTGGGGAGGGATTTGTTCCTTGTCAAATGTGGAGTGACAGGTTGGGAAAGGAAGTGAATTTTGGCACCAACAGGGAGGTAATGCTGGAGCGAAGAGCACTATAGATAATTGGGATCTTCCTTTTTAGATGATTAAGATAGCGTTACAAATTTTAGGGAAAGGAAGCAGGCGGGGAGGGGGGTCATTAAGGTAAGAAAAAAAAAAGAAGAAAGAAAAAAGAAAGTTCTCTCCGTATCCATATTATTAAATATTCAAAGTGGAAGGGGGTTCATCTACCAGTTAGTCTTTGAATCTCACACAGGAGGCACCTTGTGTGACGCCAACCCAGACTCCAGAATAAAATATTGCCAGTGTACATTTCTGCAAACTGCTGATACGTATAATCTCAACATCATTTGTAAATAAAGGCTCCGGCCTTTTCTCTGTCCGCCTTTACATCATTAAGTACAGAGTAGGTGGAGTTGATAGTGGACACACAAAATCTGGGACTATGCAGAGTTTGTATCCTCACTCCTGTACATGTTCAGTTCCAGGCAGTAAAAGGTGAGGAAAAGATTACAGGTTGGGTTGAATAATAATAATAAATACATGTTTGGTTTTATTTTATGAGGCTTAGGGAATAGAAGTGGGTGCTTTGGTTGGAGTGTGGAAAAAGTGGTGCCTTCATTTAACCCTTTACAGGCATTCTTAGAAATACTCTGAGATTCAAAATATCCAACTTAGTGTGTCATTAGAGGACACCGGGCTTTATTACTGTACTTTTGTGATTTTTTTCCAAAATGTTTTATCGTTATGTAGAAAAACAAGGTTAATGAAGTTACCATATTTGGTTCTTTACCCATAAATGGCAAAAAAAAAAAAAAAGATTAAAAAAAATCTTAAGAAGTATATATAAAAAAATACAAGAAAAGCATGTTTAGACTTTTAGAACATTACAAGAACATGAGTGCTGATCTGTGAAAGTAGAATTGTTTCTTTGTTAATCAATCAAAAGGAAAGTTGCCTTAACCAAAAAAAAAAAAATTCAATTAAAAAAACGTCACGTCAAAAAAAAAAAAAAAAACTCCAAACCATTCAAATGCCTTTTTTTAGGTTTCAATTTTTTTTTTCATTCCAACAATTTCTTCTTTCATTCAAATGTTTTTTTGGTTTTTTTTATTGAAGTGAAGATTTGAAGTTAAGTTTTTTCTTTTATTTTTTTCTTTGATTGGAGTGATATTTTTCAGGACCACACTACAAACAGAGGGGCAGGAGAAATTTCCCATAATTCTGCTCGAATCATCGGGAAGGTGGAAGTGCGGCAGTGTGATGAAAGAAACACACGAATCTATGGGTTTTCTTCGTAAACAACTTAATCATTTGATGAACCGTTTAATGCCGTTTCAATGTGTCATAGATCGCATTTCTGCAGTTTATCGTTGATAGCCGCAAAAAAGATCAAAGCCCATGGAACAGAGACGGTTACAGCTGCTGACGGCATGGAGGATACATTCAGAAACAAACATCTGTTCACATTGGCATCGACGACTGCTGGTGACGTAACAGGTCTGGAAGGGTTGTCCCCCTTGCAGCTCCGTTTCAAGGGGTAGTGCCAAGCGCAAGGGCCAAGGGGGAGGGGCTAATGTGTGAAATGAGATTGTGCCTAAACCTTCACCTGTTACCTAATGTATCCAACCCTGTGAAAGGAACCACTGTAATGAAATAATCTGTTATTCCCACATGTCCCATCAGTGGTTAGAAAGTTATGGCTGATCAGTGTAATATCTGCGATCAGTTGACATTTTATTCTGAAAGCTCAGGAAGCAGTTAAATCTATTACTACTGCTGATAATCATATATCTAAAAATGGAACATATTTTTGACTCAGAAGTGATTTAAGAATATTGCTTTTATTTCACACTCAAAAAGCACTTTATTGTCATTATCACACAGCAACAAACCAGCGAGCATCTCCTGAAAACTAACCCCTAAAACTATTACAGGAAGCAATACATAGTCTGTAATAGATGAATAAATAAACAGTAATATGCATATAATAAATAAGTATGAAATAAATATACAATATAAGGTTTATCATACGGCTTCCGGAATCTAATCAATCCCCAAACACCATTATATGATTATTTAATTTGGAGTACTAATTTAACTTGGATGCAAAAGGGAAGAGTCTCTCCTACATTATTAAAAATAGGAATATTTATATTAAGAATTAACCCGCGGAGCTGTTACATATCGCCTTTGTGACTAACAGGATTCAGACTTCATTCATCAAAAAAGCCTGATCTTGGAGATTACACATGCATATACATATCTTTGGATATGCAAGAACATGCAGCGGCACTATTTTTCTCGTGAGGAAATTGGTAATATATGCACTTCATACTGACACTATAGCATGGTGTAGTTCAGTAGAATCAGTACAAACTGCCCTGACTCAACACGCCATTCATTTAATCACTTGTACGAGGGACCATGTTCAATCATATCCTATTTTCTCTTTTAAAATTCATGACCACAGCTCCTAACATTTCCACATGTTTGTTGCTGCCACTGCTTTTCTTCTTAAATGAAATAAATAAAGCAGGTACATAAATCCAGTCCAGCACAAACAGGACATATTGCTAATTTCATTTCCTTTCGTCTGTGACCCAGTGTAGTCTTATCTCTGTCCTCAGCACTTTTTGTGCTTTGTTTATTTATTTTCTCCTTTCCATTTCCCAGTTTCTTTTTAGACTTTAAAAGCGATAAGTTGTGGTTTGTTTAGCAAGGGTCACAGGTGAAGAGAATATCCTGGATAAAGTGGAACTGAGAGTCGAAATACAACAGAGAGCTCAGGCCTAAACAGACTCATAATACAAGCACATTCCCTCATGCATATTCATGAGGAAGACGCTGCTCATCACATTATCTTTGATCTGATTCATAGAGTATGCAAATGCATGTATGCACACAGAAGCACACAAGGCATTTCTAAGCCTCTTCCAAGCTGCGTGGATCATTAGACAACAAGAGTTAGCCACACTGGCTCACTCTTCTGCAGAAAGAATCCAATAAACACTAGGCTATGTAATATTTTTAGTCTCAGTACAAGCTTTATTTTGTGCCCAAGTGCTGTTATATATGCATTGATGACTTCATATAATGTGATATAATATGTTATATGTGTTTAATGTGTGTTATATTGGGTTCATTTGATCCATATGCATTCATTGGACTGATATTATTGCATTACAGGCAGCCATGGGGGGGGTTGCTTTACATGTTGTTCAGAGCGTATTCCATTTGGAATTGTAAATTAAGAGTAACTTGCTAAAGCAGTAGGACATGCGACGGCATACATCTGGCTGTCATGCAGCTGTTTTCTACAGATGTGTCATTAGCTTTGGGCTGATGTGATGTCCAAAGACAATTCCAACTGAAATTCTCTCACACATTAAAACCTCACACATCGTCGTGACAAACTCTCTCATGCAAATAGAAACCTTCTTACATGCATACCAGTGAAATCAAATAATTTACGCTGACTCAGATGTGCATGCTTGACTAGACTCTTCACTGATATTTACTGCATTTACATTCATGCTTGTATATGTGGAAGTCTCTGGGTTTTGAACAAATGTGTTGTAGCTCATACTCATTTTTAATATTTTTTAAGATTAAACTTTTTAATTTGGGGCTTGCCTCATAGTTTTTTGTAATTATACTTTGAATCCTACATGACAAACTCCCATTAATGTACCGTGAAAAAATGGAAAGTTGCTTCTTCCCAGTGATGGTGTATTTGACCATTACCATTTCACATCTTTATCTCCTCTTCAGTTAATTGAAAAATGATGTAAAGACATTGACAGACACGTGCATAGAGTCACAGAAGTGAGATGCATTTACAATATATAACACTTATAATTATTCAATCATATTTCTATCACTGTTTCCACAATTTGATGACGTCTACTTTATGTAGATTGTGGCTCATAATTACCTGCAGTAACCGATGATTGACGCAGTGAGGTAAAAATGTTTAATCCTTGCATGTCTGTCTTTCAAAATGCTAAATTATGTTTCATTTTGCTCTTTGTTCGGTCAGTAATGAAATACTGTATCAGCCCCTGCCTTTCCCGTCGCCATGGCAACAAACATTCCTTTGGGTAATAAAGCAGACAAACATTCAATCAAGACTGAGTCATTGAGGTGGGAACATTTTAGCCCAAAACACTGCTGAAATGAGCAGGAAGGTGCACTGAGATCCAGCTGCGTTTTGAAACATTTGTGAAGAATTTTGGATTTGGATCAACTTTTCTTTTTTTTTTTTTTTGCTTTTTCATGGATAATATTTTAGAGAGCTTCTTGATATGAGTCGGTTGAACATTCGAAGTGTTTTGCCAGTTCAAGGACGGATTAAAGAAGCTCTGGGGGGAGAGAGACCACTTTCTCTAAACTGTAGTCATTGCCGGTAGTGTTCTTTGATACATGGGAACATATTAGAGTCATCATGAGCTCTTAATGTGAGTAAGAACATATGGCAGTTTGCTTGACTCAAAGTGTCACACATTTAGTTAAGGAGCCCTGTCTGTTCTCGTAGTGTGGGAGGCATATTTTTCCACACTGACCCTGTGCTATTCTGGGCCAGCAGCTTCGCTCTGTGACAGCCAACTTCTGGTCCCTATTTCCCTAGAGGTTTCACTGAAGCAGACATCTCTCCTATGAGACGTAGGCCTAACATACGCGGAGCCTGTGCTCCTGCGGACATCAGCAAGCAACAACACACCACAGAGCAGTAACATTCCCAGAGGTGTCAGATGGATGGGGATGTTTCTACTGCCTACTCCACTGGGCTGAACTAAAAGCACATAATGGCAATCTTAAGCCTGAATGAAACTGGAGGCATCAGCCTCAGTAGCTCTGCTGTAGGTGCATAATTTACCATTCTGGAAAGACCGGACCCATTGGCTGTCATTGCGCTCCTGCAAACCTCAATTTCACTTCTGTGTATCCATTCTCTCAGAAAAGTAGTAATTATGTAAATTCTTTCACATTCACTTTGTGACAGAGTGGTAACTGTAGCAGCAAAGAGACGGTTTGCACTGGAACAGCTTTCATTACTTGATGATGAAAAGCTAATTTGTCTTCCATAAATGAGAAGATTATGACCTGTATTTTCAAACAGTCCCTGCTGACCAATCACATTGTCCACATATTCAGCCTGGCTCCAACAAATACTTTCTTTTGTGTCTTTGCACTTTACATACACTCTCAGTATTTAATTTCACTCATTTTTTGTTTCTAAAATATTGTTTCCAAATTATGCCATGCATTAATTATCCTGATACTTGATAAATAATCAATATGAATTTTATACAGCCACACTCCTTCAGATTTTTGCACTCAGTACGTCAATCCTTTTATCAGCTTTTATTGCCTAGATGTGACATTCTTGGTAATATTATCTGGCCATTGTTTGCGGTGACTCTGTCTCTCTTTATTTTCTTTCCCTCCTCCTTTGCTGTCATTGCCCCTGTTGCATTCATGCAAAGATGGCATGCTAAGTGAAAGAGGAGCCAATGGGAATCAGCAATGCCTGTTAAGCTGGTCTTAGTCACGGGGCATTGTCATTAGATTAATGGAGCAGAAGGAGCCATCCGTTCTCTCTCCAGAGGGGAGCTTTACTTTTGGTAGGGTAGGGAGAGGAGAAAATGAAGGGGAGGATGTGGCTCAGCCTCAAATGGAGGATGATTTGGCACTTTGCACCCCCCCCCCCCCCCTCCACTCACGCCTCCTGCTGATCATGTATAACCACTCACATGTTAAGTGCAGGATCCTGTGACCCGTGCAGTAAGTACAGTATTTCCACTGTGGGCCACAGAGAAAAATAACATTTTAATTTCTTATTTGACACATTTAATATTGTACTGAAATCATTTTATTGTCACCTTTCATATACCTCATTACTGCACATGATAAGTCATCACTGTACATGTTTAAAATTATTCACTTGTACTCAGATATCTGCTGAGGTGGTACTTTATGGGATGAAGATGCACGACAGTAGATAATAATTGTGTGCACTTGCTTGTCTTTTGTAGAGCAATTAATTCTCTTGTAAGTAGCACAACCTTTGTAATTACTGTGCTTTAAAATAAAGTGCTAGCCAAATGTTCTCATTGTGCAACTTGGTAGCTTTGCCCACAGCATATAAATTTATATCAACACACTTGATTCAGTTTAGAATTCAGTCCATGCTTCAGTGAATTAATTCTGGCAAAAAGGGGCAGCAATAAAAAGAAAAACCTGAGGAGACTAAAGTTGCACAACAGTATTAGCAGAAGAGAAGAGACAACTGTTGCCATGGAAAATAATCCGCAAATTCTTTGCTTTACCATTTCCAGCCAATTACCCTGAACTACTGTTTCATCTGGGTGGCAAAGGTTTTTGGCAGAAGACTTACTCTCAGTCCCAATGAGTTCTTCAGTACAAGTTACATCTAACGTCTAAAGGTGTTAGTTGTTGTCATGTTTGTTTTCCTCGGTGCAAGGTCCATTTCTACAGTCAGTAGCGCATACGCTGCTGTTCACCTTCAGCTTGGTGAACAGGCTTGTTTTCCTAGTTCACTCACTCAACCAGTGGAATAAGATGATTATCTGCCTGGTTGCTTACATGTCCCGGTGATACAATGCCAGGCCCCTGTATCACATATACATTTTTAAATGACTGCATTTTAAATGTGGTTAACAATGTAGCAATAAGCTGTTCTTCTGTACTGGCCTGTTGTGGTGATTGCTCATCAGGGGGAACTTTAGTTCTCTCCTCACGTAAGAGGAAAATACAACTCTGGGTTCATCCAAAGAGCACAGGGCATGTGGGTATTTTAGACTTCTTTATGAAGGTTGATGGGTCTGGCAGACAGAACTCCAGAGAGAGTTGTTGTGTTCAGACCGAGACATGTTTTGCCAGCTAAGTTAAGACAAACAATAATTAAGGCTAAAAGAAACGCTAACTATTGTTACTGAGGAAACACTTAACCTTTCATCATCACTGTGATAATGAACACATCATAAAAAACTGCCTGAAAAATTAGAAATTATTAAAAAAATCACGTCATGTACATGCATTCGTGGCGCTCGTGCAGAACTGTTGTTCTTCATCAGATCAGCACCTCCACCTCCTTTTGGAGTTATTTGGAATTCAGGAGATGCATCATGATGAAAAAACAGATTCTGGGTAAAGTATGCTGAGCACTTGTGATTGGTGTTTGTATTATCAGTCAGCCTAAGCAGAATCACATACAACCTGCTGTCTGTCTGTCTTTCATCTCTGTGTATCTGTCTGTAACATTGAAGATGTTGCTCCAAAGGACTGGACCACTGATATGTGAATTTAACCCTTCAGCAAACTGTATTTTTCTAGCTGCTGCATAGAATGGTAGTATATTGACTGACTATATATTGGCTCAGGCTGGGTCATTTTTGGATTTGAGCAATGAATAAATCATGCACACTTTGATTAGTTGCTACTACATTGAGCACACATATAAAAATACAGGTGTGCAAAATCCTCATCTGCACATATGGTTACATGTCGACACCTGTTGGGACAAACGCACATAAGCTGTCATCAACATTTGTATTTGAACAGTCAGGTGTCAGTGGGTGGATTCATGGAAGAGCTCTTTTAGACCATAAATATCATCAGGATATGTACACACAAACATCAGTCAGTGTCTGACTCTGTGCATATGAGAGGCAAAACAGACCGCCTGATGTTTAAGACAAATATCCAATTACAGTACAGCAACAACACCCGTGGGACGGCAGCTGTGAATATGCCCTGATGGTGGCTCCCACAGCCTGCCTTATGTTCTGCTGTGGAAATAACCTTAAATGCTACAGGCTGGACCCCAGCTGGTCATAAGGCACCCGTTTCCTAAAATTGCTTGATGACAGCAACATGTTTTAATGAGTCTTTTTTATGAAAGAGCAGTTTTCAAGGTGGTGACGGAGGGTTTTTTACGATAGAGATGTCCAGACGCTACTCCCCAAAGAGCGATAGCTGCAGCAGTCTTCAGTTCCTACCATTTAATTACGCCATTCCTGAAGTAATTGGACTTAAAATTTATGGTTTATCAATGTTATGAAAGGAAAACACCCAGACTAGATGAGCGAAGTCAAAGTTGTAAGTCGTAAGTATTGCCATTTGTACGACTTAAAATCCTCTTTTTTTTTTTTTTTTTTTACTTTTCTAAAGTTAGAGTAACTTATAATTTGACACTTTTACAACTTTGAGTTCTCACTTCTGTTAAACTAGTCCCAGTTGGAGTAATTAAACTCTGTATTTAGATTGAGGTGGATTAATGTGTTGGACTAATTTTCACAATTGAGGTCGCTTTTTTCTTTCATATTAGAATCAGTAAGTAACCACCCTATGTATAAATAATTCACATGAAACTTTACATTCAGTGCTCTTATTAATGTTCATAACAGTTTGCATCAAGAGCCGAGTAAATGGGATCTGCTCCGAATTATAACCCTAGTCTGAGCATGCTCCGTATAAGAATTCTACTGTGAGTTATTATTAAAGGGTGCAGATTGTTTGGAAAAATTGGTAGGGAGACATGAGCGCAAATGCAAAACATCCCAAGATGTCATTCTCATGGTTGTTAAGAGAACTAGTGAAGTTACAAGGGAATTTCAACAGTGATGTGTGCATCAATAACTTATTATACATGATCAAATCTTAACTTATGCCAAGCATTCTGAAAAACACATCTGACAAATAAAGAGAATAAACTATAACTTTCAGAGAAAAAAGCAAGAAAGAAAAACATAAAGAATCACCACAGACAAATACAGCGTTCACCCTTAAAGACCCAAACATCCACCTCCAACCAAAATGATCTACTGGTCTAAAATGTTCAACACCTCCACCTGTACATGTAAGTACTTGTTGTAAAATACAGTTTATCTTTTCATGGTCATCAGTTATGACCCATTTGGACGTTCAGAGGCTCCGTAGTGAACGTGGAAACATCGTCATCTTCTACAACACTGATTCACCAGTAAAACCCATGGAGTTGGATTGACACTGGATGGACACACTTGGTTTTACTTTCAGTTAATGATATATTTTGATGAAAAAGTATATTTTTCTTCTATTTTCTCTGTTTTTGATGTAATAACCCTCAACCGTATTCTGAGCTTTTATGAACTTCTACATGATCAGCCCTTTAAATATTGAAAAATACCAGATTTTCACTGAAACATACAACATTGCAGAGGATAATACTATAACAAGTGGTTTGAGGAACAACAAACCGTAGATAAAGATGGCAAGACCCATTAAAAGTAAATGGGGAAAAAAGTGTTTTAAAATTCATACAGAATTTTAACTTTGCCCTACTTTTCCCAAAATGTTATCAGATCTATTCTGCATCACTGGCAATCTATAAAACAAATTTGGTATGAATTCAACCAAATGTTTTGCTGCTAGAGTGTTAACAAACAAAGAAACCAAACCAAAAACAGTACCCCGTGCCTCTCCTTCAGGGGGTGGGGTAATAAATGGTGATAAATCTGTCTAGAAAGGTTAAATAAAGACACATTTTTATTGGAAACTGTCACAAAAGTAGCACTGGGTCTTTATGGGTCAAACTAATGGACACGGGAACTAACACAACCCCGTCCATTTCCAGTCCCAACACTTTCAGCAGGTCCTCTGGATAATACTGTAAGGTTGCCTTTAAAAATCAAAAATTCTTTTTGTTGTGTTCTGGAAAAGTGTCAGTTGTCAGACTGAAGAGGTAAGGAAAAGCTGTTGTCAGGCCAGGAAGACTCTGAAGGACGACTCCTTCGTCTAAAAAGACAGCACTGTTGACGACTACAGAAAGAGCTGAGCTTTCATCACTTTCCAACGCGGTTATGCTACCCACGGTGAGACCCTTAGTCTGCTGCGCTTCTGGGTCATTTTCTTTGTGATGAAAAGACATGAAATAATCAATACATGAACAGTGAATCATAAGGAAAGGCATTTACCATTATTGTGGCTGACAGCAATACGGTCTCACTCTTAAAACTTGTGATAGCTACCGGTTATTTCCACACTGAAGACTTTTTGGTTCACATATTCAGCATTTCACATCCTGCAGCGACACACTTTACAACTTTTATGCATGGCAACAAGTCAACAGCCAGAGCTTCAGTGTGTAAGAGTCAGGAGGATGTAATTACAGAGATGGAATATGACATTCATAATTATGCTTTCATTAGTGTATAATCACCTGAAAATAAGAAATGTGTAAAGAGGACATTAGCACGGAACCAACCTTTTCTTCTTCTTCTTTCTGTTTTATGGCACATGAAGTGAATGAAGCTTTGAGTTTGTTCCAGAGTTAATATCCCTAATCCAAAAGCCCAGAACTGACAAACCGAGCACTGTAATGAGGGCCTTTTGTTCACCAGAAAAGAGGGCAGACAAAACATATTTAGTTTTCTGCAACTTGACTTTTTACATCTACATATTCCTGCATATTCCAATACTGATCTTAAAAGGTTATTTCATCAAACATGCCATGATAAAAAAAAACTAACAAACAAAAAAAAAACTAACATTCACTGCCTTAAGGACTGTAAAGGAGTCTAAGTCAAAGCGGCCTCGTAGCCCAGCAATTAACAGATACTCGAAACTGCCGATAAGGTTTCTGTTTACGATCCAATGCAACTCTTCTTTGATGTGTTGAAAAATTAGAACGCCAAGTGAAAATTGTATGCATTATTGACTACAACAAATATCACTGTTCATGAGAATTAGGCAGCAGATCAAAATCACAAACAGCAAAAATAATAGTTGCTCAACGCAGCATGTGTTGAATCTTTTAGCTAGTTGTCTGTGTGTCACTGAAGTATACTTTGATCTGATCTTTTGCTTTACCAAGCCAAATAAAAATCTGTTTCAAACATCTCCCGCAACTACTTGCAAAGTTCAGGTCTACAGCAATCTGAAACTCTGCCAGTTCACACCAGTGCGAACCACACTGTGGAACACTTCCATAGTAACGACTCTGTTCTAATGCAGGCTTCTCATGCAGGATCTAAAAACTGGAGGATAATAATAATAATGATAATAGTAATAAGTTATTTATTATAGTTACATATTGAAGAAACTCTGGAAATATGAAAAAAAAACAACTGAAAGGACTGACAATGACTTCTATTCCCAGAGTAGACCTGTTGTTTAGGAGTCTGTGTCACCTGAGCAGAGAAAATTCAAGCTATTGAGACGGGATTCAACAGAGAAACAGCCGATGCTAAAGTTGCCTTTCATTGTGAACAGGTGAGCTCCAGTTCATACAGTAAATACTCAGAAAATCACACACTGGTTTTTTGACAGACTGAGTTGCAGTTGGTTTGAGTCGAGTCCATTTATTGTACACCACTGCAGTCTTTACCTGCCACACTCTGAAACAGTTATGTCCAACATTTAACTCCGATCCTAGCATTATTTTAAACTAAATTACATGAAAGGTGAGGCTAAACATTATGTGGGTTTTATACACCAAACAGTCCAATGGTCTATGTATCTGATATTTCTTTGACCCATAAAGACCCAGTGCTACTTTTGTGACAGTTCCCAAAAAAAATGTTATTTAACTGAATGTAAAAACAAGTGTCTCCATCCACAGTTGCTTTTCTATTGACCCTCAAATATCGCAAATATAACCTGCGCATAAAAATCCACCTAATGGAAAAACAACAATTTCGCCAAAAATCTCGTTTATCGATTAAAAGTTTTTGCACTGGCAAGAGGTGGTTTTTTTGGGTGTTGCAAAATTGGTATATTGCGCAAAACTGCAATGAAAAGACCTTTTTTCGTAACTACTAAAAAACAGATGTTGACGGACGTTACAAGTGAAGAAATGTGTGGACACACCAGGAAACCACATAATTTTTAAATTTAGTACATGACAGAGGGGTAATATATAGTAATAATGAATATATCTGTAAAACAACAGGATATTTACGTTCGTTGCCATGTTTATGGACTGACTGCT
>JAPTYQ010000001.1:6759341-6776131 GCA_029814465.1 Ostorhinchus cyanosoma
TTATTTTAAGTGTGATGAGATATTTGGACTAGAAATGAGGAAAAATACACTTGGTAAGATTTGGATTTTTGCAGTGTATCAGTATTTGCTAACCTGTGAGCTGTATATCTGTACTATAGGAAAAAAAAATATTTTGAAGCTGTTTTTGCCATAATTACCTTGACATTGCTGCGGTCTGCGTCTGCCGCTGTTGTTATTAATTAAAGTAGGTCATCAGGACATAAAACAGCAAATTTGTCATGACTGCCTTTCAGCATTCAGCTCTGCGTGCAGTGTAAGTGGTATAGGGATGTTCATTTTCAAAGTAGAGTACAGAAATTAAAATCCCTACTTGTACTTTTTTTTAAAATTTTTGCTGTAGTGTACTCCTGAAAGGTATTAATGTTAGTGTGCTTTGTGTTTAGAATGATCCGAAACACAAAGGAAGAGGCTGATGTCTTTATTTCTTGGGAAACATTTTTGTTTTGTGAAACAGCTCCTCAAAACCCCTTAAAAGTAGGTGCTAACGTCATGAAAAGTAGACAGAGAAAAGACAGGGTAAAAGGAATTCAATCATTTCACAATTCCCTCCCTACAAGACATATACCGGACCACATTTGCTTTTTACACCCCCACCCATCCTTCCCTCCCTCAGTTCTATCTCTCCCATTAGAGCCCATTTAGCGAGGCGGTATATCTATTGTTTCTCTTGGTACTTTCATCTGCTGGGATAATTGAGCGACACAATCAGCTCCCTTCCCTGCTTGCTGATAAGTCGCAAACAGCATTAGGTGAGTCACGTGTGTTCACTCAGCCATCTGTCTGAGCTCCTCTTCTGGCTCTCAGCTCCATCATAATGGACTACCTACAGTACCAGTAATATGGTATCTTAAACACATTCTGTTCTATTATTGCATAATTCAGTTTAATTGATTGGGCTAATTAATTGATGAAGTACAGTGGCAATTTAGTATGGACACCTAAGGTCAATTCCTTATGGCCGTAACCTTGTCACACACTGAGACTACATAATTGTGCTGCTGTTGTATTAATCCTCCATGGAGCATAGGGCTTGTTTCTAGAGTCAGCAAGACCTAAAGCATTATGTCAGCACTACTGAGAACAACAAATGGATAACTGTTGATGTTGCAACATCCTATTGATCGTCCTCTTATTTTTCTATATCATTTAATGACTTATTTTGGAGCAAACATCATTAAGGCTTAAAATGAGAAGCCTCTAATCTGCATTTTATACCCAGCTGAATTCAAAAAAAGGGTACACCTTTAGATAGTATCATTCACTTTCATTTTCATTTTGATATATTACATGTTTTAGCCTCAGTACATCCCAGGAGTCTTGTATTTTTCTGAGATGTTATACAAGCTACTCGTGACTTACGTGTAAACAAACCTCATCTAGTCGAACAAAGCAGTGATTAACTGTTTTTAATTGGCATGAATGCTATGGTGAACAATATTATTGAAGCAACCAGGATAATAAACATCAATAATGAGATGAGAAAATAACAGTGATAATAATACAGTTCATTAGGTAAAATAAGATAATTAACCCCTTTTACATACTGTTTCTGCTACTGAAAAAAAAAATATCACCATGGTAATGCCTCAGTCACAAACGGCTTTGAACACCGTGTGAACAATTTATGGATTATTTCGTACAACCTTCCAAAGGTGGTTTTGTAGGCTGTTCCTATGTTTGTAAAATGGTGGGTGATCGTGTGCAAGATTTTCTATGAACGTGCTTTTCATAGGTCGCGCTAACAAATGCCTTAGGAACAACCTAAGAACAACGCACAAAGTTTGTGGATCTGGAGGCCATTGCAGAACCCCATGTTCCTACAGTGGCCACAAGTCAATCACAAGAGCACATTATGGTTATTAGGGGTCCCTTAAGACGTTCACATGAACAGACGTACAGACAGAGATTCACACGGCTTTCTTAAGGTGCACAAAAGGTGTTACACGTGACATTTGTGCCGTTCTTATTGGGGGTCAAATACAAATTTTCAAGACGGAGTGAATGACTGGACTCAAACGCACGGTGCTGAGGGGAATAAAGTGTTTTACTGATAGAGAACGAAACATAAAAAAACAAAACCTGGAGGGAGATAATGCACAGTCCACAGGGTGGCGACGGACAGTTAGGGTTTGGCACTCATTGATAGACAGTGTTTTTAACGTTCACTTCCTTCTATTATTCTTGTGCATGTTTTATTCTTATACCTTCTACTTCATATTTCTTCATTTGATGTCTTATTATGACTCCTAACTTCTAACAGTGCAGTTTTCCTGCATATTTTATAGTAATGTGTAATTCAGCACCATGGACAGTGCACAATCCCAAACACAGAAAACGCTCATTCTCATTCTAAAATGCTTAATGTAAAAAAGCTTAACGTAGTTCAATGTCTGAAAAGAGCATCAATCATCACCACATTATGGTGGACATCTCTAATGCTGGGATAGACTCCAGCGCCTCCACGACTGTCTGGAGGATGAAGCGGTTCAGAAAATGAATGAATGAACGAAAAAACAATATTCTATTATTAAACGATGTTAAGTTTTGCAGTTTTGCAGAGGTTAAAGTGGACATGACCACAGATGTCCACACAAACTTTAGTGCTGATTGATCACTGTTCTGGGTCATTAAACTACGTTAAGCTGTTTTTAAATGTTAAGCGCTTTAGAATGTCCCTCTTCTTCTGCTGCTGTCAGACCAAAACATCCGCCACAATCACTTGATCTTCCTCTTCTTCATCTTGTAGCTGTAGAAGTTTCAGTCTTGTGGGCATTATTACCATCTTGATTGCGATGAGCATGACATGGGACTTTTAGTTTCACGGCTACTGTTTATATACCGATCTAAATATTCTGAAACAGTGTTAGAACTTCCCACCAGTGACTCCAGAACTCCCTGAGTTGCTCATAGGAATGACCTTATGACAAAATAATTAATGAAGTGGCCATAAGTCTGATGTAGGAAGGTCCTAAGGCAGCCTTGTGAAGACCATGACAAGTGTACGGTGTTCGTATGACACAAAATCACGTCATTTTCTCATGGAGGACTCAAGATGCTCTTGTGTTTTGAACGACAGCTGTACCGACTTCATAAGATGGTCGTAAGAAACTACTGCTCCCTCCACGAATGTCTACAAACTCCAGATCTCGTACGAATCCCCCCCATCATTCGTAAGAAGTTTTGTGACTGAGGCTTAAGTCATAATTATGAGATAAAAAGTCAAAATTGTACTCCCGTGGCCAGGGGAAACGATTCTGAGCGGGAATACGTACCCTGGCATGTAGGACCATCACCGACTGATCCAACAAGAAACAAGTGTTTGAAAAAAGATTCCTAGGAGCATGTTGAATATCTCCTAACTGTTATTGGGAGAATATATACGCTATCTTGGCTGTTTCCATGATGGAAACAGTATGTCACTAATTTATGCTCATAGGCATTAAGGGGTTAAACAGACAAAAGCACAAGAGAATGAAAAAGCCGTCTTTAACTCCTGGAGGTTCGAAACTGCAGCATATTATTTGTTTTAACCCTAACACCCCTACAGAAGTAACAGCACCATGAAAGTAAGATGAATAGATTTTGCAATTTAACAATGAGTGTTCCAGCTGCTTGCTTTTAACGCTGATGTTTACATCGTTTTTCTGTGGGTGTACGCATTAGCCTGCAAAATGTACATTTTATTTATTTATTTATTTTTCACTGGAGTAACTTTCTGCAGAATACTGGATAGAGTACAGAGTTCACAATGTTCCCGGTGTCAGTGCCAGATTTTATTTGTCCAAAGCAAAAGAAAAGATGGGAGGTGCGATGCAGAGGCCAAAGGAAAACAGTGAAGGAAAATTACTAGTGTGGGTTGTCTTCTGCCTTTGGTGCTGAAGATATTTCACCCACAAACTTTAGAGATACTGCGGTGCTGCATTAATATGATTATTGACATAATAGTAAGCTTTTGATGAGTTCCAATGCTTCTGTACAATATATAAGTAAAACTATAGTGGAGGAGGATACATGTCCACATTATGCATCATTCCATTTGAGAGGAACAGCTGAAAAAGCATTGGTTTAAGGTTAAAGTCTTTACTGGGAATGTGATGAATAAATAACAGGAAAGACAAACAACAAGCAACAAAGCAAGGCGGCAACAGATAATTGTAAAGTAAATATATGGGTGCTTCTGTGAAACTGGGTTTATTTTGGTACCTGGCACTTTTCCAGCTTTTTAGACCCAATAATAAAAGAGAAATATAGACATATTTCCCTCCAGGACGGACCTAATGATGACCTCAGATTAATGCAAAAAAAATTCTACTCTTGCTCTGAGCCATCCCATAATGAATGAATTTTTAATAAAATATTGGGGCCAAAAATGGAACATTAAAGCTACCTATAGGTGTCAGTGCATTAGATCTGAAAACATGGCTGTAAATGGTGTTATATAGACTATAAATAAAGACACTGTGTTAAATGTGTCGATCCTTTTGGTTTTTCTAATCAAGACATGTGGGTTTTTCATGAATCTCAGTCTCATTCCAGGTTTTGTGTGTAACCCATTGTGTCCACTCATGTTACATGCAGAACTGGCCCATTTAAACACAAATAAGTCGTGAGTGATTTTGCAACAGCAGCCATTTTTGTGAAACACTCTGCCTTGAATAATTTGATTCCCAAAATGTACCTGTGAGCAAATAAAAAGATAATCACAAAAATAGTACATAATTTTTGTGTCCTTTTTACCGTGTTACATGCAGATTTTTGTATAAAAATAATATAAAAATGGGTTTTATCTGAAAAATAGTTTCTCTTTTTTCTCATTAAACATTACTTTTTTTGAAAATAGACCCAAAGTGTTTCCAAACTTGCTTCATAACATTCGTCTACATCTGGTTTGAGTTTTTAGCGCCATGTCCTGTTTTTAGGACCAGTTTCATAGAAGCACCCAGATACAAATGTATTTGTACCAGATTGTAGATAGATTCCCCATCACCTGGATGGTCATCTGCATCCTGTGTCTGATCCAGGTCCTGTGTTCCTTTAGGTTTCCATCTGGGTCTAATAGGTAGCTGCCCTCACACACTGCCCTTTACTTATGTGCATTTAAAACAAAACAAATGCCTTTATTTGCACTGTGACAAGTCAGAAAAATCTACTTTGTTCTGATATAATACAACGCTGCTTTTTTGTCATTTAATATTCACCTTCCTGTAAAAAAAAACATGATATAAACTGTGGTTCAGAAGAAAATACAGTGACATGCAAATGGATTGTATGAAAAAGATGCACCTAAAGGGTTAATACATAAAATACCAACTCAGAGACACATTGGCATAGATTTATTTATATCTATGGCATAAAAACAAAAAGAAAACATGCAGAAGAAAATCCCAAACAATAAAGAGAGTGTGGAAAATTAAAGAGAATTCTGAAAGGAGCATTTTGAGAGTATAATATTAAGAATTAAATGAAAGTGAGGTTTAGATCAGATGAAATCAACAAACTGTTATTTTTAATAGAGTGCTTCAGAGAAGGAAATTGGTTTCAGAGCCCAGTTGACATAAGATTAATAGCAAATATGTATGTTTACATCTTTAGACAGATTTTAAATGAGTTTGCTTAAAAATTCACAGTATATTCATAATACACAATATAACAAATGTTAAAAAGTTAATAACATTCATAAACATGCATGTGTGTGTGTGTGTGTGCGTGCGTGCGTTTGTGTGTCTGTGTGCACATATATATATATATATATGTGTGTGTGTGTGTGTGTGTGCGTGTGCGTAGATGGATATATTCTATTAACCTACAAAGACTCAAGCAGTCACCAGTAACCATCTACTGATCTAAGCTGTTTAATTCTTGTTGATCCACTCAATAAATAAATACATGAAAATAGTTTGCCGTCTTTTCATGGTCATCAGATATGACCCATTCGGACGTTCAGAGGCTCCGTAGTTACCGTGGAAACAGTATCATCTTCTCCATTGATTCACCAGTAAAACCCATGGAGCTGGATCAATGACAGTGAATGGAGACACTGGGTTTATGTTGTTATTCATATCTTTGCTTAAAATACTCACTTTTTCTTCAGTTTTCTTTGTTTGGATATAATAACCTTTGAATTTACTCTTGAGCATCTAAATTAAATATAGGACAGTATGTGATTTACAGGGAAAAATGCAAAATACAGAGGATAATGTGATAATAAATGGTGATAAATTACTTTAGAAAGGTCTGCCACAAAATTAGCACTGGATATTTGTGGGTTAATAGCCCGCCCCCTTTCAAAGTTGGCAGAGCTGTCATAAGATACTGTAGGGGAATTTCTGTAAACATCTGTTAATTTTTGAGGAAATTCTCATGCACATTTCAGGTGGTGAGGATGTTTTAGCCAGTCCAGGCATACGCTTCCTCACTAACATGTGAAAAACACTTTTATGTGTGCATGTAAAACTAACCACAAAGAAGACAAGATAATTACCATCGAGCTTCCTCCGTATGATGTCATTGAGTAAAGTTGAGTTGCAGCTCTGCTCCACGAGAAGCTTCTAATTGAAATAGTACACGGCTTTTAAATGTAAATCCCATCCTGTTATCTTAAGGCCGGGCTAACGTCTGCAGCAGACGCTGGAACGGGCCTGTAGCTCCGTTTGAAGGAAAACTTCATGTCGGTGACAAGGCCTCGATTACTCTGTAGTCTGTACAGATGCGATGTACGTACGGGGAAGTCACTGCGACCGAATGGCCTCGGGGAGGATTCCTGTCTTAAATTTTAACGAGGTGTTGTGTCCACTCCATCTTCAGGAGCTAATTGAGATGTTAAGGCGGAGAGCTGCGTTAGACTAGCGTTTCATTGGCTCCATATTTCTCTTTGATGAAGAACTGTTGTGTTTCCCGTTCCTGTTTCCCTCTTAGTGGTCGTAGTTGGGTTTTTAAGGGCTACCATGCACATCTGATCTGGACCATAAAGCACTTATTGATCCTTGTGAACTTTTGCCCCCCCCCCCCCTCCCCCCTCCCAGTCCTCACAGACCTGATGTCTATGGATTTGAACACAGTCAAGGAGAAATCTATAGCCAGGGGAAAAATGATTAAGTGTAGCTGAACAAAGGAAAAGGATATAGGACCACACACTTTTTAGAGGGTACTGAGTCCAATTAACTAGACTCTACCAAAAAATCAATAGCTGTCACCAAGGATTTCACTAAGCGATTTGAGCAGGGTTTTTAGTGGAATTCATTGATGTGGTCCTCTTTTTTCCTTTCCTTTCTAATGTGCATGTGTAAAGCGCCTATCCCGTGCGTCGGTATATGTTGTTCTGTGGTTGCGCTTGCCTTTGAATTGGCCGTTTGTGGTTTTATGTGATTGCAGCTTGGGTTATTCCCACCGCTACTCACGCCAACAGTGTCTCTCTGACAGCTGCCACATCTGCACGGGACGCTTATCACAACTACCTGCCCTCTGACCTTGCCTCAATTTAGCCGTCGCTCTTCCTCATATTGAGTGCGTTCAGATTTACAGCCAGGCCCAACACAGGCAGCCAAGGCACACAACTCTTCTGTGTAAAGCTGAGCCATAGATTCCTGACAGGCAGTCCACACATGGGCCCTGGATTGAAGTGTGTCCTTGAGAGGGAGAAAAATCAATAGCCTAATGGGAAAGTGGTTATGGCTTCTCTCTCTCTCTCTCTCTCTCTCTCCCCCCCTCCTCCCCTCCTTTTTTTTTTTTCCCGGAGACACTTTTCTGCCCACTAACTCCCTGTGTTTAAACTAATCTTCTCCTCAAAAAAAAAAAGGGACAAATTTTAAAGTCGATCATTAATGTGGTGCCCGGAGAGGGTAGATTAAAAAACTGATATATGGCCCAAGTCAGCGTGCCATTTAGAGACGTAGGGTGGTGTTGCTCCTTGTTATTACATCGGGGCACAGTAAATGGGATTTAGCCTGGGTTTTGCAGTGAGTAATAACACACATGCTCACACTGCCACCCACATGACATGCCTGTAAATCAGAGGATCAAGTTGCACTAAAAAGAAGTGCAGCAGAGACTGTGGGATAGAAGTAAAGACTCTTCACACTGTCTTCTTTTAAAATAATCACTCTGGACCAGACTTGGGCTGACAGTAAAAAGCAACATACCATAAATAGTGTAAACTTCTCCGGTCTCTAATCGCAGTGCTTATTAGTGGCTTCGGTGGACTCTAATATAAAAGTAAAAACGAAATTTAAGGAAATGTAGGAAATCAGTGCTCCTTTATTACCTATGGTTCAATTGTTGAGGCCCATTTACCGAGCTGGCTGAGTCTCTCTTTAAGTTTGCATCCTTTGTTGTGATGATGGCAAAAGATGATTTCAGCCAGAATGGGAAGCAGATGGCGAACTCATAGTTTGCAAGGAAAGTAGGTACGGTCTCTTAATCGGTGTATAAATAGAGGCGGGAGTTAGTTGAGAGTGCTCTCGAGGACAGCATTGTGAGACTGCACAAAGGACTGGAGCATTGTTAGCAAGGTTAGAGACCAGGCAAGCAGAATCCGTGACCATGTTTCCTTTGAGCTGAAGTTTTAACAGTATTATTATTATTATTTTCATCCTAATGGGGAAAAAAATCTGTTTATTTGGTGTGCATATTGCCAATCTAACATTTATTACTTGACTAAAAAATTGGTTCAGTTCGAGTTGAGGAAAGTGCTTTTAACTGAAATAGGCAGTAGTGGCTTTTCCATCGAATATATGCGCAGAACTTTACCGATATTTATTAAATGTCGAAAAAACAGAAGTACGTTATGTCCATTTTTCCATTAAATCCCAAATGTGATGATTTATTTATTATTGCGAGATGACACAAGAAGTCATTCCATAAACATGGCGACGAACGTAAATGTCATGTTTTACAGTTCTATCCATCATTCTATCCTGTACTAAATTAATTCACTGGGTTTCCTTGTGTGTCCGTATTTACCGCGCCGTGTTTCTTTTAAAACTCTTCTTCTTTTCTTGTTGTAACGTCCATCAACATCTGTTTTTTTAATTCACCTGACTGTAGTTGGGCAAAAAAAAGGTTATCCATTGCAGTTTTGCATAATATACCATTTGCGCCACGCCTGAAAAACCACCTCTTGCCATCGCAAAAACCTTCAATCGAAAAGCGAGGGTTTTGTCGACATTGTCATGTTTCCATTAGGTACATTTTTTGTTATATTTGCTCAATTTGAGGGTCAATGGAAAAGCGATTATTGAAATGAAGCTCTAAACCAAACAGTCGGCCTCTCGAGTTGTTTTGTACACATGTACACATTCAGCTCTCAAGGAAAAACATCCCTTCATTTATAGCCAAGTTTCTTGTAGTTTCATAGAATGAAAGTTTAGTACTTTTCCTTTTTATTCCTCTGTGCCGGAGTGAGGCATAGCTGTAGGCAGTATGTTGTTAGACGCATAATACCTCAATAACACTGTGACAGGATATCTTACCTTGAATATTCAGATAGACTTAAGGACGAACTGATAACTCATTGAATTTTGTGGTGAAAGGTCAAGGAATGCACATGACCTGAGAATACAGGCAATAAATCTGTCAGAAATTCACACAACTTCATAGGTAATGGCCAAGGATCCATTCACTGTATTCTATATGTACACTGTTGCAGCTGTAGCTCAAGTCCCACATCACAGGAAAAAAAAAAAACGGTGAACCAAGGGAATGATAAATGTGACAAATTAATTTTAAAATAGTGCAAACCTTTCACCAAAAATATACTTAATGCCTTTTATTAAATCCCGTCCTTTGCTCATTCTTCCTTGTACATGTATTATATTAGTTTCCATTAACCAAAAAGTTCACGTGGTCATTAAAATGTAGCTCTGTTTTTTGCTCCAGAATCGTTCCTGTCTTGTTCGCTGCTAAATACTCATGTTCTCCATCTCTTACTTGCCCACGTTGTCCATCATGTGTTTGGTGCGTGGGGATTTTAAAGCTTTCTCACTGAAAACAGCTGCCTCTGTGTGAAAATTAGACTGATGAGATGGTGAGAGCGAAGCACAAAAGTGGAGCTGCCGGCCAGAAAATGAAATCAAAGATCCGACGCACCTAGTTTTAGAATTATGGTCGCAATGCACGATTTAGCGCCGTTTTGTTTGCATGGCAGGAGTTCTGATTTTACCTTTTGTGAAACGTTTTCTAAATTGAGCTGTCAAATCTGCGCAGGTTGTGGTGCGTGGCGCTTCACAGGGCACGCTGTTTCTACTGTGAGCATTTTAAGCATTCATTGTACATCTATAACTTCTCACTTAAACTATGCCTAAGCCTGGCGGGTGAAAAAAATCCATTCCTACATGGTCACATTTAATTCCCTTCATCATTTTTCAACTGGAATGAGTGAAATTGCTCCTTACCATCAGCAACTTTGCTCATTAAGAGCTTGGAGAACATTTAAATATTTCTATTTAAAGCGCCTTCCCAGCAATTCCCAAAAGCCTATTTTACGCTTCTCCAGTAAGTGGATTAAACTGAATTAAAAATGAAAAGAAAAAGGGAAAGACTTTTTGTAGTGCCTTTTATGTTTGGTGAAATATAGCTTATGTTTTATATCAGACAAATAAGTATACTGCAGATACACCTTTAGTGCAAGCTGGCTAATTGATTTAGCTCACTCTGAACGTAAGAGAGGAGGAAAGTGTAGAGAATAATAATAAAATCACGCTCTTGGCTCTCACATGGAGGCTCCCCGGTTAAGCTGCCATACTTTATTTGTGTTTTTTTTCTCGTATTTCCTTTGCTTTCCCATCTTTCCTCATCAGACCCGTGTATTCTAATGGTGTTATTATTTTCCATCAATCAAAATAACTTCCTTCCAGAACTTGCTTTCCTTTTAGATTCCTCTCAAAGCAGTCCAGACAACGTTTCAAAGAGCAAACTCTTTCTCTAGGTGCTGTGCAGTGCAGTAGATATGAAGCATAGGCACAAGTTATGTTATCATTCTATATATTTGTTATGTCTATATCAGTTTTACACTATGTGAAGACTTGACATTTCTGAGAATGACTGTCCGTCGCTTTTGTCATGGTAATTTTCCACAGCCCCGAAGTCCATACTAAAGAAACACATTATTGGACCCTGCATCCAATTATCGAGACTCAACAAGAGATTACGTGGCAAGGTAGCCTGCTAAATATTCAGACATTCAGTCCGTATTCTTGAATATTGAATCATTTCCATTCAGATTCTGCACAATTCATTTGAACGCACAAAGAGCATAAAGCTTTTCCATCGGGTCTGGCCAATTGATACAGACAACAAAACCCAACCATTTTTATAGTCAATAGGGACTTTTCTTTTGTTGCTCGCCTTTGTTCCTTTCAAAAGACTTTGATGAATTTGTTTCCCTTCATTGGCAGTGATTTGGCAGACTGAGCTCGCAAGTTAATGTCCATATACTGTAAAAGTGAAGCATCTCTCACAGGTTACACGTACATTTGCACATGTCCACCATGAGCACACGTGCAAACAGATATGTGGCAGACGGGCCAATCTTCCTGTTAGATAAGCCAAGGTAAAAGGCCTAACTGGTGTGCTGTGTGCGAATGGCATATTGACGCTTAGACAGAGGTTTAAGGTGAGATCTTGCCTTTCCTTGAGGCGCATAAGTGGGCAGAGACTGATGTATGGGAAGACCACGGCGCTATAAAATTTGAGATGAAAAGGCTGTGGCTGTGTCCTTGACTAGAGTAACTACACAGAAATGCTTGCACCATCCTTAGCGATACGTGTGCAGTCACTCTAAAAAGGCAGGTTACTAATAAATGCAATAAACCTCACTCCTCTTTGTTCTCTCTTCCTTTCCTCTGTGTTTCCTATCTCTCCCTGCAGTCATGCCGCGTTTTGCTGAACAAGTGGAGGTAGCTATCGAGGCACTGAGTACAAACCCCCCGCAGGCCTTTGAGGAGAACGAATTCATTGATGCATCGCGTTTGGTCTACGATGGAGTCCGTGACATCAGGAAAGCTGTCTTAATGATAAGGGTAGGTTCACTACCTGCTCTTAAGGGTAAAAGTACTCACCGAGTAATGATTCAGCCAAAGCTAGAGGGAAAAAAATATGTTTGGGAATGCTAACAACAAGTGCAGTAACTTCCTGTGATTACTCGACTTTCTTTGAACATTCACTTGGTTATTACTGCGCCCCCTGAATGGGGAGGCAAGGGGTATTGTTTTTGTTCAGATTGTTTGCTTCTTTGTTTTGTTAACGATCTAGTGGCAAAACTATTGATTGAATTAATACCAAATTGAGTTTATAGATTGCCAGTGACAAAGAGTAGATCTGATTACATTAGGTCAAAGTTCCAATTTTTTATGAATTAAAAAATAATAAAAATCTCCATTTACATATAATGGGTGAAAATTCTAATGTCCGTAGCAGCAAAACTGTTGGTTGAATTCATACCAAATTGAGTTTATAGATTGTCAGTGACACAGAGTAGATCTGATTACATTTTGGGAACAGTAGGTTAAAGTTCCAATTTTTTATGAATTAAAACAAAAAATCCCCAATTATGTATAATGGGTGAAATTTCACGTCTGTAGTAACAAGAGTGTTGGTTGAATTCATACCAAATTGGGTTTATAGATTGCCAGAGACCCAAAATAGATGTGTTGACATTTTTGACAAAAGCAGGTCAAAGTTAAATTTTTTAAATAAATTTCTTCCCATAAGAAAATTTCTTCCCGAAATGTGTCTATGCTGTCTAAGTCTATGCTGACATCAGCACGCATATAGACATGATGACATCAGCTGGATCCATACCAAAATAAGCCACAATACATGTGAGGGGCGGGGTTTGTTGTGCCTGGAACCAGTTGCTTTAGAAATCAGTGTCAAATAGTCAGTGACGTTGCATATTCCAGTTTTATACCCACCTCTCCCTCCTTGACGGAGCTCACGAAAAATACAGAAATCCTGTTTTAGGGTTGATGTTTAACCTTTTCAGGATTTTTAGGTGAGGTGATATGAACTCTAGGATGAAAATGCTGTCCTGAAGGTTGGATGACACCCATTATAAAATAAAAAAAAGTCTATTCAGTGCTTCTATAGAAACAGCACAGAGCAGTATGGAGCACTCAATTAAAGGCGACCCACTGCCTCTGTAGATATAAATGGCTCATTTGAAGGTACTGAAAATACAATAATTGTTGCTTCTAGGTGAATATATATCAATTAAATCATTATTATGAATACTACATTCTGTTACTGCAATTTGAGCCATGTAATTTCCACTCAATTTTCCTAATCAGAACTATGAAAAGCTATAAAAGAGGGTATTTATTCATGAATCCTATGATTGCACCAAACACTTCCTATTTAGATTGAAAGAGCTGTTGTAATGTCCTCATATAGTGTTTCCAAGTGAAACAGAGCATGTGGTTGGATTTAGTTACACGATGCGTTTAAATACACTTTCCCAGATGTCACTGATCGTTTAGAAGTGGGTATGGCTTAGACAATAAAGGGCAATAAAGAGCTACAGAAAGAGTTATAGAGCTGCATGACCTCTGCACACCTCCCACGCCAGTGCTGTTAATTCACAAGGAGGAGGTTTGAATGAACAAATCAGGCCTAAATTAGATTCTTTAGAAGCAAAAAAGAGTGAAAATCCAAATACACAACTACTACTAGTACTGCAAGTTGATGCTCAGAGTGGTTTTGTTGTAAATTACTGGTATATTTTCCTCCATTTTTCCCTAAATTGTATTTATTGGACACATTTATCTCACTGCACATGGATTCAAGATTCCTTTGCTGTTGCTGGTTTTGTGTGTGTGTGTTTTTGTACTTTACAGGAGAGAGAGAGATTTTACAGGAGATAATTTTTCCTCAAAACTGACAGATTTGTTTGTAAAAGGAGGCCAGGCATGTCAAAACTTCAACAGTAAATGCAAAATACAGAACCGATGCATTAACCAGGGTCGGTATGAAACAGAGCAAAAGCATGAAAAACAATCAATTATAGTCGTACATCTGGATAGTCAGTGTTCCTGGAGTTAGAACCTCTGTAGATTATTACACTCTCTTTACACTATAGAAAAAGGTGACAAAAACCTCTACTCTGCTTCATTTAACCCAGGGTTAGAACTTCAATGTATTTTTCATTTCACTGTATTTTAAAGTAATGCACGCTGGCATATGAACATAGAATCATAGCCGAAAACATACAGTGGATTAACATCTGATGTATATTAATGAACACTTCTATATATTATATTGCTTATGAATATTAAATCATAAAAAAATTATCTCAAAACTCACTAGAGTCATACCCTTGTGAACTTATTATGACACATATTTGGACGCTATAACTGTACACGTGGGATAGTGTTAATGTGCCAACTGTGCTGTTTTCGGTAGCTGATAGTGGATCCAAATTTAACATAATTATCTTTGCCTAAGGAGGAAAAAATCATGGTTCAAGTTTGAAATTCATTCACATTTAAAAAGTCACAGCCATCACATGAGCTGCTTAACAAAGCTGGCAGAACATTGTACAGAATGTCATGATAAAAACACTGCATAACAACTTGATACGAGCAGCTCCACTGCCTCACACACTAATGTTACAGTATCTGCATTTTTCACCCTAACTGGCCCTTCTCTCTTCACCATGTAATTCATTTATTCAACTTTATGCAGGCTGGAAGGTTTCCCAGTGCAGCTCTGGAAAAAATCTAATTATGGAAAATAATTTGATGTTGGTAAATAATGTAAAACAGGCAGCTTTGAACTGCCCGAGACCAGCTGGCTTCATAATCCCATCCAAGTTCAATTACTTTCTGAGGAAACAACTTGGAAGATCCTTGCTTTCCATGTTGTCTAACTCCATCATATAGATAGCAAACGCTGATGCCGAATGTAATAGTTTTTGTGCACACATTTTTATGTGTCCGTGTTATTTTTCTTCCACTTAAGCCGAGTTACGGTACAGCACAGATCTTAAGCGTAGTCAGCGGATTAAAAAAACCAATTCTCCACAGTGTTTAAAAACTGAAGCATATCTTGGACATAATATAGACTTATAAAGTTCTCAAAAATATAGTTTTGTCCCTTTATGAACCCTGACAAATACATGCATACAGAGTAAAGTAGCAGCACACAGTTGCAGAATAAAACAGACACTATAATAATCAATATTTTTTTAGGGGAAGCTGCAGAGCTAGACCAAAGGTCTCTCTCTGAAACAAAGTTCAGCTTTTAGCCGACGTGCAGACTCAAAATCAAATATAAATCCATGAAGTTTCAAGAATATCAGCCACAGAGACACTACAGAATAACTTCAAATACGAAAAGATTGTAATGTAAATCAGATGTGAAATAAAGGATCCAGTGTTGTGTGGCTCACATGTAGGTGTGTTTGACCATGCGGAGCAGAAGTGTGTCTTAATATGGCCTGAGTCAGACTTTATCTGTCTTGTCTGGCCTTAACTGTCCTGGACAACCTGTCTCACGAAGCCCATTAACACTTCCATTACCCTTTATTTGTGACCTGGCTACCCACTGGTCTGTCACATCCTGTCTGTGGCCTGACAACCTGAAGTGCTGTAACCAACAGCAATGGATCAAGTGGATTTTATTTATGAAATGGATCGATTACAATTTTACTTGACGCCATTTTAAACAACAATAATATAGTGTGGTTTTCAAACCTGTTTTCAGCATGTGCTGCCAACCTCTCGGCCAGGTCGCCCTTATAAAAGAATGGAACTCTATCTGGTTAAATAAAGGTTTAACCCATAAAGATCCAGTGCTACTTTTGCTGCAGTTCCAAAATCGTTTTTAGTAATTTATCACCATTTATGAGTAATATTATCCTCTGTATTTTGTGTTTTTTCAGTGAAAATCAAGTATTTTCCTGTATTCCATTTACTGAAGATGTAGATGTTCATAAAAGCTCAGATTAAAGTTGAGGGTTATGAAATAAGAAACAGAGAAAACTGAAGAAAAAGTCACTTTTTTAGTCAAACCTATTATTAACTGAACATAAACCAATTGTCTCCATCTCCCATCATTGATCCAACTCCATTTCTTTTACTGGTGAATCAATGTTGTAGAAAATTACTGTGTTTCCACAGTAACTACGGAGCCTCTGAACGTCCAAATGGGTCATATCTGATGCCCATGAAAAGACGACAAACTGCATTTTACACCAATTATTTACATGCATTGATAGGATTAGTGGATCAACAGGTATTAAATATTTTAGATCAGTAGATGCTTTTGTTCGCCACTGGCTGTTTAGGTCTTTATGGGTTAATTAAAAAAAAAAAGATGAAATCAAAACATTCAACAACGACTTAAAACAAGCACAAAGCTGAACTCAAATGCAGTTTACAGTATGTCACAAAAGTGAGCCCACCCCTCACATTTCTGCAAATATCATCTGAACCAAAGATGATACACAACAAAGCCAAACAGTTTGGACCAGGTATGAGTAGAAGCACCAGTGTGTCTGCCTACAGTCCAGCATGGTGGTGGTGGTGGGGGGGGGGTCATGGTCTGCGGCTGTGAGTGCTGCCGGCTTTGGGGAGCTACAGTTCACTGAAGGAACCATGAACGCCAACACGTACTGTGACAGACTGAGGCAGAGCATGAGCCCCTGCCTTCGAAACTGAACCACAGAGCAGGATTCCAACATGATACTGACCCCAAACCCACCTCCAAGACCACCACTGCCCTGGTAAAGGAGCTGAGGGTAAAGGTGATGGAGTGGACCAGCATGTGTCCAGACC
>JAPTYQ010000001.1:6783819-6794352 GCA_029814465.1 Ostorhinchus cyanosoma
GCCAGAATAGATCCCATTAAATTTTAGTGAATGTAGATCAAAGGTCACCAAAAATGTGTTTTCACAATGATAAGAGATAGGGCAAATCAGGGAAAACGTCTGAGAGGGGCGGGGTTTGTTGTGCCTGGAACCACTTGTTATATTTGAAAGTACTAGAAGTAGTAGATGTTATAACTGCACAAGACCATTTGACCTTGTAAAAGTAGGTCAAAGGTCACCCATTTTCAATATCCTTCTGCTCCATGTCAAGCTGCATCCACAGTATGAATTTGGTGCAGATATGTCAGTGCTTTCTTCAGATAATGTGATTATGTCATTGAATGGACAGACAGACGACAAAATGATGACATTAGACCTCGGCTGAAAAGAACTAAAAGTTCACCATGAAATTGAGAAGATTTTAAACAGGAAGTGATGAGTTGTGCTGTTTTCACCCATGAAATGCAGATTTTAATATATATGTTGATTGAGAGAGAGAGAGAGAGAGAGAGAGAGATTGTTTATTTATTTATTTATTTATTTCGAATATTACAATTAAATCAAACAAAAAAATGTATATGAAAAGAGAAAGTCAAACATTTGAAAAGGAATGGGATGAAGTTTAACTTATAACCTCTTGTCCCCTAACTCCATCCTTCACCTACTCTAAATTCTTAGTTCAGATTCTCTAAGTAACTCAGAAACCCTCCCATATCAGACTAAATTCTGACTATGCATAAAACACAAAATTGCAGTATATATCAAGGGTAGACTGTCTGTTTTGCAGCATCATTTTACATTAAAATAAACTATATCCTTTTTATAACCGTAATAGTGTACATATCAAAACAAAAATAAACTCTGTCACTGAAGAAATAAGTCAATAAAAAATCAAGAATGAATAAAGTCGGTATAAAATGGAAAGGATGAGTGTTCATAGATTACTGTAGTGGGTGTCACACAAAAAGGGTTCACTGGAAATATCACATCTTAGAAAAAAAACAACATAAATCTACTGTAAATTGCACAAGGCGTAGCCTACAGCTGAACTGATATGCAACTTATAAAAGTTGTCAAATTGGAAATGCAACCATAGCCTAAAACAACAGACTCAGGTTTGGGTGCACAGTCCCTGCTCCAGGAAGACTGTGGGGGTCCTGGGTGTAAAGCCTTTTCAGTTGTTATACATCTACTCCCACAAAGACTCCCGCGGTGTTAACATTGCGGGGCCATCTGAGCTTAGACATGGCAACGCAGCCACACAAAGAAACTTCACACCACTGAACTGTTAACTTATTTTCCTGGCTCTCAACTGTTCTGTGAGTGGGCTGCTCTTCTTGGGAACACTTTGAAGTTGCAGCATGTCCTTTTGTCATAACGCGTTACTGTAATGCTGTGATATAAGGTGGATTGAAGGGTGACGAAGCCGAATGTAATGTGAACACGCACTTAATTATCTAGCTACGCACACAAAGTAAAAGCTCTGGCGACGGTGCCGTGGCATGTTTTCGAACTATTTGTACATTTAGTCGCATGTCGTATCATGTCATACATACAGTGGATCTGGCACAGTGTCACAGCTTCACACACACTTAATTGATATTGCCTGTTTTGCCACTCATAGACACTGTTACGCCCTCAGAGGCTAAACATTTACACACGCACAAGGCAAGCACATCCATAAAAGATGTGTTTGCTGCGAACCACTGGTGATCTGCCCAGTCGGCCCTAGCCTGTCGTGTCAGGATAAAGCCTGCCGTCCTCTCACGGTCATGCCAAGTGCACGCCGGTTGCTTTGTGTTTGTATTCAAACAGACAAGAGGAAGCGTAATCCATTTTCTCCATAGGAGCTGACATGAGCACACTGAGGTTTCCAGTCATGATCCGGCCGAGCCCCTCCAGGGTGCGGCTATCGCACACAGGACACAGGCGTGATATCTCCCTCTCCCTCTCCCTCTCCCTCTCACTTTCTCAATCCTTCCTCTTCCTTTGTCCGCTGCGGAAAGGAATCAGATGAAGTCCGGGGCAGCCCCAGGAGCCTTTGTTCCCTGTGTTTTGCCCCGTGTGGCGCTCCGCTTGTCACTTCTATTACACATAAGCATAAAGTTAAGTTATTAGAACACACATGCATAATGAGAAGGCAGGAAAACACACAGGGGAAGGAGGCCTGTTCGTCGTGTCTCTTTCTATTAGATCATGCAGACACTAACTCTTTTACTATAACACACCACGGATAATGCACAGAGAGCCAAATACAAAGCCCCCACCCCTCTTCCTGCACACGCACACCCAACATCTCTTAACACGGTGATTGGATAACACTGTTGATAGGTCATCCATAAAATTGAACTCTGAGTGTCTGGGCAGTTTATTTCAAATGAAACAAATTAAAGTCATTTCAAGACGCTACGCCCGGTGAAGAAACCCGGAAAGCGCTCTAATCCCCGCAGACGTAGCCGAGTCGCGGAGTGTATTGGCACCGCACTCCCTCGGCCGGATTTGCCACTATGTTAAGCTCCCAAGGCCCGCTCCTTGTTGTTATCAGTAAAGTAGGGGAAGGGATTTGGGGATAAGTGAATTCTAGAGAACAGGGGAGGAGGGAGGTGGAATGAGGGAAGAGGGGGGGGTTACTTCACCAAGTGCCTTCCTGCTCCCCTGACGTCCCAATTGGCTCCTGTGTTTACCCCTGTGCCGCTGCTCTCTTTTGTGTTCAGAACCCTATTCTCTCTCCGTCTCCCCGTCCTGACTCGCTCCCTCTCGCTTTTGTCAAACCATTTTCAGCTTGAATTGGAATACCAACCAAATCCCTCACGTTCTCTCACCAACCTCCCTTGATCCCTAATTTTAGAAAAAGGAATTTCAGTCCATTTTGTTTGAGTTTCAAGAGACATTTTGCTTCCTTTAGCTGTAGGGAGAGTAGTTCGTCTTAGTTTAAAACGGCTCCTGTGTGCATAAGGCGAGATAACCTTAAAAAAAAAAAAAAAACTTTAATTACTTTATTTATGACTTCATTTAATTACAGTTGTACTGAGCAAAACCATAATCTTTCTGTAGTACTTCTCAAAGATGTATTTGGTTCAGTGTAATTATAGTAATTAGCCAATTATTGGATAGTAGCAGCCAGGTATAGACTGGGCCGAGGATCAACACCAAATGCAAAATGATTCGAATGACCAAAAATCTATGTTCCTCAAAGAAAGGGAGGGAGGGATTTGGATATTAACCCATAAAGACCCAAACATCCACCGGCGCCTAGAAACATCTACTGATCTAAACTCACACCTGTTGATCCATTAATCCTATCAATACATGTAAATAATTGGTGTAAAATACAGTTTATCATCTTTTCATGGTCATCAGATATGACCCATTTGGACGTTCAGAGGCTCCGTAGTTACCGTGGAAACACCGTCATCTTCTATAACATTGATTCACCAGTAAAACCCATAGAGTTGGATCAATGACAGTAAATGGAGACACTTGGTTTTATGTTCAGTTAAGGATAGATTGTGCTGGAAAACTCACTTTTTCTTCAGTTTCCTCTTTTTTTTTTTCTTCGATATAATAACCCTCAACTTTAATCTGAGCTTCTTACGAACAACTACATGATCAGTGAATTAAATACAGGAAAAAACAGGATTTTAACGGAAACGATGCAAAGCACAGAGGCTAATATTACAATCAATGGTTATCAATCACTTCAGAAAGGTTCAATTTAGAGGAAAAATCATAAAGGAACTACCACAAAAGTAGCAACGGGTCTATACGGGTTAAAGATTAAAAGATGCACGTTTAGAAGATTTAAGGAATCTGAATGAGCAAGTGTGTAAGTCTAAGCTGAACAGCTGTGATCATCTGCAGCTCATAGAACCACATGGACTCAGGATTACTGTAGTAAGCCTTTGTCAAACACTACGATACAGAGTTAATTTGTTTTCCATACCGTCCCAGTGATTCGTAACTGGAGTTTGAAATAGGATAACCTAAACCTGGCTCCTCACTCCTAAACTCCTACTATATATACACTTACACTTTAATATACTCTAAAACACAGGTGTCAGACATCCAGCCTGTAGGATAAAACCAGCGTGCCAAAGGGTCTGATCTGGCCTGTGTAAATGCAAAAAAATTCAATTAAGATATTGTCAATCATTTTAGTTCAGGAGCCAAATTCAGCCCAGTTCAATTTCCAGTACATCAGACCAGTAAATAGTCACTTTTCCATTAAATCACAAATGCGATGATTTGTTTATTTATTATCATGAGATGACACAAGAAGTCATTCCATAAACACGGCGAGGAACATAAATATCGCATTGATTTACAGATATATTCATTATTATTATATATTACCCCTCTATCTCGCACTGAATGTAAAAAATAATTCCGTTTCCTTGCGTGTCCACATAGTACATTGCTTTGTTGTAACATCCGTCAACATCTGGGTTTTTTTTTGTTTATTTTCACGTGACTCTAATTGTGGAAAAAGGATCTTTCCATTGTAGTTTTGCATGATATACCAATTGCGCTATGCTCGAAAAACCACCTTTTGCCAGCGTAAAAATGTTTAATCAAAAAATGTGAGTTTTGCCGTGTTTTTCTGGTTTTGCTGTTTACTGCTTTCACAAAAAAATGTGAATTACCTGAACGAATATTAACAACCTGAAATGTCCTAAGAAAATTAAGTGCAATTTTAACAATATTCTGCCTGCTACTAAATGTTTTGTGTACATGTAGATCCACTGTGATCTGAACGTTGTAATGAACATATGCAAATGAGATGCTGAGGCATAATATTGTTAAAATTGCACTTGTTTTAATTAATAAGTTTTATTTTTGTTCATGATGTAAATATTTTCGTAGTATAATTTTACTTTTTTCACTCTAATACATAAAAGTTAGACATAAAATGCTTGGAATTGACATTATTTCTATATTATTATGTTATTATTTGACTGGTCCCGCCCACTTCAGCTCATATTGGGCTGTATGTGTGTGACCCCTAAACTAAATTAGTTTGGCATTTCTGCTCTAAAACAAGTCATCAGACTAATGGCTCACCCTGCAATGATTCTCACATCAAACATAAAAAATTTATTTCTATATGCCTATACTTACACAAATAAATAACTTTGATGCCCTCTAACTCTAAAAAAACACCAAGTGCATGTAACTTGACAGTGTCTGGATTCAATTTACTCCAAAACTTTACAGTTTTTAAGGATATTTTATACTTGGATTCACTGTAATTGGATCTAGAAACAAATCAACTAATATTAAACGCTCTATGATACAACTAAAACAGCCAGTAATTAGGGAAAAAAAAAAAAAAAAGCTGTAAAGTTCAACCAAGAGAGCACTGGTTAAAGTTTAGTTCTCAATTAGGGCGTAATAACCGAGGCAAAAGCAGTATTTAATTAAAAGTTCTGTCTAATTTGTTAATGTTCTTATGGTGGTGTGTTTAATTCAAAGAATGCAAGAGATATTTGACAGAGCTGGAATAAATGGTGGTGTTGGGATGAGAGGAAAGTGGAGAGAGTCCCAGAGGAGACGCTTGTGTACGACCCATAATTCTTAGTGCGGAGCTCCTGCATAACGAACACAAGCTGGCCCTGCTGGAATCACTACTCTGTTTCATATTGTTGATTCCTCATTGTGCAATCTAAATACATATTAAATCGGTATTTGTTTTAAATGTGTGCAGTGTTTTCACCCCCACACATGCTGTTTAATGGGATTTGCTGCTGCTGTGCTGTTGTTTGTGTATCTTGGCACCAGCAGAAGAGGAAATCTACACTGGGCTTAAGGGGGCTTGTTTTGCTTGTTTGTTTATGCCATTCGGGTTTCTTTCATTTATTTATTTATTTATTCAGTTTTTTTTTTTTTTTGTTGTTGTTTTGTTGTTTTTTTGTTGTTTTTTTTTCTACAAGCTAACCACCATCAGAGCCATGCACCAGTCGACTCGTAGTGATCACAAGGCCAGAGCTCATGGTCACATCTGTTGAGCCCCTGATGGGAAAGATGCAGCTCTGTGCTTCTCACTTTCTGCCTGTAATTTCAATTTTCCCTTTTTCACGATGGCCTGTTCATGTTTCGTTGAGTTTTTCTCAAAGTTTTTCTTTTTTTTTTTTTCTTTTTTTTTTGCAGCAGCAGCAGGACAAGTGGTCTGTGTTTTTCGTTTTCATTTCCTCCTCACAGTCTTACCAAGGGACATGAGCAGACTGACGCATTTTCTTACTGTGCTCACCCACACACACCAGCTTTGCTGTGAGAGAGGAAATAAGGAAAAGGGAAAAGGAAGACAAGGGCGATTATTTCATTAAGAGAACTGCAGTTCTTGGAGGACAGTCCAAGATGAGGTTAAAAAACAATAGTGGCTTTTCTTTTTTGTACTGTACTCATTTTCTTTTTCTGCCTCTTGAGTCAATAGAATCGACCTAATGGAAACCAGGTTACACTTCCCTCTATCTCACCTCCCTGACATAATGTTGAACAAATGCATTATTCATTCTCTGGTCTAAGAAGGTAATTATACATTTATCTCCCAAATAATACCGGGGCCTTACTGCGCCTGTGACCTTGCCACAAGATTTATGCCAGTTTGGACCTGCCCCCAAAGGCCGCTGAGAGAGCAAATGTATTCTTATAGAGGAAAAAATGAAGGCAAAAATGGATTTGCTCTTTATGGGTATAGGATGTCGAGGGGTTTGAAAAGGTCCAGTCATTAAATGTAAAGTTTAGAACTTTATTTTGAAGTGCTTCACAGAGGCACAGGCAGTCAGACTCCAAACTTAATGTTCAAGTTTTTGTAGGGCGGATTAAAAAACACACCAGCCAGAAAAAATTGAACTAAGAGTTCCACAGCTCTCCTCTTTGTATTCTTTCCTTTATACTGCTCCTCTTCAACTAATCCCTTTTCTTACTTACTCCTTTTCTCATTTAACTATCATTCTCTCCTCCTCAACCTTATCTCACTTCTTTACCTAAACTCTTTCCCTCTGGCGTTTTCCTCATTTTGTGCAGTTCTTCTAATTTATTCAGCTCAAATTTACTGCTTAACATCCTCCTTCTCCTCTAATGCTCTTGTTTCCTCCTTACTCCCGTGTCGCCTGTAGGCTATCATGGCACAGCTTCCCCAGGAGGAGAAAGCCAAGATTGCTGAGCAGGTGGAAAGCTTCAGACAGGAGAAGTGTAAGCTGGATGCAGAGGTGGCCAAGTGGGATGACAACGGCAATGACATCATTGTGCTGGCCAAGCAGATGTGTATGATCATGATGGAGATGACCGATTTCACCAGGTAAGAGGGCAAGACGTCCTCATACCTACACTGGAACAAAGTCCCTGTAGAATTTACCACAAATACCAGGCAAAAAAGTTGCCAATAAAGTGCTGTAACATTGTATGCTAATTACTGTAAAAATAATTTACTTTGTACTTTTTACAGGTTTTTGCTGGATATAAATTACAGCAATCTGTTGTTGTTTTATATTAGAAACAACCATTAATTGTGTTTGAGGGTTTTTTTTTTGTTTTGACTGTAGCTGTGCTAACGTTGCTAACGGAGCCTGGACTATCGGAGGCATTTCCAAACAGGGCTAATGCATGCAGCTAGCATTAGCTTAACTTAGCTAGTTTTTTGCTAGCTAACGTTTGCAAAAAGAGTGCATTCTTAGTCCCTCACCCCATATATGGGCTGTTCTTGGGTTAGTTTGTGGGAATTGTAAATGCATTAAACTAATCTGAAACCCAAAATAACGTACCTCAGGGTCTCTACATTTGCTGTGTTAACAGTTTCAAACACAGCAGTGTCTCTCTGGCATCTTCGATCAGACGGATTTTACAGACAATTTACAAAAACAATGAACACACTGCTATGGGACTAATGGTGCCTGTAAATTCAAAATGGTGAAAAGGGGCGGGGACACTGGCTGTTACGTCATCTCCTCAATCCTGTTGTAAACCTCTCAACACAGTAAAGATTCCTTCTCATCACATGGTACCTTGAAGGTGATCATGTCGTGTGTTCATTAAAGTGGGGTTGTACTGTTACAGTGGGTCTCTAGAATTAAAATGACCATCTTATTCTGGCTCAGGATGAAAATAAAGCGATGCTCTGTTCACTGTTCTAATTTAAGAACAGAACTAATTAGAGTGAGAATGCTTAGTGTCTCCGTTGGAGGGTAAGTCACCACTCAACCCACTGGTGTGAGAAGGGTGACAAAACATGACAAACATTGTCTTGTCATTTTCCATTTTTCATATGAATGTTTAATTAAAACTAGCCTCCTTCAGTTTAAGATCTCACTGTCATTACACAAATAATGGAAAGGGTACATTCAGGGGGCGGTGTGGGGTATTTCATCCACAGATGTCAGAGTCAAGAGTCAGATGACATCAGGGCTGATGGGAGTGTGATCAGCAGCGCATGGACTCTTTGGGGATAAAACAGGCTGTGAACATGAGTAGCTGCTGTCTGTTTTCATACCAGTGCAAAATGACCCAGACAACCTTTGTTTTGCTCAGACGACACAGCAGTAACGTGATTTCCAGATATGCTGTAATAGATAATCTGTTTGCATCAAGAGTTGTGTTGCTTATGTTTACTAAAAGCCACCAGCTTTCTTCTTAATCTTCTCCATCTGGGCTCAACATATCTTGGAAGTCCCTGGTGCCTAACTGATAGTTATCGGTCTCATGTAGAGAGCTGAGATAATTATAATGCATGGAACAAACCAAATAAAAAACAGAGAGCCATGAGTGATTAGTCATGAGTGATAATGGCTATGGTGCTGTAACTGCACCGTTAATATTTGGCGTTGACCCCAGTGACTCAGATTGGCGTGAACAAACTGGAAACTTGAGTTTAGCACTGACTAAAAATGACACATCACACACAGGCAAACACACTCATGATAGCCAAATAAACTGAGCTAGAACATCAAAGAAAAGCACACAAAACAAAGGCTCCGATTTTGACCATTACTCTCTTCTTCTGTTTTATGTCCCCGTGTAACTGCTTTGACATTTCACTTCAAAGGGTGTTTCTATAACACCTCATTAGTGGAAAAAGGAATAGTGTATTTGTTACATCCATTATCTTGTTCAGTCTTTTATGACTGACAGTCAAGCCTCATACGCCTCCTACCAGACAAAGCAAATTAGCTCCTGCCACCGTCGGCGGTGTGACACAGGGGTGAGCCCAGTCTTCACAGTGAAGCTCTGCATGCCCTCTGTCTCCACAACTCCACCCACAATCCTCTTTTCCTTCTTTCATGCTAAATTTTCCCAGAGGTAAAGGCCCCCTGAAGAACTCTTCAGATGTGATCAACGCTGCTAAGAAGATTGCAGAGGCTGGTTCCAGGATGGACAAATTGGCCCGAGCTGTTGCAGATCAGGTAACTCCATGTGTGCCTTTCACTTCTATTTTTATCATTATACTTTTGGCCTCTTTGAAAATTTCTGTGACTGTGTCATTGCAATAGAAAAAAGTGTGAGTTAAAGGTAAGTGGCGGCGGCCATTGGAAATCTTTATGTGGGCATCAAGGAGCCGAGCCGGAGTGGTGGGTTGACTTTGTCTTCCAAAGGGGCCGACACTGAGAGAGCAACACAGCAGAACCAAGTTGTGTCTGTAATATAATTAGCTCCCAACCGAGGTGTTGCATTAATTATCTGATGAGTACCTCTCTAAAACACGCTGACAGACCATTTTCAATATCTAATCAATCAGTGCTGGGAAGATGGGAGTAAAAAGCAATAGGTGTGTATACACCGTGTATGTGTGTGTTCAGCAAATGAAGCGGGAGGTATTTGAGAATGCACTCCAGGTAATGCATGATGTTCTTCTTCATTTCATCTTTCTCTAATAAGCAGGGAGAACAAACTTAGGCACAAGACTCACTGATTTATTTAGCCTGCCTTTTGTCATTGTTTGTGTAACTGCTGTTAGCGAGCAAACCCCTGGAATAACTGCAGTTAGGCTCAGTGTCACAGACGGAGGCTCTTTCCAGTGTTGGGGCTCAAAGCAGTAATGATCAAATTGTTTTCACTTAACTGAAGGCTGTAAAGCTGTATAGTCCATATAAAGATTTTATTTTTGAAAGGTAATGCAAAGAAATTGCATATTATTATCGTGTAAAATAATTTGAATTTGTTAAACTAAAATTATGTGTTAAAGAACCAAGAGTCTCCAACATGCAAACCTTTGTCATGTGGTTTTATGATTCATATGTTAAACTGAACACGTTGCACACGTACATTTGATACATTCTCCAGACTATGGAAAGTCAGCATATAATCAAAGTGTTTGAAACCATTTTATTGGTGACGCACAGAAAGACAGCAACACATTCTAACTGCATGGGATGAAGCACAGTTTGTTAGGGATCCAAGGTGAGGCTCAGTTCGCTGCTGCCACACCACACGTCCCTTAACTGTATTTGAAATCTCACAATTTTGAATTCTAAAATAATCAAAATTATTGGAATCACACAGAAAATGAGTTTATAGTACAGATCAAAGGACACATTTCAACATTTGTTTTATTGTATCATTTGT
>JAPTYQ010000001.1:6864234-6892783 GCA_029814465.1 Ostorhinchus cyanosoma
TAAATGTAAATAGTGACGCACTTCATGTACATGTGAAATGTCACATACATGCAAAGTCATTACTAATAAAACTGAATCTGAATCTAGTCCTTGAGGGTTCATCATTAACAATATGGCCTTCAGACACAGGTATGAGTTTGACCCAACATATAATGGAGGTTCTGGACTGACGTGTTAAACAGAGATCTCCATCATCATCATCATCATCAAAGCCACATGGATGGTGTTCACTCCTCCTGTAGAGTTGACAGAATTGCAGAATTAATTCAAAGATTATGAAGGAGCAAATAATGGAGCAACACTTTACATTGTTCGCTATCTTGACATTTCTTGCTTCACATGTACATGCGAGTTGCTCTGTCAAAAATCAGCCAAAGGCAAACTTCACCAAATTGGCAAACTGGAAGAAAACAAATTATCATTATCATTATATTTCCTCCTAATTTGTGTATTACACCAGTAAACTTACCTCAGCTCCCCCTTTTCTAGAACCCATAGACTCCCTTGGGTCAATGCACTGGTAGTGTATCATACCATATATTTCATCCATTCTCTGAACAGCTTAGTCCTTGTGAGAGGTGCAGGATAGCATACAGTATCATTCCAAATGATCCTTTTCTGCGAAGTGAAGATCTCTGAATGCTGAATGAGTTGGGCTTATTCCATCTCCCTGGCACAACAAAGTGGTAGAAAAACTTTCAGGAAAGTCTCTGCTCATAAAGTAGTGTTGGCCCAGACACTAAATGAGAGATCTGATTGGCTCTTGTATTTAAGTGGCAGTTTCCCTCCTTATCCTCAGTCCCAGCTGTAGACCAGAATAGATGAGTGACATGTGCCGTGTGGATTTAGGAAGTAGTGCTCATCTAAGTAGCCATCTTGATTCAGAGTCAGGGAAATCCAGCCAACGTGAACACATTTATGCTTTTATCGGCTTAACATGCTGACAGGATGAGAAGGCTGGGCGTCGTTAAATCCAACTTAGTTTCACCATTGACCTTCACTTACTGCAAAATTAAACCATATTGTTACTCTGACAAAAATGGATGGACAGACTTTATTGATTGATTGATGCATTTATTTCGAATGTGAATGTTAAAACGGAGGAAAACAAACAAAATACTTAAACACAAGACACGTCATACATATTCGAAAAGGAGTGAGAAGATGCAGAACTTATATACTCCACCCCTTCTCTTTAACTAATTAATAATAATATTCTTCCTAGTCTAAGCATACCTTTACTATATGGTTTCTGGCTTTGTATTATTATGAACAAATATAATATGATTTACATAAACACATAATAGAATAACACATATATGTAAATACATATTCATACACAGATATATACATACATACACATCTACACACACATATATTTATCCCAAACTGGGAAATTACAATGCAGCACAATAAAAATCCTATATTCTAAAAGGGAAGTGGACTCTGTGTGTCTTGGGCATCACAAAAACTCCAGAAAGAGCCGACTGCTACCGTTTGGTATACTTGTGTATTTTTGGTCAAGGAAGAGACTAGTGAAAACGACAAGTTGATAGGACCAATATTTTGGGAGATATTAGTCATTTTGGAATACAATGGCCCCCCCAATGGCCAATCATGTTGCTATGCCCAGAATCACAGAATCATCACCGAGGTGGGTTCCTTAGCAACAGATTAACAGGAGGGCCATGTTGGCATGGTGTCAAATTTCATGTGCAGAAACAGACATGTCGACTGAGAAGCGATTCAACTGAAAACAGCAGTGGAATTGACCACGAAAGTAAAGGAATCAGAGGATCTAGAACCCCTCGGTTAACGCACTAAAACAAAAATGGAACACAAGAGCAAATACTATATATAATAAATTAGACGTAGCGCATAAAAAAAAAGATCTGGATAAAAAAAACTGGATAAGTAACTGTAATGTGTGAAATAAACTGTAATGTTCAGTATATTGAAGAACCTTGAGAATCCTCAGATATCCAAATGTCCTGTATTTTACCGTTATCTTGTTTTGTTTCTATAAGGCATAGATGAGCTATAGCTTCAGCCTACGCCTTTTCGACCACGTTTGGAATGGAGATCCAAACTGTATGCATGTATATATCATGTTCTGTTAAATGAACGAAGAAAAAAAAAAAGTACTATTTTACAGTTTATCAAAACACAGTGGGGATCATGAAATGTTCTTTTTTGTTATTTTTTTATACTGAGCTGCAACACGTGAATGACTAACACTGCTAGATGTAGTGAGGACAGATGTTCTTCATGATAAATTAATACATTTGTTTTCTGCTGAAGACATGACAGATTGTGCCAGGTGCCACGCTAGATCATGGCATATACTGATTTATACAGCATACTTTTTTTTTTCTTTTTGTTACTGATCTTTGGGCTGACATTTTAAAGACAGAATTGTTGCTTCATGGGAAATCACTGCTTATAGGGAAAAGAAAAGTCAACATGGCCATAAATCATATTGACTATTTAGGTTATCTCTCAGTTTTCATCTCAAACCTTTTATTTCAGTATCAATGTCCAAAAATGCACATATAAAGTAGTGCTGAATGGTACGACCAACAATCTGAAGTTTGGTGATTTGGGCACAGTTTCCTGACCCATTTATATGAGCTGCAGGCATCATATTCTGATTTGACTGAGTGACAAGTGCAGCCACAGTTATGCACCATAATATTTTAAGATCCTTAACCCTTTCACCCTTGACGTGTCTGTAGTGAGTGTTCTGAATGTATGATTTATTTGAAATATTCATACACATTCAACTGTTTGCTCAATAGGAAAACTGTCTAAACATGCTGATAGAATAGACTTTGTGCTTTCCATAGATATCTGAGCATGCTCAGTGCATCCCCTGCCACCTGTGGAATAGAGGGCAAAACACAGAGCAGTTAGTGAGACTGACTCACTATGAAAATGGATAGTAGGAGTTTTTTTTTGTTTTTTTTAACAGTTTTCTTTGGTGTTTTTTTTGTTTGTTTTTACTGTTATTTGCAGTGTTGTGGTGATTTTCTATTCTTTCTTTCTTTCTTTCTTTCTTTCTTTCTTTCTTTCTTTCTGTTTTTTTGTGTTGTTTTTACGAGTTTTGACTGTGTTGTATGTGTTCAACCAGGTGCCAAAAAACAGCTGAACTGATTTCATAAAAAAGAGCCCCAAAACAGAAACTGCTGGGCCAAAACTCATGTATGTACTGTAAGAACTGGAGGTATAGAGGTGTGTTTCATAAGTGCCATATAACCACAACTGGTGTGAAAATGAAAGTAAAACTTAACTTTAGATGTCCGAATCATGGCTTCTATACCTCTTTTACTGCAGAGCTTAGACAAAATTTTCACAACTTCTAACCTATATCCACTGGGCCCCATGAATTTGACATGTTTACCCCCCCCCCCCCCCACCCCCTAGGGTGTCTAATAACACCATTCCTTCACTTCAGGCTTTATTAGACCTAACTATTTAAAAGATCTTGAGGCCAAGAATTCTTTATTTGTCAGAATTATTATTTCATACATTAATTCATATTGTTGAAGGGCTATGTTTGATTGATTGTGTGCCAATCAATACTAGTAATTCAGCTGAGATGTACAGCATTTTAAGTCCAACACAAATCATCTTCCGATATGACAGAGATTATGATTTTGACTATGTAATGACAGGGGAATTTTTCCTTTTTGCCCTTTGGCCTGTATTGGTAGAATTATGAACTATACTCATTACACACTGAATAATTCCAGCCAGAGTACAGAATAATGAAAAACATGGAATGTTTGGGCAGCTGGTCACGTCCCTGCAGTAAATGTGAACTTTCAGTAAACACCCTTTTTGATCGCTATAGCAACGTTTGGAATCCTGTCTCTTCATGAGGGTTGATTGCCTAACCTGACATGTAAACGCAAACACTCGACTTGAAAATAAACAAAAGCAGAAGTGAACAGTGAGAGCACAGATCTCAGACAGGGCCCCAAATCCTGCAGTAAAAATACCCCATTTCACAGTGCTGGAAAAATATAAAAAAAACCCAGCCTCCTCCACATTTGTTTTGGATCTGCTCCAAACTTTAATGGGCTCAGTACATCCCACCTTTCAAGTTTCATGAAGTTTGGGAGTCAGTAGTATTTGCGTAGTCCTGTTGATGGTCAAACAAACACAGGGACTGTGGGTGACTACATCTTCTGCTCGGCAGAACTAAAAACACCATGGCAACATACAATGATGTGGTATCGAGGCACAGATGGTGAGAGTTCAGTAGTCTGATAAGTTTAGTTCCAGCCTCACTGTGTGAAACCGATCTAATGACATGAGGTTATGCAATCATAACACTACAATTCAAGCCAGTGTCCTGTATCTAAGACAGAAAGATACAGTTAATGACCTTCATTTTGTCTTCTACTCATGTAATCATACTTTTCTTTTTCATTTTCTTCAGACAAGGTATAGTTTTCAGATGTTACCTGCTTGACAGTTTTGACTGGGACTCCAGTCTTCCTCAGAAGCGTCATCCGATGTGCAGCTGTCGTGTCATTTATCAGCAGGTCGGATCGACGGACCAATCAGAGCCCGTTGATTCGACCTGCTGATAAATGACACGTCAGCTGCACGTCGGATGACGCTTCTGAGGAAGACTGGAGTCCCAGTCAAAACTGTCAAGCAGAAAGCCTCTAAAAACTATACCTTGTCTGAACAAATGAAAAATATAGATAGATAGATAGATAGATAGATAGATAGATAGATAGATAGATAGACAGACTTTATTGTCTGTTCCAAATACAAACAGAAATTCCTCTTTTGTCACAGCTGTAAGACAGTTTAAAAAAACACACTCAGGTATTTAAAACACCCCCACACATCAAAAACACAGTAGAACAGATAAAACAAGTAAACCCCACCCCCCCAAAAAATCTAAAACCACAGTCCAGTCTATTAGTAGCTGTTAACAATGAAACAAAGCAGTGATTGCATTGTTCCAATAGAATTCCAAAGACAAGATGGTGAAAGTGTGCACCCAAATGTGACTTGGGAGAACAGGCCCATTTGGTATGGTCTCTTTTGCGATGAAAGCTTGAGATTTTTTTTTTTCTTAGCATACATAATGTGTTTACCATGATGATCAGTGCATCACTTCCTGCTGAATTCCTATTGGTGGATTTGGGGACGTCAGTGGGAACGGCAGTCAGTCAAGTCTACAGTGTACAGTGATCTAAAAATAGATTTCAGGCTTCATGTACAAATTGTTAACAATGAACTATTGAAATGCATTAAGATTGAGGCTAGTTGTAATGAAAATATATGTTCACAGCTGCATGTCTTCTCTAGTTCTCTCCTTTCTTTTCTCTGATGTACAGTACTTACTTCTGTCGCCCCTTTTCTTGTTATTACTACAGTATATACACGGTACTTTCCAGCTCTTCATGTACAGTGTAACCCTGTCGGTTTCCTTTGTGCATAGACTAGTAAGTGGATGGATTGTTTAAAAGAATAATGCATTATTGTGATTCTTGTCCTTTGCCTGTTGTTCACGTCAAACTGTATTTAGTTTTTCTGACTGTATTTAGTTTCAGTGTTAAACATCTCCTTGGTGCTTGTGGAATACTGGCCAAATACATATGTATACATGTCCTGAAACCTTTGGTGAACCTGGGGCACGCAGGGCTCACACTTTTATAGGGAGTACATCAGAAGAGATTTTGTTTGTCCTTGAATGATTGGATCGTCAGCTCATCTAGTGAAAGGCTGATGCTTTCAGGATGAGAAAAGGAACACAAAGCAGACAGTTAATCTCCTCAAAACATGCCCTGGAACAAACTTCAGTCCTATTGTTCTTGTTAAACCTCCTTTTAGTAACTCACATTTCTTTATTTTACAAAAGGACTGAAAAATTTGGCAAATTTGTCATGGTGGTGCAGTGGCATTATGGTTAACGTGTCCACCTCACATGTCTATATAAGTTAACCCATAAAGACCCAAACAGCTTCTGCCGACCAAAACCATCTACTGATGTATAACTATTGACCCAGTAATTCTAGCAATACATGTAAATAATTAGTGTAAAATACAGTTTATCGTCTTTTCATGGTCATCAGATATGAGCCATTTGGACGTTCAGAGGCTCCGTAGTTACCATGGAAACACTGTCATCTTCTACAACATTGATTCACCAATAAAACCCTTGAAGTTGGATCAATGACAGTGGATGGACACACTGGGTTTATGTTCAGATAATGACATATTTTTCTGAAGTCGTCACTTTTTCTTCAGTTTACTCTGTTTCTGATATAATAACCCCCAACTTTAATCTGAGCTTTTATAAACATCTACATCATCTACATTTACACTCCGTTAAATACAAGAAAATACACTGTTCAAACTGGAAAAACTACAAAATGCAGAGGATAATATATTTTAAAAATGGTGAAAAATCCCTTAAGAAAAGTTAAACTATATTGGAACTGCCATATAAATAGTGCAAGGTCTTTATGGGTGAATTAAGTTCCATTAAGATGTTACAGGGTCATGGGGTAATGTCAAAGAACCTAGTTGCTTGACCTATAAATGTGTAAACAAAAGCAGAAGTTTAGAAATGTAGCTACATATTTCAAGAGGTTAATAATTTACTGACTTTTGACACTAGACTCAGACTTGTGTTTATTTATGAATTTCATTGAATTAATAAGCACCAGCGGGGGAAAATACAATACTCGATCTCTTCAACACATATTAACCACCTTATATTTTTTTTCCTTACGACCTGTTGAAGGAAATTGTGATCTGCAAATGGAGTGAAATTAATGTAATTTATGGAAACAAAGCGATGCATTAATGCTATGGATACAGTATGGGTGTATTAGGAACATCCTATTGGACAGTAGCAGGGAGGCCCAGCATGTGCATGCTGAGGACCAACTTGTGGACAGAGGTTTGTTTAGGGTAGTAGACATGATGTTAGATGGAGGTCAACTTCAGATCTGTCAAGTATGTGTGAAATATAAAGTACAGAACACACAAATATGCAAATAAGGATGCTGCTCAAAAAAAAGCTCATATGAAAAATGTGGAAAACAGATAAATCAGTTTTATTGACCAATGTGTGAAATAAGGAATACAGTATACAACCCCTTTGAGGCTGTAAAGTCCATTTACAACATGTAAAATTATGCTGTTAGCTCTTGCTGGTTGTATATAGGCGTATTCTCACAAACCATAGTTTTATGTAATCCACTTTATTTCATTTTAAAGCTATTTTTATTTAAGAAAGGGAAAAAAATACTTGTAATGCATAGACTAATATCAGTTCAAAGAACAACTATTTATCAACCCATAAGGACCCAGTGTGACTTTTATGGTAGTTCCCAAATGAATTTTTCTCTCCAATTAACATAAGTGATTTATAACTATTTATTATAATACTATCCTATGAATTTCGCATTTTTTCCCAGTGAAAATCCTCACTTTTCCTATGGTTAATTCACTGATCATGTAGGTGTTTATAAAAGTTCAGAAGTTTTAGTATGAAAACAGAAACAACTGAAGAAAAGGTGAGTTTTTCAGTAAAACATATCATTAACTAAACATCAACTGAGTCCTGTGTGTCCATTCACTGTCATTGATCCAACTCCATGGGTTTTACTGTGGAATAATGTTGTAAAAAAAAAAAAAAAAGACAGTATTTCCACAGTAACTACTTAGCCTCTGAATGTCTAAATGGGACATATATGACGACCTCGAAAAGATGACCCACTGTATTTTACACTGCTTTGAAAAGGGGGAGGGGCTTACGGCAGCTGAGGATAGTAACTGCAGAATGACACATGCTTTCACGTCAGAGTTTCCAAAAACAGCAGAAAAGTTGCAAAATTTGTTGCTGGTCACTTTTGAAAAATGAAGTTGCCAAGACAATTTGAAAAGTCGTCCGATTTGCCGACTTTCTCGTTAAATCTGAGGACAAGTTGTCACCACTGGACAGCAGCAGCCGGTCCTTGACCTTCTTTTCAGAGCGGCTCTCACAAACACTTATTGCTGCTACGGTACAAACACGGTCTTAAAGCACTTCCGCATTACTTTATTATTCATTACTTAGCTTTTCCCTCTGAGTCCTGCTTTATCTGTGGTGCATGAGGGGTGGGGGGTTAGTTTGCATCCTGCTTGTTTTGTTGTTCGTGTTGGTCCAGCATCCCTGTTACCATGGTAATTACTGTTCACCTTTGCCTGTGTGTGCGGTTGGGCTGCTCTGCTTCATCACGTGGCCTGGGTTGGATCCTAGTGCTGTCTGGCTGGGTCTGCCTATGTAGAACCCATATGTTCTCCTTGTGTCTGTGTGGGTTCTCTCTGGTTTCCTCCCTCTAATGAATTGGTGATTCATTGAGAGTATACATTGTCTTTGGCCATTTATACCCGAGGCATTTCCACTGACCCTCCCAAGGACGAAGTGGATCAAAAAAAAAAAAAAAAAAATGAATGAATTTCCACATTACTCACATGACATCCCAACAGATGTGGAAACATTCCTCCACACCCTCTTGATTTTAAATATTGATTATGACACAGTTACAGTAAATCATAAATAACTGTCAGACCAGCCAGGATCATTATCCCCCTCCTCCATTGCTGCAGTGATGGGTGATTCACAACTGAATCGATTCAGTTGCACTTAACTAATATTTCCTTAATTATCACATGAACTAGTCAGAATCGCTCATTGAGTCGGAGGCGGAAGTGCTGTGTGACGCACCGTGCAGCAGGTACGTAGATCTCTGATTGCATGGAGAGTCTAGTTGCTGGTGACAGAAGGACCGATCCGAGGCAGTGAACCGCTGAATGAAGGAGCGGCTGACTCACTGAATCATGAATGAACTGATGACTCGCTGAGTCTATTGAACTATTGAACGACAAAGACAAAGCCATATTAGATCATGAACAAACCAGGCGAACATAGCAATCTGCTGTCAACTATTTTTGTAATGTTTACAATGTTAAAGTTTAATTGCAACAAACTAATAAAATTTCACTGAACACACAGAGTAGAGTTGTTTTAAGCTATAGAGAGATATAGATAGATAGAATGTGACAGATGTGTTGAAGAACATTATACAACTGTTTCAGACAAATAAAACAGGTCCATATATTTAAAACTAAACTAAAAGTCTGACCAGCAGGTAAAACCTTTCGAGTGTTAAGAGAACACAAACAAAACAGACCATTACATTTGTTGGTCAACTACACATTAATAAAATCTTCATTCCGAAAAGGTTTGCGTGGAAAGGTGAGTGTTTACATTCTTCACATAGGCTGCATGTATTTGTTCGTACACCTCCGTATTGTATTGAAGGTCCTGAACCAAAACAGACTACTTAATTATGATTGGCTGTTTTTATGTCTGTCAAAACATGGACAAATGAATGCATGTCTCATATTTCTATTGAGGAAAAGTTATTTCACAATATATATATCATTACTTGTTTTTATCGCCTAGGCCTCATGTCCCTTGCATGACAAGTGGTGTAGTGGTATACACAAATGCTTGGCAGTTGAGCACTGCAGGTTCGCAACCAATAGTCGTAGGATTTTTTTTTTTTTTTTTTAAATTGGTGAATCGAATTGATTTGCAACAGAAACAGACCGGAAGAATTGAGGTAGTTAAAAGAATTGGACTTCCCATCACTACATTGCTGAGTGTTATTGAATATTGTAAATCCCCTCCTTTCCTGGTTGTGATTGGCCAGTCAGAGGAAAACGACATTGATTGAGTAGCTGTTTCAAAACTTGGACTATTTTCAACTCAAAGAGCCATTAGTACAATGGAAAACAATTTGAAAGCTTAGGGTCATTTTGTGCCGAGGTTGTCGAGTGCTGTCGGTGCTCAACTTCATAAGATTTGCATGGGAAATAGACATGTCCACAGGCAGCTTCTATTAGCCCTAAGGCATGAAGTATGAATGCATTATTGTTAACTTTTGGATGAGAGGCTGTGTATACCTGCATACTTGACGTTTAAAGAGCCTGTGTGCTTTGGTCAGGCTTGAATTGCTGCCTCTGCCAAAGTCAGCAACAAGCCATGAGCTGAGGAGGGGAAGCTCCAGGTCTGTCTCCCCAGAGACCACCTGTGGCTAAGGAGCTTGTTATTGATCTAAGCAGGGGAGGAATGAGAGACAGAGGGCAAGCAGGGAAGCACTCCTGCCCTCTCCTGCCCTCCTGTGTCCCATTGGACAGAGCTGAGAGTCTTTATCAACTCTGCTGTGAAAATGAAAAAAAACAGCTATCGATGTTGAAGCCCCAAGGACAGATTTTGTTTAGGGAGGCTGAATTGAAATAAATCCACAATTTAAACCAACCTTTTTTAAAAACCATATATAATCAAGAGCCTCCCATAGTAAATGTTCATTTTATGAAACTACGCTAAACAACTTTAAAAACGCACATTTAAAAATTTGCTCGAACTGTCATGAGATGTTCTCAGACGCTCCGAACAGCTTCTCAGACACACAATATAGTGTTGTTCTGCCTGACTGAGTGTACTTTTTCTCAACCACAGACCAATTAATGAAAGTTAAACTCACAAGTGTACAAACTGGGAAGGGGAGTGAATTACTGGAATGGGCTAAATTGTTCACCAAAAGTGTGTAGGCTTTGTACACATGTGACCCACTCTATTAAAAACCCTGAAGTAAAAATGGGGGAAATGCCACGCTTGAGTGCAGCCAACCGTGATCAGGCAGTCGGGACGCTGCGTGCAGGAATGATGCAGACGGGTGTTGCACGTCACTTTGGTTTCCATCACTCCACCATTCCAAATCTTGTGTGTATATCTCCCAGAATGTTTGCAATAAGAACAATAACTATGATTGAAAATATTCCATTCATTAAAAGTAAAACATTCAGGAATTTCATTGTGCCTTTTTAAAGTTATTTAGTGTATTTTGTCAATTACAGCATCTTCATGTGATATTCCTGCTGGCTATTATATGTTATACTGAATGTCTGTTTTTTGTATTCAGAATTGCTTCTCTTTGGTTTATACTTGTATAATTTGGCAAAAAAAACATTAAATATTGCACAGTATTGTCTAACAAAGTTACTTTTAAAATTCTCAATGTCAGAAGTGAGGACATAATTTCATCAAAAAACCTTTTTTTTTTTTTTTTAATTAATCTCCACAAACATTACAACAATGCTTTTGGTAAGATGATTTGATTTTATTGTCCTAAAATCAGCTCTTTTCATCTTTATCTCGTGGAGTGGAATAAAATACGGTAGGTCTGCTGTATATGACACATAATGACAGTCTGAGTCAGGGACATGTTTTGTGTGATTATGTTTTGTGCAGAATTAATACTTGACAAACTGCATGTTATGATATTATAACCACTCTCAACTCGTTATACATCCCATTTTTCCGAGAATTGTTTTGAGTGATGAATATTGCATTTAGCTCACTGCTTCATATCCCATGTGTCGTAATGGTCTTTAATTAAAGGCTCTGTTGGGACCTCCAACTCAGTAATGGTATATGTACCTATTAGTTCTTAGGATGCATGCCAGAATAACGCTGCTATAAATGCCTTTTAGGAGTGTGCAAATGAAGGTAAACCTTTTAACAATTCAGGATCCAGAGGGAATCACTTGCTTTACATTATTGGGTGCATGCATGAGTGTTTTAGAGCACTCCACGAATATTTTCTTACCATCACTATTTGCAGCCCCAATTAATGTATGTTAAACACTCTTCTGCGAGCAGGGATGGCAAGAAAAAAAAGAAATCAGCAGGATTCCCTAAAACACCCTTATATCTGCCCACACCATTGTATAACCAATGTATATGGTTATGTTGTAGAGGATTGCACAACCAAGACACATGCATCCAGTTCTTTGCCCAGTGTTTCGTCTCTCAGACAGAACTGCACTACACTATGTGCAGAGAGTGTATAGGTTGATTAAGTGTTAACTGTTTACATGAGAGTTTCTATTCATGTTTAATTCCGAATAAAGGTTAATTGTAACACCTAATTCTGGTTGAAAATTACTATTCCGAATTAAACTTAAATCCGAATAAAGTCACTGGTTAATTCCACTCTAGATTCCAAATTCAATCATTCCTCAGACATGTAAACAGTTAATTCCGCCCTAACATTATTCCGGTCATTCTGCGCATGCTCCTTGTCTTGTCCTGTCGCGATGACACAGCTCTTCTGCTGCCGTCTTTGGTTCTAACATCCTTCTCTTCTTCAGACGATCAAAATGAATTAGTCTGTTGATTCGGACGAGCTGCTGCTTCACAATTATTACAAAAATAAATGCAAAAATCACACGTAATATCCAGTCTTCCAAGTTGCTAGGTGAAACGAAAAGAAACAGGAACTATATGTCATTGTTTTCTTCCGGTAGACATCACGACGTCACGTCTGCATTCTGTCCAATCAGAACGCTCTGTACCCCCAGTTCTGAAAGCAGAATTAACTGAAGCATTTCCATGTAAACACGAAGGAAAGGGCTTTAATTCCAAATTATTTTATTCCAAATAAATAATTCAGAATTTAAAAAACATCATGTAAACGTAGCCATTGTCATATTATTCCATTTGTGAACATTACATAATGCTGTATAGGTAATAAAGAAAGCAGAGTTGTGTTTGGTGATATTGAAAGTGCAATTTTATTTAACAAGATCCACAAAAATAGTTGTGTTTTTGTTACAATTTCAGTGACATAAAACCCATCTCGTATTTGATTGTTTCAGCTCACCTAAAAAAACAAGTGAGAACAGAAAAATAGAAGGAAAAGAAGAATTTTGAGAGAGTAGAGTGTGAAATCAATACATGTAGCTTTTCAGGAAGCTTACTGTAAGTAGACTCTTGAATGAGACTGCTGACCTGGCACTTCACCTCAGAGTCTGGGTCCTAAATGGGCTGATTTGACTCATAAAGACCCAGTGCTACTTTTGTGTCAGTTCCCAAATGAATTCTTCTCACTATTTAACGTTTTCAAGTCATATATCACCATTTATCACAATATTATCCTCTGTATTTGGTGTTTTTTCACTCTAAATCATGCATTCTCCTGTTTTTAATTTGCTGATCATGTAGGTGGTCATAACAGCTCAGATTAAAGTGTACGGTTATTATTTCAGAAACAACAAAAAACTGAAGGAAAAAGTAACTTTTTCTGCAAAATATATCATTAACTGAACATAAACCAAGTGTCTCCATCCACTGTCATTGATCCAATTCCATGAGTTTTACTGGTGAATCAATGTTGTAGAAGATGATGGTGTTTCCACAGTAACTATGAAGCCTTAATGTAAAAAAGCTAAACTGTCACTTTCCTGGGTCTCAGGATGATATAGTTTGCGTTTGCTACCGTCATGTACTCAGTTTCCATTCAGGCTACCACTGTCCAATCCATTCACAACAGTCTGGCTGCGTAGCTTTCACACAGTACGGCTGTTCTTCTCCAGCAGCTCAGACTGTCATACACACTTCAGGAGGGTGAAGTTGTCAATTGTGTTTGCTGCATCAATTCAAATGGCCTAAAATAGTCTGATGCTTCACAAAGCAGGAGACATAGAGGAATTAGTGACGCACATTAAGTTTCACTTTCCATGCTGCCCATATATACATACATATATATATATACATATATATATCCAGCAAAATAATCATGAAACTGATTATTTTATAATAATCATGAAACTGATTATTTTGCTGACTATAATTGTAGCGCCAAAATCTCTAATTGTTACAAACAGGGGCTTTTTCGTGAATATCTAACACATTAAATGAGCTAATGACAGTTAAAGGTGGTCTTGCAAAGAATTATCATAATTTTCTAATTGGCCTAATTTTGTCAGAACACCACACAAGTTTCCAACCACTCTTTGAAAATACAACAGGAAATCCACACATTTCTGTTTTGTACTTGTATGCATTTATATTAAGCTGCTCAGGGAGGAAGATGTACTACTGAGGTAGATCAGCCGCAATCTACTGATATGATGGTCAAGGTTCCAAACTGCAATTTATCACAAAATAATGTCGTCAGTTTGAGAAAAGTTCAGTTTGAATGAAGCTAATTGAAGAGAATGTAAACAGTGGAGCTACATTTCCCCCTGCATCAGTGAAGGAGTCTACTCTGAGCTGTGTGCTGCCTTTACTGTCTATATTGGACAGGGCGATACATTGAATTAATGGGATTGATCTTTTAGCCCCGTGGAAAATGCACAGATGTACATTATAACCCTTACAAGTGCTGCTTTTTGGTTTTGTAATATTTGTAATGCATATAAAAAATATACTGTTTAGTAAACAATACAATTTTTGACTCATGTTTTGCCTTCGGTTTGGTCAGCTCCATTTGTATCTGTAGAAAATGAACACGGGCCATTATTTCAGTTCCAATAATGCATCAGAGGTCCACTGAATATGTAGAGAATCTTGTGCATAGATGTGACTTGAAGAAGATACCATTGCTTAGTAAATTAATTGAGGTGAGTAGAGCATTTAATTCCAATATTGATTTGTGGTGATATTGCCCAGTCCTAATATTAACAGAGGCTGCTTCAGCGTTGTAATTTTTTGTCTTGATTTATTTGAAGCTATCTATTTGGACCTAATATCTATTTTAAGCCTTGACAGGCTAATTCCTATGATGAAAAGCCCACTGGCTGCTCAGGAGCAGGAGGTAGATCAGATGCTGAGGAGAATACTCAGCAAAGTCTGATAGCATGAAGCTTTAGGATTTTGTCTTAGTAGACCTTGAATCTGAGCAGATTAGAAAATCTAGTGCAATTACTCATGAGTTACTGAAACTTTGAACAGTAATATAAATGTTTGTCATCAGTTTTTGTTTGACAGGGTCTTTGGTAGTTGGCCAGCTTTGATTTCCTCTGCTCATAATGTATGCACCGTACACTAATTTAGCCCTTTATACAGTATATAATGAATGGACAGAGGAATTAATTTGTTTCTGACATTTTTTGATTTGGCTGTCAACATACTGGCTTTTCTGTGATGGAATGACAATACTTGGACAAATGGGGTGGAACTGCAGGATTGTAAGTGGATAGAAGCATCCTCGAGGGGTCATGAGGGGCTAGTACTAAACACCAGCTTACTTGGTAAAATACTAAACTTCACTGAGAATGAATGCAATTAAGTAATTTTACGGTGTTGTGATTAAAAGGTTACACTAATGCCTATAGTCAAGCTGAACCGACATTTGCCACGAGAGATAATATCAAATTAAATAGTGCCCTACATAAAGAGGGGTACGCGCATAAGGATTTTTAAAATCTGAAGACATTTTTATCTGTTCCAGACCCCACACATGAAGACAAAAAAATCAGGCATTGAACAGTTTGTGTGTGGTGTGCTCAGATAATCTCAAAACTGCACACTACACACATAACCGATGTAGAATCTAGTCCTCCAAGCCACAAATCTCACATGATCTAACAAAAACGAAGAAGAAACATAGCAAAAACTGGAAAACACAACATGGAAGAGGACATAGAAGAGGAGGGAATGATGGTGTTGTTGGGACTATTTTTGACACAAAAATCCAGAATTTCGGAGGTCCACCGAACTTTATTTTTCAGGTCTGCCATGCTTGTTTTTATTTACGCCTGCGCAAATCCAATTTTACCATAAATGAACATTGAACATTGAAAAATACATAACATGGGGTGCCTGTTAATGCACAAATGACTGAACAATATTTTGTATAAATGTCGTGTGTCGCACTCTTAGTTACAGAGTGCACCCCCACATCTACATGATTTAGTGAATTAAATATAAGAAAATACATGATTTACAGAGGATAATATTAAACTAAATGGTGATAAATCACTTAAATACAAAAATAGCACTGGGTCTTTATGGGTTAAATCAAGATTTTTCAATGAAAAAAAATAACCATGGTCTTAAAAAGAAACAAAAACTGTGCTGCAGTGTTCATGAAAGAATTTATTCTACCTGTTAGAGAAAAAAGGAGTAATTATTGATTTAAATCCTGTTTGACCTTCAGCAGTTACGTTTTTTTTGTTTTTTTTAAAGAAGGTTACATTTTACATTCCTCTCAAATGTTTGTTCACAACTTTAACTCTGTGTTACTGTGCACATCTGCTTTGCTGTGATATTCGTTAAACGTGGCGGATGTGGCGTACAGGATGCACTTTCGACATGGGCTCAGGCTGCTCTAAATGTGCAGTTTTATCACACTGCAACAATACCACAGATGGCTTGAGTTGTAAGGGCTTGTGAAACTGCCAAGGATGTCCAGTAGATCTGTTGCCCTTGAATTGAATATTCATTTCTCTACAGTAAATTGTCTCCAAAGTCATTTTGGAGAATTTTGCTCTTTCATCCATCCTCGACTGCAGATGACTTGTAACTCTACCCGCCCAGGACCTCCACATGAAGCAAGATCGTTTAAGACTATCCACCCAGACAGCTGATGAAACAACTGGTTTCAAAGCATCTCTGCACAGCCTGTCAAAAATCACCTCAGGGAAACCCCCCCCCAGAACTATGACTTCAGATGTACTAATGTATTGTAGAAGCGGTATATTTTTTAGTTTGATAGTGCTTCCTTTATCATTTACTTCAAATGTGAATCTTTTAATAGGCCACTTGAGGAAGCAAAATGTTAGTTGCCAAAATAATACACTATAAATGGGCATAAATTAACCCAGAGTCCTGCCATAGTGCTGATGAGCTGTTTTATTAGATGGGTAAAGCAGTTAATACTGTCTGTAAACCGGAACCGTAAGTTAAATCAGCTGTATCCACGATCCTTGTACCATTATCTGTTCATACACTTCTGTTAACCCATAAAGACCCAAACAGCCACCGTCGACCAAAACCACGTACTGATCTAAACAGTTTAATACCTTTTGATCTGCTAATTCTATCAATACATGCAAATAATTGGTGTAAAATTCAGTTCTTCATCTTTTCACGGTCATCAGATATGACCCATTTGGACGTTCAGAGGCTCTGTAGTTACCGTGGAAACACCGTCATCTTCTACAACATTGACTCACCAGTAAAATCCATGGAGTTGAATCAATGACAGTGGATGGAGACATTGGGTTTAAGCTCAGTTATTGATATATTTGTTGAAAATGTACCAAATTACCTAAGCACATGAATTCTAATATGCTTTCCACATTGTAAGGATTATTTACCATTTTTAACCAATACATAGAACTTAAAAATAATATTATTTAACTTTTTGACATTTACTCTTATTAACATTACTATGAATCATACTTTGGCCTCTACACTCTAGTTCATTCGCTTGGAAAGTCCAATTCATTTGGAGAGGCGTGAATGTGTAATCGAACTCTTGATAGCGAATCAAAGAATCAAACTCCGGTCCCTTTAAAACATACGTAGGTCTCAGTCTACTTCAAATGAACCAAGTGCAGGAAGTGGACTACAATATGCAGCTCCATATTTTGTTTTCATGTGGCAGTAATTGAATCTGAATACCCTGGTGCTAAAAGTACCGAAATAAAAAAACAAAACAAAAACAGTCTGATAAGTATTTATAATGTAGACTTACCTAAACAAATGCAACATATGCTGTACTTGAATTGTCCAAAAATGTGACTTCAGTACTTTTAGCACCAGGGTCTTCAATTGCCCTGCATTAACCAATAAATGAACAAGTCTTAGTTTATTGTTTGCCTGGTCTTCTGCTGTAGTAAATCTTGATGCAGTGCCAGCACAGGCAATGAGGAGAATACGTTATTCAGGTTTGGTTTATTTGACGAGATGCAGTGAGAAAGCATTCTCGGACCAACTGAATGTTGCAAGTCCCCAGTTGTACCAAGTCTACCATGCTATTCGGTGTGAAAATAACCTAAGATTGCATTTGTCAGAATAAACGGACATCACCTGATAACAGCCACCAAAATCATTTCAGCTCCTCCATTCCTCCAAACGATTTTCGTCAAATTAAAAGAAATTTCCTCAAGGCATCTCTGAGGTATCACACTCATAACAGACACAGTCACAGTGACCTCGGCTACTGACCACCAAAATGGTTTCTTTACCCTTACACCCGAAAGAATGCTTGCACCATACATTCTGTCAAACTGCTCCTGAGAAATAATACTTGAAGTGCAATAAGATGCACTGTGGATACATCAAAAGACTGTAATTTTTATGGGAAATTTTTCTTTAACCTGAAGTAAGAAAGTATAACCTTGAGCAAGATTAAATAAGAGCTAGTCTACTGAAATTTGAGTCCTGGTCTTAACCGTTGTCCAATTTTTTAAAAGAGGTGTTGCCTGGATTTAAAGAAGGAGTTTTAGACATAAATGAGGCTGCTGCCTTAACAATAGTGGCTTGAATCATACTTTCAGTGAAGAAGTGGTCACCAGACTTCTATTTTAACATTTCAGTCTATCGTTAGTTTTCTATCATGATTGTTGGCAGGGCAGTCTATGGTGGCAGACTATTTGTGGGAAGTGCTTTTTGGTACACTAGGGTTTCTTAATAGTGCTGTGACCAGAAGATCGCTCTTGTTTGAACGTGAGCCAACACATGAAATGTGAATCTAAAAGGTAGAAAATGTGATTTAACTCATAAAGACCCAAACATCCACCAGCAACCAAAATCCTTTACTAATCTATACTATTTTTGATCCACTAATCCTATCAAGACATATATATAAATGGTGTAAGATGCAATAAATTTTTTCATGCTCATCAGATACGACCCAAATGGACATTCAGAGGCTCCATAGTGAACGTAGAAACACCATCATCTTCTACAACATAAAACCCATACAGTTGGATCAATGACAGTGGATGTAGATACTTGGTTTATGTTAAATTAATAACATATTTAACTGAAAAAGTCAGTTTTCTCTGTTTCTGATATAATAACCCTCAACTTTGATCTGAACTTTTATGAACATCTACATAATCAGTGAATTAAATACAGGAAAATACTAGATTTTCACTCAAAAATACAAAATGCGGAGGATAAGATTACAATAAATGGTGATAAATCTCTTAAAGGTAATAAAAACTAGGCTCACGCTGTTGGAAGCGATGGCTGGGGGTATAACCCTGAACACCCCCAATCCTTAACCAGACAGCTATGATGCCATGACGTGAGGCATCCCCAGGTCATGACCTTTCAAGTCAATCAGACAAATAGTTGTAGAGATATGAACAAAAGAGTGTTTAGTGATTTTAAACTTTTGAGCGTCCCTTGTGGGCCATCTGGAAATGATAAATCATCCAAAATCGAATCAGTTCTTCCTCTCCATGACATGCATTGATACAGAAAATATGGCATTTCTAAACCGAATATTTTTCAAGTTATTGTGTTCACATGAAGGCTATGCAGCGGCGGCGGTCAGACCAAAAACATAGTTTTCTGGGATATAAATGGAGAAAAAAATAATTTGGGAACTGCCTCAAAAGGAATACTGGGTCTTTATGGGTTAATATTGAAGTTTAACATCAAAAAGATGTGTCAGTTTAGTCGAATGATGTGAAAAACAGTAATAGTTTTCAGTGAGCTGAGCTGCTTCAACAAGAACATCTCAAAAGCAACCAACAGTTTACATATTTATTTCTTCTGTAGCCCTGACATCACGCAGCAGTATTCACATCCTTAGCTTTGATCGTCCTGTTTCCTGTTCCGAGTGAAGAAAGAACGAAGTCTAACCTTGGCTGTTCCCACAGTCATTCCAGAGTCAAGTGCAGGAGTGGGTGTGTGTTCGAAATCTGCAGAATGTACCATCTGAGTATGTTTCATTTGAATTTAAGTTATCTGTTAAAAAAAAAAAAAAAAAAAAACCTGCCATGAACAGTATGTTATAAGAATGTTTGAATCACAGCACCTGGAGGGCTAATGACAGTGACCAAAAATGTTAGTGTTGTGGGTGTTGACGTATTGCGCTGTGTATGCACCTTGGATTATTTTCTACACAGCTGCACATTCCGATAATTAAAAAGACAGTCCGACAGTTCATCCATGATAAATGCATGTGACAGAGCTGAACTGCTGAACTGCTGTGGTGAAAGAGTTCATGTAACCCTGACTATGGAAAAAAGAAAACCTGGGTTTTTCCAACCCTCCAGTGAAGAAAAACCCTACATTACTTCTTTTATTTACAGATGTTTCAGTTTCCTTCTCTGATCCTGGAAAGTTTTAAGGCACATTTCAAACACAAAGCCACTTTGGGAAAAAAAAAAACAAAGCCACATGTATGTAAATCATTATGGTGAGCAGCTAAATAAAATGACTTTTCTGATGTGTAATATTTGTATTTGCTTCCCAATTATCTTCTTCAGAGAGTTTTGTATTTTGGGTGTTTTTTAAAATTACTATCGTATATAGTATTTATTTTTTTTCATAGAGATATGATATTGATTAAAAAAAATCCAAAAACATTCTCTTATAGGAGGACCCCAGAACTCCCACCCATATGTTGAAATACATTCTTAATATTCATTGTAAAATAAATTGAAAATTAATTTGCATATTCATGTAAATAATTCCTGTAGAGCATCACCCTCTACAACCACAATCACAACACCTGAGCCCCTGTTAATCCAGGAAAAACCCTGAAAACCCTCATATTCTGTAGTAGTTGATTTACAATGACATTTCAGTGGAGACAGAAACATTAAATAGGCTTCATGTGAAATATAAATGTCCATTTGTAATGTGATCTTTTGCCAAAACATAAGTAGGAAAGAGGCAAATAGGCAAAAAATGCTCATGGAGTTTGAAGATATGAACTGATTTGAACAGATTTCAGTCATCTTGCATCCAAATATTTCACTACAATATTTCTCAGTTGAAAATGTATTGTCAACATTTTAGATAAACTGAAATAAATGTTCCATGATAGCTGAAATTTATGTTAAACAAAGTGAATATTCAAAGGAAGACTGTTAAGTATTTCCTAAGGGCATTATTACACAACCTACAGGAAAGTATATAAATGTACAAAATTTATATTGAGGTTTTTTTTCATAGTTTCAATTAAAAAGTGAAACTTTGATAGAGTTTAGATTCACTATGTATAAAGTGAAATATTTCAATACATTTTTTTCCCCCTCAACAGCCACAGGCGTATTGTCATATTCATCTGTCTGTCCATCAGTGTCAGCAGGATCACTCTAACAGGGGGCTTGCACTGGTCTTGAAAGTCCTGAAAAGTCTGGAATTTTGTGTGAAAGCCTTGTAAAATAAGAAATACATAAGGAAAGTAAATAAAAACTTGATATGATTTCACTAGCTGGTCGGTACTGGAATGATTCTAGTAAAAGTTGTTTGTGTGATATCCATGCACGTTTGTGATTTTCATATGTTTTGAAAATGTTTCTATCAGTAAAACATAATTCACTGCAAATTATGCATTCATTTGTTCCTGCATTTATTAGAATGAATTTTTCTCCTACACACAATAGGTACAATCTCAACCAAAAAGTAGGTACGCAACTATCAAAGTACATAGAGTCAAGGTCTTGAAAAAAAATTGCAGATTTGAAAAAGTTTGTCTTTTTTATGTGGATAAAGAGCCAACACCTGCTCTTGACCAAATCGTCTGATTTTGTTCGTGTTCATATTTAGCGTTGGGCTTATATTTTAATGTACGTGTTCAGATGTGAGTGTGGCATGGTGTGGAGGTGATCAGTCTGACAGTGCAGAGGTGATCAGGAAGCCCACGTTGCTTCCAGACCTGCAGATGTTCTGTATTGTTGGGTCTGATGACTGTCATCTTCATCTTGACAATAGCATATTGATTCTCTACAGGGTTCAGGTCAGGTGAGTTGGCTGGCCATCAAGTACAATACCACAACGGTGAGCAAACATGTTCTGAGTAGTTTCAGTACTCTTTACTCTTTCTTCTGTAGTATTAAAAAAAAAAAAAAATCCGCTTTCCCTGACAGGAGCATGACCTGCTCTGAAAAGAGTGGGTTCATACAAGGATTGTGACCTGTCGTCCATTTCCTGGACTCGTTTGTACTTGGAGATTTTGGATGCACTGACTGCAGCCTTGATTCACTTTTTCTGAAGCTCCCCAAGCTCTCCTATATTTTTAGAATTGTGTATAAGGTGAATGGATGAAAATGTTTCAATATTTTAACACTCATTTGTTTGAAATATTTTATTTTCATTAGTTTTTTTTTCCACAAGGGGTCAGCCCATAGATTGGGGATCAGTTTACAAGGATTATAAAAGTGATGTGTTTTTGGAATGTCTTGATCCATCCATTTTGTCCTCTGTGGGGGTGGATCCTCAGCTGAGTTATACTTTGGGGTCAGATGAAGTTAAAAATTATAAAATTTTAAAAAATGAGACAGAAAACAATCTGGACTAATTCTTGGAGGTTCCAGCAAAAGAACATGCTAACACTAAAAGTTGTATTAAGACAGTACTGAGAGCTGTCAGTGATATTGAATTGGATATGTGTATATAGATATAGAAATGTATTATGTGCGGTTATATTTAACACTGAAAACATGTTATGAAATGGTTCAGAAACCATACACAGCCCTCTGAGACAGTTATTTATGTTGCACAACACCATATTCCCTGCTGTTCACATGAACTTTGGACTTAAAAAATGGGACACACCTTCTGATGCAGACATTATTGAGAGCACAGTGTGGAAATGACATGAATACTCCATCCACACTGAAAGGGGACAGGATGCCGCTGTTGCATTTCCACCAGGAACACTGTTTAACACTCCTCAGGGCCTGGTTGTATCTGTTGAATGTAGGTTAACCATGCTGACGTACACCATGTGTGCTGTATTTGTGCGAAGCGTCCATGCTGCAGCCTTTCAGAAGACAGGATAAGGTTGTATAGAGTAGAATGGAATACAATATATTGCAACACAATAGACTTGATTGTCATGACACCAGTTGTGCAACGAAATTACCAGTAGTGTTGTTCCTGACAGTGCACTTACAAGTAAATGTCAACACAAAAGATATAGACATGTATTAACCCATAAAGACCCAAACATGCACCATCTACCAAAATCATCTACTTATTTAAACTGTTTAATTCCTATTGATCAGAGGCAGTCCTGGATAGATTTGTGCCCTGGGTGAACGATCCCAAGAAACAGGTAACTCACTTGTTCCTCTACAAACCAGCTGTGTCCAAATTCTGTCAGTCAGAACTGAAGGCCAATTAGCAGGGTCAGCAGACAGAGGCTCATCCTCAGGCACAGGATTAGGTGGGATTTCTAATTGAGGCATTTCTTATAAAGAGAAAATGGTATTGTCACTCCACTAACTTGACATGGAAATGAGCCATAGTCGAGAAAACTGACAAGTTTTTTTGTTTGTTTTTAGGGCGCACATATATTGCGCCCTGGGTGGTTACCCACATTGCCCATAGCAAAAACTGGCCTTGCTGTTGATCCACTAATCGATGTAAATAATTGGTCTAAAATGCAGTTTGTCATCTCATCATGGTCATCAGATATGACCCATTTGGACGTTCAGAAGCTCCATAGTTATCATGGAAACACTGTCGTCTTCTTCAACATTGATTCACCATGGAATTGAATCAATGATAGTGGATGGACACACTGGATTTATGTTCAGTTAATGATAGATTTTCCTTAAAGAGTCACTTTTTCTTCAGTTTTCTCTATTTCTAATATAATAATCCTCAACTTTGTTCTAAGCTTTTATGAACATCTACAGTACATGATCAATGAATGCTAAGAAATACCTGATTCTCTTCGAAAAAAAGCAACCAACCAAAACACAAAATACAGAAGATAATATTACAATAAATGGTGATGTAACCCAGCAGATAGAGTTAAGAACAGAAATAATATTGAATAATTAGGTCATAATTTTCATGAGAAAGTTCATAGGAAGTAAGTTGTCTTTAGAAACGTCATTTTGATAAAGTAAAACCTGTACGGTGTAATTTACATGTAGGTGCTTTTATTTTGAAACACTGACCAACAAGTCCAAATGATTTCCTGTAGGTGGAAGTAGACGACAGAGGAGAAAAACGGACATTTTGTACACGCCATTTTCGCTGTTTTCCACTAGGCTGAACTTTATCAAAAGTGGTGGAAAAGTTGATAAAAAACACTGAAGTTTGTGGAAAAAACATGTAACAAAGGAACTGTAACAGCGTGAATGCTGTTAATCGAGAGAATAGCTTAAAACGTCGAGTTTTCCCTTTCAACCTTGTCTCGGTAAGCTAGCAGTGTTAGCGAGATGAATTGCTCGCCTTAATTAGTATAACTTATGCTTAAGAAATACTTTATAAAGATGCGGAATGTATGTTTTTGTTTATCACATTCGGTAAATTGTTTGTGTGTACTGAAAAGCATGTAGTTGAAATAAGTGTCCACTTTTGAGGGAAAATAAAGTTAAAATGTAACTGGAGACTCAGGTTTATGTTTCATGTGTAAAATGCATAAAACGTGTTAATATGAAGTGTTTATTCAAATGCTTTATGCTAAAACAGTGTGATTTTTTTTTTTATTGTGCAATTGTAAGGTTTTTGCAGTTGTGAACAGAAATATTCTAACCTCTATATCTGCCCAAAGTATTCTAATTACTTTATTTTGTTTAGGTGAACAGTATTCATTTCTTTTCAGCAATTTAGAAGCACTTACATGTTTGCAATGTGATACACTGGCCAGGAATTTATGATGTGAACATTTTGTCATGTGACTATGTTAGCATTTGATAAATTAATATGAAAAATAACCTGCATTATGATAGTTATGATGTTTTACCAAAGGTTATAATCTGATTGTAAATGCAGGTCAAGTTTTTGGTTGGATTTGAAAGTCCTTGAAGATTCACCGATCTCAAATTGATGGCGAGCCAACCCAGACTGATTTCTGAACCCTGAATCCACTGAAGAGTCGGATGCCCCATCTGTCTTGTGGTAGGATTGTACCAGTCACTCCACTGGTCCAACTTTGGATATCCACACACGTGAACTTGACTTAGTATAACTGACTGTTTGGCACTTGACTTTACACTTAAACTTTGCTCCATACAAATCCAAGGAAGCATAGCTCAACAATTTCAACTTGAAGGACAATTTATTTTATTTTTTCAAAAAGGGCCCAGTTCTTTTATATGTATGGGTGTATGTTCAGTGTTCAGTCATACAATTTTCTAACTCAAGCCTCTAACTTTACCTTTAGTGCATGTGTGGCTCTTTGCATCTAAACTCCACTCCTCACAAACCTAGAACAAGGTGTATTCACCCAGGAGGGGGTTACATTGATAAACCACTTAATTATGGCTAAATATAAAAAAAATAATCATTTGGGAATCACCACAAATGTCTAAGTAGGTCCTTACGGGTTAAAGAAACATAAAATAGTGTTCAATCAAAAATATGTGTAAATTATACTGAATGAAAGGGTAACATTTTAACAATATAAAAGTAGTATAAAGAAATGTATCAGTGTAAACAATGTAAACATACATGTACTAGTGGGATCTCACAATCAAATCAAGTGTAATTAGAACCCATAGATATGTGCCGTATATCTGGGTTCATACATAGAATCATGCTCTTAAGTTCCTCATAATGGTTCCACTCCTTCAGCCAATGTCTGCGAGGAGAGTGTGTTTCATGTTCAATCGCAGCAACCCGGTGTAGCCTTAACACATCTGTCAGGTTACTGCTGAGCCTTTTGCTAAAAGTGCCTGCTTGCTGTGAAACATAGAGGGACAAAAATAGAGAATGTCTGAGCTGACAAGTAGCAGAGGTTAAATGGGGTAAGGTTATATTTCAGAAGTAACTTAAGAAGTTTCAGGAATACTTGTCACATGTCAAACTAACAGGCTTTGACTTTTTGTTTGGTTTAAATGGATGTGCACTACAGCAAAGATATCACACACACACACACACACACACACACACACACACACACACACACACACACACACACACACACACACACACACAGTGAATAGTTCAATACTGATGGGCCTGCAAACTCTGTAGACAAGTGTCTTGAACTGTCTTGTCCAGATTATCAGTAGTACAAGGAAAGCTGAGACCAAAAACATTTGTATTTACAGACATTTTGTTAATTTGGGTGTTCTATAAATAACATGACATTTCTGTCTGCTCTATTATGGCACAAGCTAATTAATTGTGATTTGATTAGAAAAGAAGGGGAATATTTAATTGCTCTTTTTTTTGTGATTGTTTACCAATGACTCACAAAAAGTCACTTTAATTACCACTTGTACTTCATGGCGTTTGCCACAGGCACTGGTACATTCTTCACACTCATCTTTTCTTTGTACTGACTGTTTTTCTTTGAGAGCCACAGATGTTATTAAGCTGAAAGTAAAACCACATCAGATCTAAACCTTGATTTTTTTTTCTCCAATTTTTTTTTTTTGAATTTTTTTCAAAAAACTAAACAAACAAGAGAAATCATAACCTAACCCACCTATCTTCCTGGGCAAATGTAACAAGAGTTTGTGAGACGCAAACTCACACTTGATTTAATTTATATTTTTCTTGCACTTTTACATTATGTGCTGGCAATAAAATGTAGCTGGTTTCATTAAATTAACAATTAATTACCCATAGTGTTAACAAATCACTTTGCCAAAAGTCCTGACCATTTTTTGAAAGCATTTAATCCAGTGCTATCATAGTGTATTAAAACAAAAACGAAATCTTCATCAATAAAAATAAATATTAAGGTTTTACTAACCACAACTAACCAAGAACTTCAGTGAGCATAAAGTAGAACTAAAACTGCTTAACTCATGCACTCCAACGTAAACTAAACTAAATAAAAAATATAGATGCAAATTACATGTAGTGGGTTTACTCTTCATGTTAATAATCCTCCAATACTTATTATCCAGAACCATTCTTGGTAAATTTCTGTCCATTTAGGGTCTGTCAGACCTAAAAGTCCTCAGTCCTTTTCCGTATAACATGTTTTTCTGACACTGGAAAATCATGTTTGTGGATTTGAGATGGTGTTTGGGTCTTGGGTGGCTGCAGATATCTGACTTTTGATAAGTCTGGATATGGAGGGAGTGTGTTGGCGATATCCTAGTTTCTATATCGGCAAATAATAGACATAAGCAAAATTCTTAGCACAGTTTCTCTTGTAATGTTACTCTCACTTGTGCTCAATCATCTTCATCATTCCGTTTAGCTGTTTATGTTTATTTAGCAAATGTGTGACTCACAAGTGCAGGAGTGGGCTGGTCAGGAACCCAGGATCCCATTGGATGGATTGAATGATGCTGTTTTTGCTGCTCAAACCGAATGATGTGTTGGAAGAAATGACCTTTGTTTTACAACTTCTGGAAAAATTATACTGATCAGCCATAATATTATGAGCTGTGACAGTAGAAGTGGTATTTATGTTGATTATTTCATTACAGTGGTCCCGTTCACTGGGTTGGGCTATATTAGACAAAAAGTGAACATTTAGTCTTAAAGTTGATGATGAACTGAGTGACTTTGACAAGGTCCATATCCTGGCATAGGCCATATAGGCGGTTGCCCAGGGTACCACTTGCTGGTAGGCCAGAAAAAAACCAAAAACCAAAATAAAAACAAACAAAAAAAAAGTAATAAAGAAAGAATACTAATGATGATTTGATAATTTTTCATGTTCGGTCTTAAAAATACAGAAATGAGAAGGAAAAAAAAAAGTGGTTCCAGGCACAACAAACCCCGTCCCTCACAAACATTTTACCTGATTTGACTTGTCTCTTATCATTGCGAAAACATATTTTTGGGGACCTTGACTTTTACCTTTTAACTTAAAATCACCTAAATTTAATGGGATCTATTCTGGACCATCTCGCACCTTTCCTGAAAATTTCATGGAAATTGGCCCAGTAGTTTTTGCATAATGTTGCTGACAAACAGACGAAAAACCAAACCAAAAACAATACCCTCTTCTCCCCTTTGGGGTGTGGGGTAACAAAAAACAACCTTCCCCACCCTGCAATTTCTCCTCAGGGGAGCTCACCTTTACCCACTGCTCAGTCCAGGTACAGGTTGCATAATTTAACACCATGAAAAAGTTGTCCAAGCCCTCAGGTGCTCAATTTCAGAGGCAGAAAAGAAATCCACTTATATAGGTATGTCATCTTTTATAAAGTAAAACAAGTGGTGCCAAGCACAACAAACCCTGCCCCTCTTGTATTTCACCTCTTATAAGTAAATGGGAAGATCTTTTTAAGAAATGTTTTAACTTTCACCTACCTTTCCCAAAATGTAATGACATCTATTCTGGGTCACTAGCAATCTAGAAACATAATTTGGTATGAATTCAACCAATACTTTTGCTGCTAAAGTGTAAACAAACAAACAAACGAACCTTGCCTCCCTTTCGGTGGGCGGGGTAAAAATGTTTGATACTAGCAACTAGGGGTGGATACCAGTTCAGCTGGACCTGTATAGACCAGTTCAACGTCCAGGAACCGAGTCCAAAAAACCTAAAGTCGGAAAACCGGTTTTTGGACCGGAAAAAATACAGGCATTTCTATTAAGTATTACTAGGTTATCTGG
>JAPTYQ010000001.1:6893702-6919928 GCA_029814465.1 Ostorhinchus cyanosoma
TTGAATGTCAATTGATATTGGTTTATTTAATATCAACCTGAAACCAGACAGAATCAGGTTCGAGTTCAGGTCCGGACCTGAACCTGAACGTCTGGACCTGAACCTGGACTCGGACCTGATCAAGCCGAACCGGTATCCACCCCTACTAGCAACAACACATTAAATTAAAACTAAGCAAAATTGGCATGGGTTAGGGTTAGATCCTTATCTCGCCAGTTAGATCCTCATATCCCCAGTGATGACTGGGTCAGGGCATCTCCACTACTGCAGGTCTTATTTTGTCCCTGGTCTGCGGTGGTTTCAAGAACAGACTAAGAAAGGACATCCCTAGCTACAGGAAGGAGAGTTGAGCATCTGTGGGAGGTTCTGGACAAATCAAATGATCCACAGACATCCACCTCTCTACTTCCAAGACTTCAGGGATCTGCAGCTAATGTCTTGATCCAGATACCACGGCAGACCTCCAGAGGTCTGGTGGAATCCAGGCCTTGGGTCAGAGCTGTTTTTATGGAAAAAGAGGGACCTACATAAAAGAGGTGGTAATAAAGTGCTGCTCCCATAGATGCTGGACTGGTTTGGATCCAGTAGTTGTTCATTAGGTTCTAACCACTTTACTGGGAATGAACAACAAGATCAGTTGTTTTGACCCAGTTATTTCACTCAGTTATACACACATCACAATTTATCCATTATTGAAGTTGCACAGATCTCTACTCGTGCCCATTTTGCTGTTTCTAACACATGAGCTTTAAGGATTTAATGATGTTTAATACATCCCACTATCTGACGGGCTCCATTGTAATGAGATTGTCAAAATGAACACCACTTTGCCTGTCGGTGATCAGAATGTTCTGGCTGATCATTGCAGGTCACCCCTGTTTTCAGGCTGTGTTTATACTGCAGAGGGTCAAATTAGATGATGGGCTGCTCTGCTACATAACCTAATTAGCAATATTTTAGTGTGTACTGTGCAAGTACAAAGCCAATAGACTAGAAATACTCAACCAAGAAGCACAATACAACACCCGTTTTCACACGTTTCAGACATGTATACATATTTTTTGGTAATGATGACAGGGGTTGTTTGTAAGTCATGCTTGCTTGGTTTCAGCTTCAGCCCCTGTGTCTGAGGTTGTTAAGATTTTGTGACTATGACGACAAAAAAACATGACTGCAGTAGACTAGACAGATAGGAAACAATATCAAGACGGATGACAGCCTCTCACAAAAGAAAAAGTAAGAGCAGGGCACAGAGACAGACAGAAAACACCAGCAAAAAGAGGCAGAGACTAATGGTGAGCCTGTGAGCTGAAGAAATACACATGGTAAAGCTACTCTGGCACACCAGACGGAGATGGAGTAGACGGAGCTCACAAGAGACCGGAGTGAAGAAACTGGCATTAAAGCCCTCTACATGCCACCACAAATTCTGCCCCTGGACAACAAGACAGAGGAAATGGCAACCATAAATAAACATGGCCTGCGTCTTAAAGGGAGCGAGTAAAAAAGGTGTGTTAGTGTGTGTTATTGTGCATGTCACACATACCGTTTCTGTGTACGAGGTTGTGCCTGTGTGAGCTATAATGAAATCAATGCTGGAACAGGAGGTCATGTGTCAGAGCTGCATGAAGACATTTGTGTGCATTTCCGTGCATGCTAAACTTTCTCCTTTGTCATAAAACAAAGCATAGACCTCTAATGAAATAACAAGTGCAATGTTAGGGTATGTAAGGGGTGTAAAACCCGCCGACTAAAAGATCAATAACTCAAGCAGATTTATGTGAAAGCCAAACTTTCGCCTCTTTGCTCCAATCTTTCTTCTACTGGCACTGTTGTTTAAATTACAAGAGCAAAGAGGCTCAGACACATAAAAAATACAAAACCTCTCTCCAAGAACGGGCAGCAGTGACTGGTAATTCAACTTTTGGCAGCCGTCATCACAGACAATATGTTTTATCTGCAGAGGTCCACCAAACTTGCAAAAATAGACCAATTTACAATATAACTGCACATGGAAACTGATGTTCCAGTATCTCCTTTTCAATTTTTTACTCTTTTGCTTATTTACTGAGTGACACCCTCACTATATCTCAGACCCCTAATGCACTTACTTTATATCCAATATTAAATGTCGCAGCGCTCCTTCCAAATACTGATCTACTCTTTTTCTCCATATCCATATTTAACCTTCTAGCTATGGGACTCACTCTAAGCCTGTGAATTTCTTGCAGAAAATCAAGAAAAAAAAGTACACATTATAATTCATATTTGGGCCGCTCTTGTTATCAGAAGACTAACACAGCAGTAGTAGAATAAACTTTTACATGTTCAACCTGTTAGCATTGTCTGCACCTCTCTTTTTGGTGCATTAGCATTCAGAAGGACATATAGAAGACTAGAATAAACCCCGGTGTTTGACACCGGGGGGGGGGGGGGTCATTAGTCTGTATAAGTATCAACATCAAGTAGCATGTTATATCAATAGAAAATTTCCCATCAGGCCAGACAACTTGTTGGATACAACAAGGAGGTTAAAGATGAGGGAAGGGGCCCATTACCTCCAGAGTGCTATAATCCCCCCCATATACCCACACACACAGACACTCTGATCGCAATTTTTTTGAGGGGGGGCAGAAGGCTCATGATTATGTAAAGAGGTGTTTGTTCAAAAAAAGTTGAGGACCCCTGTAATACACACCTAGCATTAGTATTAGAAATTAGCATTAGCACATAACACACCGAAGGTGCTCAGAGACCAACTCCAGATCTTCATCAGTAATGTGCTCAGGGTAAACTAATGAGAATTACCTTAAAACCGACCTCAACTGGAAACCAGAGCAGCCAGAGGACACCTGAGTGAACTCCAGTACCTAGTGACAGTGAGGCAAGAAGTACAACCAGTATGGCAGGGGGATACATGGGAAAGAAGAAGGAACTGAGATGGAAGGAAACTACAGTCCCCCCTGTGTGTGTGTGTGTGTGTAATTAATACTAATGATAATAATTATAATTTATATTTTCTGTTAACTAAAAGCAGGATTAGTTTAGGCCTGCATTTCCCAAATTTTACTGTCATTAATTTTTAAATAGTTTTTCTGTATTTTTGCCCATATTATTGATTGATTGTTCATCTTTGTTAATTTTGATGATTATTGTATTAGTTTATTTTTTCTTATGTATTTTTACTTACACTGTTGCCTATAAAGTTGGATTGATTTATTTTTACCTTTTCTCATGAAATAATTTGAACTGTTTTATCCTTGATAAAGTGTCACTGGACTTAATCTGTAATCATCGTACCTGCTCAAAGGTAATTACTGATGTGTATGAATAGAAATAAAAAGAGGAATGTCTGAAAACAAAATGATTCCTTTATGGGCAACAGTTCTTGATTATTTTATTTTTGATCGTAAAACTTTTTGTTGATTTAAACGGAAAAAAAGTTTTAGTCATAATTCTTCTACACTTTACTGTCTTATCTATGTAAAGATTATATAAATTGCTATTACATGTCAGTGACTAAACCAAACAATAGAGCTGTAATGGTTGTTAATGATTTTTTTTTTCTACATTTGGTCTTGTTTTGATACTACTTTTGTGTTTTTTGTTTTTTTTTTCGCTCCACACTTCAGCACTGCTTGAATATTACCATTATCATTTACCTCAATAGTCTTTACCGTATGCACAGACTTTTCATACAGAACACCTGCTGTTTTCATTGTCAGCCACAGCCATGGAGGCCCTTGTGTTTGCCATTTTTAATGAGCTGGTGTTAACACCATGATAAAACCTCCAATATACCATGGCCTGTTATGAGCCGTTCAGCCGGATCGAATGAGAGGAGAAGACGGCGCTGTGTGTGAGTACTGCAGCGACACATGTGAGTGTGTGTGTGCGCTTTATTTCACTGTCAAATAGAAGAGAGTGAGTATTGATAGGGTGGAAAATGAGTATTAAAAGCGTTTCAAATATTCAGAATTGATTATCTATCCAAAAAAATAGCCTTTTTGATAACATTAGGTTCTGTTTTGCAGCATGTAGTTTTCCAGTTCGTGCTTTGTCCCTGCTGAATAAATCAACACCGTATAAAAAGGGCAAAATGGAGATATTGTGAGGTTAAATTGGCGAGTAGCTGTCTGTACGTAATAGGAGGACATAGACAGTGTGTAGGCCTGGGTTTTACTAGCATGACTCACTGCTGTAGTCTGAAGGGTCAGTTAAAGGTCTGGATGCAAAATCCAATGACTGTATTTGAAATAAATCATCCTTTTGTCTGGTGGAAGGCTAGGAGCTGACAGCAAAGCCTATTAGTATTCTACCAAGCCGCGGGCCTGGATGTATGCGTGAGAGTGTGTATGTGTGTGTTTCGGTTTGGGCTAGCATGATTTTCCAGTTGTTTACAAGTCTGTGTGTGTCACTGGGCTTTAAAAGTGTGAATAAAAACACATGGCATAGTGACAAATTAGTGAGGAATGCTTTGTTGTTAAGTAAATGTTGTGCTTGTTAGGGACATTGTCTTTTGTTTCATTAATAGCAAATCATGAGGGAGGCCCTGGGATAGCGCTGCACTCATTTAGACTTTTCAGACTCCATACTGGTCGGTTAATTGCATGCCACCACAGTGCAGACGATTTCACGGATAAATCTGTGCATTTTTATATCAAATTCACCCAAGGTTCAGTTCTGTCTGTGATAAATCTGAGCCTCACCATAACTTCAGCATAAGTAACACAGCCAGGCACTTAATGTACCCTTGACTGTTTGACACCCAGAAGCTTACAGTGCTGGTTCTCTTTTCACATTGTTTGAAATGAAATGGACATGATATTGCATGCTACTGACAGGACTGAGCACTTAGCATGCTTTTGGCTGTCAGTGTTGTGAACTGAAAGCAGGGCTCGCCACTAGAAATTTTAAGCCCAATAAAAAGTGGTCAGCAGGAGCTCTGTCATAATATGCATCCAGAACTGTTTGCAACTTCCAGGGCGTCTGTCCAGCACTCAGCCTCATACAGTAGCTTAAAAAAAAAAAAAAAACCTGAGGAAAAACTCCAGACAGTGTCACTTCGGCTTTTTGTTATGTTTGTTGAAGGGATGGAGCTGATGCACCAACTTATAGTCACTCATCCAACAGCGTCTTAGGGACAGTGTTATGTTTGAGATTATGGTCAGACAAGTGAATAAAATCCACATCCACACATTTAGCTTTTCTTGACACTGCAAATGTAATTTTTACACTGTGTGTGTGACACATATCTGACTGTATCTCTGTTATCCCTGTGCCGTTGCTGTAGATAGGTTTGGTACAGCCCCCCCCCTCCACTATTGTTCTGGCATACACTGGAAAAAATCTAAATCTTACCAACTGTATTTTTCTCATTTCTAATTCAAATATCTCATCATCTCTCAAGACATAATCACCTAAAGACTAACAAACTGTCTATTTGTATACTGAGTCAGTGTCACTCACTGCTCTGTGTCCCCCCCCATTACACAGGCAGTGGGGGGTGCACTGAGCATGCTCAGATGTCTATGCAAATCACAATTCTATCAGCAAGTTTTGAAATTTTTACCATCGATCAAACAGTCTGATTTTTATGAATTTTTAAAATAAATCATATATTCAGAATGCTCGCCACAGACATGTTAGGGCTTAAAGGGTTAACTGAAATATCATCAAAATCACAATACATCCAAATCACAGGAGCTGCAGTTTTTCACGCTGTAGCTGACATTGGTGTGGAATTCCATTTTCCTTTGGTTGAATACTTGCTTTATTTACATATTCAAGTCACATCCATGATGTCCATGTAAAACTGCAGTCGACTTTTGAAAATTTTTGATCATCAAACGTGCAGTGTTTTTACTGAATGAATATGACCTATAATGCTTATTGCATGAGGTGAAACAATTGATGACAGTTAATAAAAGGGAGATATCTGTTTTTAGTTAATTAGAACTCAAGTACTGACTTAGAAGTATGTGTTTCATATTTAAAAATTACGTTTTTGATTTATTTGCCAGTTATTTAATTGATCTTTACTCAGTAAATATGTAGAATTAGTAAAGCTACCGGAGATGAAATCAGGAAAGAAAAAATACTAATTTACCTTTAGCAGCTCTCCCCTCTCTGTCCAAATCTAAGGACTAAATATTAACCCATAAAGACCCAAACTGATGACCAAAACCATCTACTGATCGAAACTGTTTAATACCCTTTGATCCACTAATTCAATCAATACATGTAAATTAATTAGTGTAAAATTCAGTCTATCATATCTTTATGGTCATCAGATATGACCCATTTGGACGCTCAGAGTCTCTGTAGTTGCTGTGGAAACACATTGATTCACCTGTAAATCCCATGGAATTGGATCAATGGCAGTGGATGGAGACACTTATTTATATGTTCAGTTGTTGATATTTTCCTTAAGTCTATTTTTCTTCACTTTTCTGTTTGTGATGTTATTCTCAACTTTAATCTGAAGTTTTTATGGACATCTACATGATCAGTGAATTAAACATAGGAAAATACCATATTCCACCCCTTCCCCCGAAAAAAAAAAAAGCAAAACACTGAAGATAATATTACAATAAATGGAGATAAATCCCTTCAGAAAGGTTAAATATTGAGGAAAAATCATTTGGGAACTGCCACAAAAGTAGCACTCGGTCTTTAAGAGTTAATATAGTCGAGCTGATTCTGTTTCATGCTGCATTCTCAGAGTAGTAGAGCTGTTTCTGACTCAAGCTTAACAGGGATCACATATTTAACCCCAGTACTTCTACTTTTCTGACTCCTTTGAGCAGAAAATCTAAACTTTTTTGCATTTAAGAAATCACCACTCCAGTTTAGGTGGTATAACATCATACTTGTGTGTCAGTGCAGGCTGATGTGTATTTATTCAATCATTGGAACAGAATATCCCAAAAAAACTGTTAATAGATTCATTAATGAAATAATCATTATTTCAAGCCCCAGTTTGAATGACTCTGGTTTGAATTCTTATATAGGTGTTTATTACACAAGTGAGAATTATCAAAAAGCTAAATTATCATCCAAGTTTGGTTGGTATGGGGGTTGGACTTTGTGTGTCACAAAATCTTGTGTCATAAAATGTGAATTTCTAATTTTTTACATATATATTGTACTTCTGGCGATGCACAGTGAAAATAAATAAATTGATAAAAAAAAAAGCTAAATTACTGGTGTGTAATTACAAATTACAATTACAAATACCAGTGTATCTGAAAAATCATAATCTGCACTTTTTCTTATATGTTGGTGCCAAACAAAAGATTAGTTTTAACCAGCTTCCAATAAAAAAAAAAAAAAAGATAAATGAATTGGACAGAAATTCAGGGCTTAACCTTTACAACAAAGTGTGTAAATAACAGCGACATTGTTCCCAGAGGTCGGAAATGATTAATGTAAAAACCTGATTATGGCATAACAAGGCCAGAGCGATACTACTCATACAGCTTTACATTGTAATTATCCAACTAAAACAGTAAAATGCAGACACCTACACTCAAAATGACATTAGTGTTTTTAATGGGATAAATTTTTACACATCATTTCATCCCCAAAGTTCTATGTCTTTCATATTTGATGCTTGAAAGGAAGAGTTATTTTTAGGTGTATTCCAAAGTACATTTGTGTCTTTTCTAATTCATGTGTCTTCAAAAGTAGATTGCATTAGATTGAGTCAATTAGATTAAATTTGATTTGATTAACGAATTGCATGGCAAAATGTAATCAGGTTAATTTTAATAGGTCAAACATACAGCATGAAAGGAAGGTTGGGATGTGAGGACATGCACTGAGTGTACTACAAACAACCATGCAGTTTTCTAAATGGATGAATCCTACAGAAAGTGTTTTATGCAAGGCGCTGGCAAGTTTTTATATGCTGCAATGACTGAGTAAGCATATCTACAAAGTGCAACTTTAATGTGACTTTGTAAGGGGGGGGCACTGTATAAGAAATGGGCTGAATGTCTGGTTTTATATCGCTTTTGTATATAATCGACAAACAGCCGTTCACAACTGGTTTAAGATCGCTGCATATGTTGTGAGCTAAATTGCCAATAAAAGTGAAAACATCCTGAATTCATTACAATTACTTTGACTTCAGACTCTGTACATCAAGAGGCGTTTTCCCCTGATCTGCTGTTTCTGAGAAGCTACACAAGATTGAACACTAATTAATATGGTTTGCATGTTTCCTTTTACAGCCATGGGGGAGAGGGCAGCACAAATGGGAGCAGCTTTTTTTTTTCCTATCAGAACTCAGCTGTTAATAAAAAAGCTGCCTGAAACGATCATAACTTCACCAGGAAAGCTTGTAACCTGTTTGGATATATTTCTTTGAGCCCCTTAACTGTCATGCTTGCAGTGCACCCACGGCACCCATTTCAACTGAGCTTACAGCGTTTCAACTTAAACCGTAAAACATTTGGAGGCAGTGAAAATTCAAGAGACATTTATTGTTAGTACATTCATTGTTATCACCTGACAAATATTGTAATCTGACAAATAAGGAAAGATAGTAAGCCAGGTTGTGTTGGGAAGGACTGTCGTCTAAATTCTGCAGGAGTCTTGCTACTGTTCATGACCAAAGTGGAAACTGTGAAAGAAGTCAGTAAATTGTGGAAAAAGTCACTATCAGAACCAATTTATAAGCTTGGTTTAGGGGTATAGGTCAATACCTGTGCAGCTATTAACATTAAAATTATATAGATAGATAGATAGATAGATAGATATGCCTCTATTTTACAGCAGATCTGACATGAAATTTTCACAACTTCCAACCTGTATCCACTGGACCCCCCCTCCACTGCTCTATGGGCCCCCCACAAATGCTGGGCCCCATGAATTTGTCACGTTTACCTCCCCTTTACAATGCCCCAGTATATATGTATTACTGAAGAAAGTAATAAGGATTATAAATCAGGTTGGTTGCAGTGTGCCTGCTCTAATGTGTTCATTGAAGCGTATGCAGGGTTTTTGAAAGCACCTGCAGAGGAGATGTGGTAGACCGTTTTAGTCATTTGTGTTGAGAAGTGTACAGGTAAAATAAGATTTTTCCTTGAACCGCGTGTCTATTATTTGATTTCAGACTGTAATGTACATCGACTGTTCATTGCTGAGTATAAATGTTTTAATGTCCACACAAGGGAGTGCAGGTATCTCTAATTCCGACTGTGTAGGAATGAAAACTGAGTGCGTTTGCATCATACACTGGGAAGTCTTGAAGCGTATATCTGAGAATGATGTTTTTTTTATTGTGGTTTTTATTTTAAGTATGCTTCAGTGATTCTCATGGTAGAAGTATTCTATTCACCTGCTTCAGGGACTCAGGCGTGGTAGGTGGTAGCAGGGGGAGGCCAGGGGATCATTTGTAATTCATGAAGGCATCTGTCAGTACTATGCATGAGGTAATTGGTTCAATAATAAAAGAAGAACATGCCACTCCTCATCAGGTGGCATTGTGAATGTTGTTTCTGTTTGTGTGAACAGTAATAAAACTGTTTGATGTTACTACATCAATGTCAAGCCCAGTGTTCTCCCCAGGCATTTAGTGATGACACCTCCCCACTTTCATTTATCTTTTAATATTTCTTCTAAGGCTTGGCTGACTGCCACTGATATACAGGGAAACTCTCTAAGTTGTTTGACAAATATCCACCAATCCAGTGGGGGAGAGGGAGGGGGTAGGCCAGTGGTCAGCTTTGCAGAAGGATGGATGCGAATGTAAATTTCAGTTTCAGAATTTAAGAATCTCATCCTGTTATTTTGGATACTCCTCAGTGGATACAGATTCATTTCAGATATGTAACGCGCATTAATCATGTTGCATCAGTTGACCTGAGTATGACACATCAGCCTCAATGTACAGAGACTGGGCGTCGTATCCCGATACAGGGCCTTGTATGTTTTCATTTTGATTTCTATATTCAGTAGATGAAAGGTAGCGAGTCATTTTGTGTAGAAGGCAGAAGAAGAATACTGTAACAAATTTTTCTAATTTTTAGAGTAAAAGAGTACAGTAGCTTCTTGTTCTAACAATTTACAAGATGTAACTGTATATTGCAATGCACTATGGGTAAAAAAACAAAACAAAGTCTCTGTACATGATCTCTGTACAGTGTCTGTATTACAAGGCTATGTACTGAAAAATTCAGTAACCTGACATAATAATAATGATTTGCTTGATTTTACTGTCAATCTAAAGCTCATTGAAACAGCCTGTTATCATGACAGTCTGGACAGAAAGAAAAAGCCTGTAGATTTCATTTTTATTGTCATTATGTCTACATTTTGCAAAATTTAAGCAGGTTGTTCTCGGCTAAAGCACAAAGTTAAATACTCAAGATGAAATATCAACACACACACACACACACATACACATACATACATACATACACATATATATTAGGGGTGGCACGGTACGCTAAAGTTGCGGTTCGGTATGTATTGCGGTTTGAGGGCTGCAGTTCGGTATGTATTGCGTTTTTTTTTTTTTTTTTTTTTAATAAACCTTGAATACTCTATACGTGGGCATATGCTATTTACCTTAAGTGACCATAGTTTAGGATGCAGCATTTAAGAGAGGATAAAATTAGAGTTATAATGAAATAATCATGCACAAACTGAATTTGAGTTTACTCAAAGCACAATGTATGAACAATCTCTGAAAGCTATATAGTATTTTTAAAAAGCAAGAGGGAAAACATCAAAGTTCTAAATGCCTCCACTTCAAATGTTCCAAAAAAATATTTTATGCAAAAATTAGACACTTCAACTTGGTTCCTTTCAAAATGTAGTTTCTCTTTGCACTTTTTTCTTTATCTTTTGACATGAAGTGACACCAAACGTGTTTATTTTATTGAATAAGAAACTACGATTTGTTTACTGACCCACTGAGCCTGTAATTTACTCCAGATATCGCACCTAAGTATTGTAATTTTCTATACATTGTCTTCTTTAGCGCCCTGTTAGAGGGCAGCCTAATCAAGTGTGCATTCCTGTTTTTAGATTTGTCTAGCAAAGGTTAAAAGGCAGAAAATTCCAATAAATGAATCAGTATATCATCAGTCAAACACAATGAGGCGTGACTCGTGTACGGGCAGATAAACAGACGCACACTGACTCAAATTACTGTCTGCCTTTACATTTCAGAGGGTGATATGATCTTCAGCTGTGTTTTCCTGTAAATATCAGTGCACAGTAAATGAATACAGTAATGAGAGCAGTATGGAACCCCTCAGACGACCGCTTATGAACCCATCTGATGCATTTTTAATAGGTTTCAGCCTCTGTGGCTTTTGCACATCACCAGAAGTAGGAATGTTTGTACGACTACACACAGCGACAGCGTCCCTTTGCAACTCCGACTGCGTCACTTGATTAATACCAGCCAGAATTCTTATAGAATTATAACAAGGAATGATTTTAATGAAATGTTTTTGTTAGCACTGAAATTAGGTTTTAAAAACAAAAATCTAAGAATGGAAGTCATGTTTGTAATTATTATGTGTGGCCAAACATAGCATGGGGTTTCTCTAATGGGCTCTGTATAAATTTACATGATGACTGTTTACAAACTTTCTTGATCAGTCTTGTGTTAAAATCTAAGGTTTATTCAAAGTACATCATTGATACACATTGATAAAATGGCTGTTAATATTGCTTGTAGGTCTGCGGCAGCTCTCTGCAAATGAAATTCATCCAGTAATGATGTGTTTTCTATGGAATGATTATTTAACAGAAATTGAAGTTGTTGTTTTTTTTTTAGATAATAGAGTTGTGACAAATTGAAATGATTTAGTAAGGTGTGAGGATGCCCCATACACACATGTATAAGGCTCAAACCCATATTTGCTGAACTGTATACAACATCTCCATGTTACGTTTGTGTACAGTCTTCTTTTGAGCCATGGTTCTCTGTGAACTTGTTCTTCATATATAGCCTATATATAGCAACACCATACCAGTTCTTATTATGTGACACATGTCTGTTGCTTCTTCCTTTCTGTGGTGTTCACAGCTCTGCACTGATGACCCGAGTGTCACTGTGGCAATGTGAGAGCTCATCTTTAGTGACCTTAATGACTTTTGAGTCCTGTCTCACTTTCTCACCTACCTCTCTCTCTCCCTCCCTCCATCAGTCTGTCATTATCTTTCCCTTTCTCGCATGCAACTTATTAGCCATGTGCTATCTTTAACCTGTCTCGCTCATTCATTAATGAAGCATGGGAATAGGTGAAGTGCTTTGAATGAAATCAAACTGTGACTGGCCTGTCTTGCTCGTGTATACAGGTTGAAGAGCAAAAGGCTCTTTACATTTGATCATACAAGAGAGAAATGTGTAGTTTCAACATAATATTAGAAATTTGCATTTAAACTGGGCTGGTGAATTCATCAGAATCTTAAGTAAAAATGCAAATTCAACGCTATGTGGTAACAGCACTAAGAATGCTGAACTTGCATCATAATTACTTCTAAATAAATAAAATTGTTTAAAGTCATATGGGTGCTTCTATAAAACTGGGTTTATTTTGGTATCTGACATTTTCCAAGTTTTTAGACCCAAAAATAAAAGAGAAATTTAGACATATTACCCACCACGATGTACCTAATGATGACCTCAGATAAATGCAAAAAAAATTATACTGTTGCTCTGATCCATCCCAAAATTAATGAATTTTTAATGAAATATTGGGACCAAAAATAGGACCAAAACTGGGACATGAAAAACTACCTGGGTGTCAGTGCATTTGATCTTGAAAACATGGCTTGAAATGGTCTTATATAATGCTATAAATAAAGACACAGTGTTAAATTTGACAATCCTAGTCATTTTTCTAATCCAGGCACATGGGTTTTTCATTCCAGGTTTAATGTCCACTCATGTTACAGGCAGAACCTGCTCATTTAAACACATATAAATCGCAACTGATTTTGTAACAGTGGTCACAGTCTGCCTTGAATAATTAGTTTTATTCCCCAAATGTACTTGTGAGAGAATAAAATATATTGCAAAAAATAGCGCATAATTTTCATGCCCTTTTGACTGTTACATGCAGATTTTTGTATGAAAATGATATAAAAATGTGTTTTATTTTAATTTTTTTTTCGTTTCTTATCTCAATAAATTTTTATTTTTAGATCAGACCCAAAGTGCTTCCAAACTGGCTTCATAACATTAGTCTACATCTGGTTTGAATTTTTAGCCCCATGTCCTGTTTTTAGGGACCGGTTTCACCCATATGTCTTTTAGTTTTATAAGAAAAACTGTTTCTGGAAAAAAAATTAAAAATTAAAAAATCAATGGGAATAGTAAAGAGAATAGAGTTGAGAGATGAGAGCAAATTGAGCGAGAAATAGACAAAACCATGAAGTGACAGATTGAGCCCAGCTCCTGGAACAATGAAAACCGTAAAACTAGTGATAGAGGAAGTGTGTGTAAAGACTGAAAGGTGCTCCTGATAATATGCATTTTTAAATGTTAGTCCACCATTGGGTGCATGAAATGTGCTTAAAACCACTGCTATTTTAATAAGTATAATCTTACTTCAATAAGTTGAATACAAAAATGGAAAGATATGAAAAGAGAAACAAATATAAGAATCTATAGTAAACAACACACCCTGAAATGCAATTAATCAAACAAAACCATCATTACAGGTTAAACGCTGCTCTTTTTTTCTTTCTTTCTCTTCTGCCAACTATAGCCTGTCTATGTATCATACACAACACATCATTGCATCTAAATGGTAAGTATAAGTGTTTGGGAAAAGGTCATTCAGAAAGTGCGACATGATTGGCGAGTGGTTATTTGCAGTCAGTCATCGGAGTGACGTAAAAATCCATAGGGAAGAAGAGTTGCTTCTCTCTCCCTGGCTGGAAATGACCACCAATCGATGGCCGAGGAAATTGGTCGGAGGCACACAGCTATGGGGTGTGCAGTGTGGAGGAGGGGTGAGAGTGTTTGGTAAAGCATTAGCTAAAGATTATTTATGATCATACGTACATTTCTGCTGACACATCAGCAGTTGGCTTTGGGATAAGGGCTCTTTCACTGTATGCCAAATGTTTCTGTTTTCTTATTCCAAATGACAGTCTTGGAATTGTATTTCTCTGCAAATGGCTACTCTGTGATTACACGCCGGGGTCCAAATGAGGATCATCTGCTCATCTACATTGTCCTCTCATTTGGGCTCAGGTCTTCAAGCCCAAATGTGATGAGCTTTCTCTCTTTTTCTCACTATCTCCTTTTTTTTCTCTTTTCCTTCCCTCTGTCGTAACCATTCTCACAGATTTCTGCTGGCTCTACTGGTCTCATTTCCTTCTTTCATTCAGTCTTTCTCTTTTCTCATTTTCTCCCTTTTCCCAGTACCACAGAGACTTGGAGATGAGCTTATCACTTTCTGCATCACAGGACCAAGCTGTCATGCTGGCTCTGAATAAGCCTCTGTGTGTTTGTTGCGAAAAAGAAGTGAGAATGAGCTTGCGACTGTAGGTAGGCTTTTAAACAATGTATTTTGGTAAAAGCTTGTCTCTGGATGGATGTATTACTGACATGGCATATCTAGTAAAAATCCACGTTTTGTTAGAATTTTGTGGACCTTTCTTGGTGGACATTTACATGTTCTACGGGTGGATGGATGGATGGATGGATTAGTTGATGCAAAAGTGGGAATAATGTAGCCTCACTGGTAGATATGTCTATTGAGAAGCAATAAAACCAGTTTTACAATAAATTAAACAACCTCAGTCAGGAAATTGTTTTTTTTTTCTCATTATAAAAATTGAATGTTGCTTGAAATTGTGTTTAAAAAAAAAACAAAAACAAAACACAATTATTTCTTTGAAATCAGATTAAGAAGGTGTTTCTTAATCAGACAATAATACGTTAGGGAAGCCTTTTTGTTTCAACCCTCATCTTGCCACACATGAGAAAGGGAGATACAATGACAAATCTGGCAAAAAAAACAAAATAACAACCCAGCACCAGAAATAGGGGTACTGTACCGTACCGTCTTCATATGCTTATCTGGGTGGGGGTAGCAGCCTCAGCAGAGGAGCCCAGACAGCCCCCTCCCCAGCCACTCCCACCAGCTCTTCCAGGGGAATCCCAAGGCGTTCCCAGGCCAGTCGAAAGATATATTCCCTCCAGCGTGTCCTGGGTCGGCCCCGAGGTCTCCTCCCAGACGGACATGGACGAAACACCTCCCCAGGGAGGCGTCCAGGAGGGATCCTCACTAGATGCCTGAATCACCTTAATCATCCTCTCTTGACGTGGACTCTACTCCGAGTCCCTCCTGGATGTCCGAGCTCCTCACCCTATCTCTAAGGCTGAGCCCGACCGCTTGTACTTGTGACCTCATGCTGTTGGTCACTACCAGAACGTAGATCGACCGGTAAATCGAAGAGCTTCGCCTTTCGGCTTATCTCCCTCTTCACCACAACAGACCGGTTTAGTGTATGCGTCACTGCAGATGCGATCCGCTGATCCACCTGTCGATCTCCTGTGCTGTCCTACCCTCACTTGGCGGTTCGAGTCCTGCTCTGTCCCAGTCATGTGCTGTTGTGTCCTTGGGCAAGACACTTCACCCTCCATGCCTCCATTGTCACTCACACTGGTGTATGAATGCATGTGAATGTTCGGTTGTGGTTGGAGGGGCTGTTTGTGGCAAATTGGCAGCCACACTTCTGTCAGCCTGCCCCAGGGCTGCTGTGGCTACAAACGTAGTTTACCACCACCAGAGTGAGAATATGAGAGCGAATGAATAATGGATCAGTAAATGTGAAGCACTTTGGAAGCCTTGAAAAGCGCTATAGAAATCTAATCCATTATTATTATACTTGTGAACAAGATCCCAAGATACTTAAACTCCTCCTCCTTGACCCGGAGTGGGCACTCCCACCTTTTCTGGTTGAGAACCATGGCCTCAGACGTGGAGGTGCTGATCTTCATCCCAGCTGCTTCCCTCTCAGTTCACAGCCAAGTGTGAAGAAATAGGAGTAGTGATCCAAAAAAAAAAAAAAAAAAGACACTTCAGTCATCCCTCTCACTACGCTGTCACAGGGACTTATTTTACACAGTAAAACACTTGTATTTTTATAATATCAGGTCTACTGTACACGACACTGTGCAGATGTAGTATTCACTTTGGTTTACACAATTGAAAATTGAGTAAAATGTGGAGTAATGTGAAGTTGGTGTTTGATGAAGAGCTGCAATGTCCTTCTTTCTGAATATTAGTACAATTTGATTTGAGGATTCAATTTATTTTTAGGAGACATGTAACATAAAAATGCGTAAACAGATAAATGCACTGATGCTTGAGGGAAATAAAGCAAGAGTCTTTCCCTCTGCAGTTTGAGTCGGATATGAAAGGTTCTAACCTGCTGGTTGTGAGTTTTCTCATCTCACACTGTTCCGTCCTCTTGTCGCTCTGGCATCTGTCACAGCTTTTGTGTTCTATAGTGTTCCGGAATGTGTGGAAAACAGCTTGTGTTACAGTGAACTCACGGGCGTCTATGCCATTTCCAAATTGTTTTTCTCCTTTGCTTCACACCTGTGTAAAAACATCCTCATCTCAATGGCTGTTTAAGAGCTGGAAACAGTCTCAATATATACTGTATTCTGCTTGAATTCCCATTTCAGTTGGTTCAAACCTGTGAGAGACAATTAACAGACCATATTATCACATGACACGCAGTATGTAATCAAAGCCAATGATGGCATTTATAATAAGATCTTCTTAATTCACCTCTAAATGACTTTCATCTCCTGAAATATCATCAATAATGAAGTTTCTCTTCACCTTCTCATTAGCAGACTCTTCTCAGTCTCCTCCCCACACTCATAGAAAGCAGTTTTCATGCAATTTAGCTTAAAGGGTTAGTGTTTTTGAAGTGGGTTCTCTGAGGTGCTTATCTGTAGCCGGGTTATTACCTACAACAGGGTTTTGCACGTTGTGAAAAGCAGACAGGAAACATGACCTTTAAACTGCAGCCTTGTTGGGATCATGTAATTACACAGACTAAACATATGCAGCTCTTGTTTTACTCTGCATGTGGAATGATTTGATCATTGGATCTGAAATAATGTTGAAAACCAAAGTCTCAGAATAAAATAAGCAAATCATCGAAACAGAGGTGAACCTTAACTCCTACATTCTGCAAGATAAGAATAAAAAATGCAGTTTGTCAGTGTTTGGTCTTTGAGCAGAGTGAGGTTTCATTGCCCCCCTGAAAAGTGCTGTCTGAAAATATTCTAAATATACAGGGTGCTTGCTATTTATCCACATAAAAATTCCAGACTTTTTCAAAACTGCTGTCCCCCCCCCCCCCCAAGACCATTACTTTACGTACTTTTGTACTTTCTACTCTTTTGGTTGACATTGTACCTGTTGTGTGCAGTAGAAAAGTTCATTTTAATAAATGTATGAATGAGTAAATGCATATTCGGCAGTAAATTATGTTTTATGGACAGACACATTTTCAAAACCTATGATAATTATGAGGGTCAGTATGCAATTCAGAATTACTATTCACATACATTTCATATTTATGTATGAATGCATTTCGTGTGTGTGTGTGTGTGTGTGTGTGTGTGTGTGTGTGTGTGAGAGAGCGCATGTTTTCACATGTATGTGTGAATGCATTTCATATGTGTTTGTGAATAGTAATTCTGAATAATGGCCCCTCATAGAAAATCACAAACATTTTTTATATGCCTTCCACATGTGTTTATCTTACAAGATTATGTGCCTTTGAACATACTCTAAAATTCTACTACGAGAGAAAACTTTTTTCCATACTTTTTTAAAACTGTTACCAAATTCCAGAGTTTTTAAGGTCTAGAAAATAAATAGCATTTCAAAATTCTATATTTTTTAATACTTTCAAGACCTGCACAAGAAACCTGAACATAGCATATACTTAAAAAGATATAGAATTATTTAAAGTGGAACTGTGTAAGATTTTTACCTTAATTAAACAGCTTTGAAGTAATTATGATGTCTTGTTTGTTTGTTGTTTGTTAGGAGGAGAATAGAAGCCCTCCCCCCTTCCCGTTAGGGTCTGTAGGGCTGAATATGCCACCTGCGACCTCTGTACACCATCCTGGTGGCCTAGATCTCGTCTCTGATGTGAAACGTCACGGTTTATGGCACTACGACACAAACTTGCCCCTAACCAGGTATGGCTAGCTGTAAACACAAGCCAACCATGCCTTCATTTCACAGGCGTTTACCATAGGAAAGCCAGCAGAGAAAAGGAAGAGGTGGCTGTGAGTGACTAAACCAGGAACAAGACAGCAATCTGCCTTGGTCCAGCTTTTGCAGAATAGTAAGAGCTAAAAAAAAAAGGAGTATGCAAAATAGATGGAGACTTGGCATTGTTGTTGCACTTCAAGTATTGCAGAGATAAATGCTTTATACTCTATGTATTTCAGTGTATTTGTATTTGGTCTTGATGATGCTATTGATTGTAGCGGTGTTTACCTCTTTATGAACTCATTTTATGAGTGATGCTTGCTAGCTAGTGGAGATGTTAGCATACTCACGAGTAGCCTAATCACTATTGTTTGTGTCATGTATGTGTGTATTTGTTTAGTTTACTAGATTGCCCTTTGTCTGCCTCAGGAGTGCGTTTTTATTACTAGCTACAGAATTTTGTCATTTGAATCTAATTTTTGTCAGCAATATATGACCCGTGTCTACAAGCATTGGCTTCCTGTCGCTGGCTTCATTGAAAACAAATGCACGTGGGGGGGTTAAGTGTGGGCTTTATGACAGTGAATATGTACTTCGAAACTGTAGGGGGAGCTCCATCGACAAAAGCGCTACAAAAACTGAAGAAGAACCAAAAGGGAAACATCTTACATAGTTCCCTTTTAAGTAGTTTGAGTAGGATTTGCTGTTCACATCCACAGCAATACAAGAGCTCAGGTTCAGTGTTTTTCTTGGGCTGGTAACACACTGGGCATGGATAATGGACATTATACAACTGTGCAAAAAAACCCAGAACTAGCCCTTTAAGTGAGTACCTGTAGCTATCCTGCCCTGTGTTAAATGTGTGAGAGATAGGGGCATGAATCTTAGTTGTTGTTGATACGATGCGTATCTCAATACAGCATCTCTGATCCAACATATTAAAGATAAGCGTGTGGTGTCTCACAATACAGTACGATACGATTCACTCCCAAATCACAATACACAAGCACATTCTGATTCAACACATTAATTCTGGTAAAAAAAATGCAGTGCAATTCAATGAGTTTGATTATTTATCAAATAAGTCCATGACTTTTCACAAAGTGACTTTAGTTCAGTTTCTGAACATGTGGCTCACATACAGTCAGTGAAAAAGGCAGGACTATGTTTTCAAAGTCGTTTCTCTGCATGAACACTCAAGTTCTTGCTTCCTCGCTGAATCAATTTATAATGTGATGTATTTGTAATGTATGTAAAACAGAAAAAGATTCTGTCACTTTAAGAGACACATGCATAAGATATTTTGGGATGCGCTGTTGGATATGTATGACAGTTTAAGGAAGCATCTTCTGTATGTACAGCAGGATTCAATACAGTTGATACAGTAAAAAGTAGATGTTCATAAACCTCATGTGGTCACCGTCCTATGTGTGTCAGATTCAGATGCAGACGTTACAGTGTTCATCGGTTGCACTCGTGCCCAGTGCATCTGCGGAGCTCATACTGTCCTGTACTTGCGTACACATCCACAAATCTGTGATGCACGTTAATGTGGGTCTGTAGAAAAGAAAAACTTTGCCCAAGTAAACAGTAACATTAGGCCTATATGTTCTATTGAACGGATCGAATGTTATCGATACAAACATTCCATAAGCGACACATTGCGGTACCATTCCAAACTTTTCATTCACTCACAGCTTCTCATTGTATGCGTGTGTTGACGTATTGATATGTATTGGATAATCTTTCCATCACTAGTGGGAGAATATGAGGCAACTGACTGTTAATGCAACTCATCACCTCCCTGATCAGAGGTGTTGCTGAGACTTTTACATGTCATTATATGAAGATTGTTCTGCTCATGCACTATGTAGCTTTCTGAGATGTTAAGCAGAGCTTTCCTGCTATGAATTTTTTTTGTGATCATGTTGCCTTAACCAGAGAATGCATAGTTGCTCTCTGAGTGAAACTAATAAAATGTTGCCCTTCTCAGCAATAGGACACAAAGGAGAAAATACTTTGGACTGAATTACATAGTTAGGAGAGAACTTTCACTCTCATATTGACTTTTATTTCTGGTTTAATTTGATGTAAAGTGACCTTAAGCTCAATGAAAGGTGCCAGTAAGTAAAATCTATTTTATTTTTTTCATTGTTGCAGTCAAAGCAAAGTAAAATTCTACTATAAGCAAAACAGCAATTCATTCACTTTCATTCTTAAATTATTGTAGGCATTTTTTCTCAGCTACATGGAAAGTCATGTATGTATGTATATGGATGGATGGATGTTTTATTAAGGAGCTGAAATTAAATTTCATGACCAAGATGAGACCTGAATACTAAGAGACTGAGATGAGCTCAACACTATGAAACATAAGCATCGGTATTACATTTAATAGCCAATTTGTTTGGCTTCACTGCATACATTGAATTTTTTGATGTATGATTTTAATAACATTGAATTAAAGAAGTAAAAACAGTTGCCGGTGCCATCACCTCTCAAAAACAACTCTTGGGTTTGTATATAATGCATGAATGGATCATTATTCAGTGCAGTATTATAAAAAATAAATAAATAAACATGTTGAATGTCACCATCAGTCCTTTTCAGATGGAACCCATAATGGTGGTTGCGTCATTACTTTTTACAGGGATGGTTTTGTGTCATTCAGGCTTTTGTCACATTTATATTTCAGTTCTACAAGGCTTTTTTCATGCATGTATTTTTTCATAAATACCACAATTTCTGATTTGCATGTGTAGTTTGCTTTTACTATGATTTGCATCTGTGTATGAAATAATTTCCAAGATGATTAACAAGAGAAGATGCAGAAAACTGTTACCTTTAGCTGGCCTGCTGGTTTAGTCACTTATTTTAGGGGTTAGGAGTATTGGTTTTGGTTCGGTTTGTATGTTTGTTTTTTAATACGCTGCAAAACGATTGCTTGAATTCATACCAAATTTGGTTTATAGATTCCCAGTGACCCAGAATAAAACTCAGTACATTTTAGGAACAGTAGGTCAAAGTTCACATTTTTTATGAATTTTTATTAATTTTTTTCCCTGTTTGCTTATAATGGGCGAAATTTCAAATGTCTGTAGCAGCAAAAGTATGGCTCGAATTCATACCAAATTTGGTTTATACATTGTAGGTCACCCAGAATAGATGTCATTACATTTTGGGAAAAGTAGGTCAAAGTTCACATTTTTTAAAAGAATTTCTTACATGTTTTTTCTCCTCTCATTTACTTATAATGAGTGAAATTTCACATGTCTAAACACATCCATTCTGTCTTACTTTACTTCAGACTTGGCACATATATACAGGCAGTTGATGTATTGACATCAGTACACGTATAGACGTGATGGCATCAGCTGGATCGATGCCAAAATAAGCTACAATATGTGTGAAGGGCGGGGTTGGTTATGACTGGAACCACTTGTTTTTTTTTTATTTATTTACTTATTTATTTTTCTGACTGTATGATTGTTGGGCACCTTACATTATAGTATATGCAGAGAAGAACATCATTACTTATTGTACATATACCTGTGATTTATAGCCCCCAAAATCTTTCCACCTTGTGCAAAACAATGCAGTAACTGGAGGAGGAGAATGAATAATTAAATGACGTACAAGGGGGAAAAAAGCAAGCAAGATATTGTGGTTAGGTGTGATGAGCAATGCTTGTTGATGGTATGATGTGTATCTTTTATACTGTAATATTATGTAAATAGACAGTTTTTAAAGGGCTTCCTACTATTTATAGGTGACCATTGACCTTTTTGATGCCACTTTTACCACTAATGATGAAATAAATAGATGGTGTCATACTGTAGCTTTCATCATTTAGCCACAGTGCTCTGTGACTCAGGGGACTGTTGGGTCATAGTTATGACTCAAGAGTCTTTTACAAAATATTGTATTGAAATTCTGGTCTAAAGATTCAAAATTACCTTGAGATGCAGATGTTCTGAATGCTCACTTACTGTTTAACCTAACTCTTTATAGGGCACTCATAGAAATATTCTGAAATTCAAAATGTGTGTTAAAAGTGTGTTATTGGAGGACATAACAAGACTGTATTACTTTTGTGAAATTTCTCAAAATGTTTTATTATGTAGAAAATCAAGGTTAAGTTTACCATATTCATTTCCTCACCCATAAGTATTCCCCCCCAAATATATATAAAATACAAAAAAAGTACATGTAATGTGAAAGGAACATGTATTTTAAAACACAACATCACTTTTAGATCATGACAATAACATAAGAGCTGATCCAGACACCTGTACACATCCACATTAACCGTTTGAACATCATTCCTTACATTAGTACCATTACTTCATGGAACCAAACAAAGCAGGTCCACTCACTGTTCATGCACAGGTGGACCTTACAGACCCTGGAGACGACATTGAACCTGAAATTGTTACTTCACTATTGGCTTTTCCATTGGACATCTGTGCAAAACTTGACTGATATTTGCTAAATGTCAAAAAACAGTAGTGCATAAGGTCATTTTTTCCATTACATCACAAATGCTGTGATTGGTTTATATATATATATATATATATCACAGAATGACATGACAAGTCATTCCATAAACATGGCGAAACCTACATCTCGTGATGACTTACAGATATGTTCATTATTATTATTATTATATATTACCTCTCTGTCCTGTACTAAATTTAAAAATCCACACATGCCGCAACCGTGTTTCTTTTAAAACTCGTCTTTGCTTGTTGTAACGTCCAGAAACATTCTTTTTTTTGGTTTTTTTTTTAATTGATGCGACTAGTTGTGGAACAAAAGGTCATTTCATTTCAGTTGTATGTGATACACCAATTGCGCTACACCTGAAAAACCACACCTTGCCTGCGCAAAAACTTTTCATTAAATAAACGAGAGTTTTGGTGAAATAGTCATTTTTCCAGGCACACTTAGGCAAACTTTTATGCACAAATTATATTTGCGCAATTTGAAGGTCAATGGAAAAGCAACTACTGTCTTGTAATGTGTGTGGGAATGACCAAAAATAGTCACTTGCTTAACTTAACTATTTTGCTTTTGTGTATATTGTGTTTGCAGTGCTGCAGCAGTTGGTCATAATTTCAGATGCACTCAAAATGTGAGAAATCAATTCACTAAACAAAGAAATTGTAATTAAATGTCTTTAATCGCTTTTAGGATTGATGCATTTTTAGTCCTTTTGTGTACTGTATCGACATATGTGTCCTACACAGTGCAGGAAGTACAGAGAGTACATTTAGAGTCAGACACACTGACTCATACAGCAGTATCTGATGGCTCTATCGGGGGACTGTAATTTTCTTGCAGATCTACATGCAGAGGCATAATTAAATTAAGGACCTCACATAAAAATGCTGCAATTAATTACCCAATAAATTATTAGTTGCTGCTTCATAAATCATGATGTACAGATCAATTTTTATGTGACACAGCTGATAAAAGCTTAGTTGCTCATATAAGAGCAAGGCTTTTGGACAAACTAGACTTTGCATTTTAGAATCAAACAAACAATAGGAAAAACTGGGAATTAATACACAATATTTTTATATTTTCTTTATATATATATATATATATATATATATATATGTATGTGTGTGTGTGTGTGTGTGTGTGTGTTTTTTGTTTTTCATTTGGAAAGACACTTTATAACAGACAACTAAGCACATTTGTAAACCATGTCTGAAAAATCAACAATGGTAAAGCATGAAATCTAACATGCGCACTTACATACAAGTTCTCTGTTTAAAAGACAAAGCACGTTTACACTATTCATACACAGGGTAACTCAAAGTGCTTTACAGAGACATAAAAAAATGACAGAAGAATAAAACATGAAAAATCACACAAAGTGTAAAAGGCATTAAAATAATCAGAGATAAACTGGTTTTAAAATGCATTCCCAGAGTGAAATAAATACATCAATTATGTTCAAACCATACATCAAAATTAACATTGAAATTGAGTAAAGCCAGACATTTAGAAAAAAAAAAGCATTTAAAAGACAAGACTGAACAGAGTTTACTCACAAGCACATGAAAAGAGGAAGGTTTTTAACCTGGATTTAAAAATGTTCACATTTTGGGCTCATTTCAGGTCAGTTGGTAGCCTTTTCAAGTTGTGTGCAGCAGAACGGCTAAAAGCTGCTTCACCAGGTTCAGTTTAGACTCTGGATTAGACCATGTGACCTGCGTCAGTTGGCCTCAGAGCCCTACTGGGTTTAAATTCTATTAACATTTTATTCATATATATAAAACAAAAATGAAAAAGACAACTGTTCTTAAAGTAAGTCTTCCTCTTTTTTTTAGATTTTCAATTGTAGATTAGTGCAGTTGTGTTTAGTTAATATGCTCACTAACTCAAATTCAACACAAACATGATAGATTACTGAGTATGAGATGGAATGTGTTCTTCATCGGTGCTAAAAGACTCCGATTAGCTTTATCCCCTGCTGTCTGCAACTTCAACCAAACGAATAAACTCAGTGTGATGCAAATGTGAAAATTAAGCTTTAACGTTAGCGTGTTTTTAGTAGCTGCCTGTACCTCACAGTTAACGGCTGAACCTTTATTTGCTGCACTCTGGAAGTCATTTGGTTGAATGTGAGGAAATTCTCCCTCTTTAAAAGACTGCCACTGGAAACAGCCCAACGATTAACATGCATTTGTAGCATGCTCTGAGGGGATACATGTAGTCTTAGAGTGAATAAATTAACCTGACGTTAAATGATAAATGAATGTTAATGAGTAATTATTGAAGCACAGCAGATATGAAGTCCACATACACTCAGATGTGCCAGCAAATAGAAGACACTTACTTCCTGTGATTCACCCCCTGCCCCATGCAGAGGGCGAACTAATAATCATTAATTTTAAATGGTTGGATAAACTAGCAGCACATACTGATTCATCTTTTTCTTTTTTTTTTTAACAGCATGCTGCAAACCGATGATAGTATGTTCATTTTGGCAAATATAAATAAGTCTCAGAACTGTTAAATGGGAGAAAAACATCCTGAAAGCACCTCCAGATTATGACCCGCTCTATGAATCAGCGCGTCTTCATGTGGAACCATTTCATTAATAATTAGTGGCATGAGAAACGTTTGATAAAAGACTAGAGTGAGAAACATGTCACTTTTAAAGTTACTGCCTTTTCCCCTCCATGTTACCTTTGTTGGATTTGTTTGTAGATGAAATGGCTCAGATCTTTAAAATTGACAGGCTCAACAGGCTTGACAAATTATTCTGTTCCAGCTTTGATCCCCCTCCGGGCCCTCTGAGCTCAAGGGGGCTTCAGAGAAGACCTAGTAGCTTATAGAAGACCCTCACTTTGCCTTTGTCAACTTCTCAGAAAAATACAGGCACTTGAGTAACTGGACAGGATTTTTATAAATATGTTATGGTATCATTAATGATTGATTTCAATAATTTCACTTAATCATTTGTTTATTGAGATTCTGAGTTATGGACTTGAATAAAATAAATAAATAAATAAATAAATAAAATAAATCAACCCTCCTCAATCATCAATTCTGACCCTCTGTTGGCATTTTTGACATTTCACACTGCCATAAAGGAATATTTGACTTTTATTTATTTATTTTTATTTAATTCTTTTATATATTTACTTATTGAGACATAATCTTGTTAAGATAATTTTCTTGTCCCAAGGATTTTCATCTTGAGCTACTCCACTTAGATATTACAAGTCATTTTAAGCAATACAAAACAAAACAAATTCCATTGTTGAAGGATGAGTATGACAGACACAGTAACTGTTTACCCTCAAGAAATTTGTACTTGTATCATGCAGTTTTACCCATACATACAGTCGCAGAAAAAAATATTAGACTATCAAAAGTCATCAAAAACAATGGTTGTGCAATCCAGTACTAACTCCTGTGTGGATCATGTGACTAAAACAGATGGAAAAGAAAACATGGAATGAATAAAAGCACT
>JAPTYQ010000001.1:6936164-6956225 GCA_029814465.1 Ostorhinchus cyanosoma
AACATAGGAAAGTACATGAAAATGCAAAATACAGAGGATAATATGATAAATCACTTAAGATAGGTTAAATAGAGAAAAGGTTTAATTTGGGAACTGACACAGAAGTACTACTGGGTCTTGATGGTTTAAATCTAAAAACACAGACTGATTAAAATGCAGCCTTGGAGTTACTGAAGACTACACCCTGAAGAAAGCGCACGCTGACATGCGTTGGTGTGTTTTTAACTCCAGCCCCTATGAATTAACCTACCGGCCCTCATGAAATAAAGGCTTTTTAAATGTAGTGTCCAAGTGTGTGCCTGGATTTCTGTCTTTTTCAACAGCCTTGGAGTTGTTGACCTTGTAGGAATTGACCAAAAGCCTACAGCACGAACCAGTCTGAATTTTTTTTCACATTTCATCTTTCCATGTGTGAAAACGTGCACAAATGTGACTGCAAATGCAAAAACATGTTGAAATATATCTAACTGGACGCACTGAGGGTTGCATCTCTTAAATGGGCAAAATAGCTCATGCACCCCATGTAGCGTGTTTGCCTTGATGAATATGCAATATGGGTGTTTCTGCCAGAACACACAAAATTATTGGGAGGAGTAGATGCAAATAGTTGTTTAGCACACAAAATGTGATTTATCAAACCTGAAACTGATTGCAGTTGCTGATTTTGCGTCTATATTTAGCACATCTGAAAGACAGGTTTTAAAGGCGTGGTATTTAGCTTTTTCTTAAATGGAATTACGCATTTTTAAACATTTCCTTGTGGTCTCCATAAACTGTAAATACTCTGCTTGGGTCTGAATTCTTCATTCATTTAACTCCACAGGTCCATCTTCAACCCTATTTCTGAGTAATGACACCAGAAAAGTGGTTTGAAGTGCTGGCCCTTTAAATGCAAATGAGCCACTTCAGGCCCTGCCCCCTCCAGGTTGTTGGCTCTGCTATTCTGTCCTGTTCAACCAACAAACAAACATTTTAGGTAATTGTCTCAAAGTTTGGACATATTTTCAGAATGAATTACAACTGCTGCTGCTGATAAACTATTATGGCGGAAAAATGTTTGTCAGATGTCTTGACCTCATATATGCAAATGTTGTGATATAACTAGTTATAAAATGTAACAAATTAAGAGGGAATTTAAACAGGTTGTAGAAATCCACTCGATTTTTTGCCAAAATGAATCTAAAAGCTTTGCAGCACCTGGAGGGTTCAAATTCAAACTGTATGAACTATTAGGTTCCAAATACACAAATAAATGAACCACAGACAAATAAAAGTGGGTTTAGATAAATATGACCCTTTAACTGGCAAAGCTCCATGCAAAACTGGCTGCAGTTGTTGAGGCAGTATAGGTCCAACCAAAAGCCAACGCAGAGAACAAATCTTTTCTGCTTGCACCAAAATTTTTGGAATGATGGAAGAAAAAATAGAGACGTATGACCCACCCACAATGCCATTTTAGAACTTCTAGATGAACTGGGGGATGATTTGGGTCCAGTCTCAAGGAGGAGTCATGCAATACCTTCTATGGCAAAACTCCTCATAGCTTACTTTTCCGTGCCTCTGGATCATTTCAGCACACTGTTGCCATTAGTGCTGGCATATCCCAAAGCAGTTTTTCCAGTGGACTGTCTCCATGATCAAAACCAGTAGTGCATGCAAAATCCTCATTTAAATAGGGTGGTCTCCAAGACTTTGCACCTGTTGTCATTTGAAAATGACCTTTTTTTTTTTTGTGCAAGCAAGCAAATTTGCGCCCGATATTTGTGACCTTAGTGAATCAGGCCCTCAGACGGTTAACCGGTGGAAAGCTTCAGCTGAAATGATGAGGCTCAAGTTGTCTTTAACACCATAAGAGTAATTTATATGAATGTGCAACTGTTGTTACTCTTGTCACTTTACTTTTCCTCACTGCTGTCTCTCCTAGCTACGGCTTTTAGTGTGTATTACAATATCAGAAATGTATCTCCAAAAATTTAATGTTGTGAAAAGTTCGGTATTTTCTCATTTTTTTTTTTTTTTTTTTTAGAAAGTGAAAATTGTACTGATATTAAGTAATTAAATAGAAATAAAAATGTTTTGAGATTATTTTTTTTGTTTTTATTTTAATTGGATTATTACAGCCTTTCTCTTAAAACTATTAGAATATTTCATAACGAGTGAATAAATCATGGTTTATACAGGTTACATGTCTAGCTTTAGACCGGTCCCATGTGACTGGTAACCTGGTGCCAACTCTGCTCCTTTTACGCCAGTGTCAGAAGCCCTGGGAGAAAGAACAACTTGATTCAGTCAGCGTATGCGGTATGTTTGTGATTATGAGCCCCTATAGTTCTACTTATAGTCTGATATTCTTGGTTGGCTGAGAAAAATATTTCCTTTGATTACCAGTAAGGCAAGCCGCATGTATGATCTTATGCTGAATGAGGACTGAACAGCATTTTCAAAGGGCAATGAGCTACGTAACCTTGAAATTCAGCAACTGCCACCTTTTGCTGTAGTTAAACTGCAACGTTTGTGGACGTGTGAAAATCATGGACCATTTATAATATCAGTGCTGACTATTGCTCAGTGCTGCAGTGCATCTGTTAGTTGCTAGCTTGGCAGTACATTTCTGTCCACATTTGACATCTTTTAAATATACCTCTAAAGTTGTTTTCATTGGCAAATCTATGAGATTCAGCCAAATGAAAATAATCCAAATGAAGTTTTTATTATGACAGGAAAAAAGCAACAAACATTGCATGTAAAATAATATTGTAACAACTGGGTCTCCCAAAAAGTATGACTTAAGTCAGGGGTGTCAAACATACGGCTTGTGGGCCAAAACTGCCCCCCCTCAAGGGTCCAATACGGCCCAAGGTCCAATTACACATTAAACGTCAAGAGTGTGGAACACATTTGAGCTAAGATGCCACATAGTCCTAGTTGATCTTAAGTGAAACAAGTGGTGCGAGGCACAACAAACCCTGCCCCTAGCAAACCTTTTACCGGATTTGCCCCATCTCTTATTGCAAAAACACATTTTTGGTGACCTTGATGTTTGTCCTACATACACCAAAATTTAATGGGATGTATTCTGGGCCACTTCGCACCTTTCCTGAAAATTTCATGGAAATTGGTCCAGTAGTTTTTACGCAAAGTTGCTGACAAGCAAACAAACAAATCAAGAACAATACCCTCGCCTCCCCTGGATTTATTACTTATACTTATATTAATAGTAGCGCATTGACCCATGGGGATCCACAGGTTCTAGATGTGGTAGTTTTTATACTGTTGTGTTTTCGTGCATGCTGTACTACATTTGTCTAGCAGTCACTGCCAAAGTGTTCTGGGTATAGCAACATGATCATAAGGCTCTAACATTTAAAAAGTACCAGTATCTCCCAAAATATTGGTCCTATGAACTGGCTGTTTTTGCTCATCTGTCCCTTGACCAAAAATACATGAATATGCCAAACTGCAGCAGTCAGTTCTGTATGGATTTTATGTGAATCCCTGGACACACACACAAACACATGCACACACAGAGGCCATTTGGCTTTTATAATGTAGATACCTATTATTTTACTGGGTCGGCCCATTTCCCATCACATTAGGGTTTATGTGGCCTCTGAACTTTAGGAGTTTAACACCCTTGATTTAAAGGTACAGGTGTCTTTAAGAGAAGGACTGTTCCTGGTTTGCATTCATTTAGTGGTGTTGCATATGTCCTTGGTGTCTTAACTGCTCATTCATTTTTACTCCCCAAAATGTGGTGCAAAAATAGCTAAAGTCATTACAGGATAAATCACAAGTTTTTTTTCCCTCCAAAACTGACTGAGATGCCAATTTTATTAACTGTCAAAATAAATATACAGGCAGCATAACTGGGAGGTGGCACTTTGCATCTAAACCAGTTATTGATCTTCTGAGCAAGCTGCTGCAAATTGATTACCCTGATAAGGTGGGGATGGCTGTGGTGTGTGAAAACCTCAGTGGGCTGCGTACAGTGGAAGGGCTCTGAAGCAACGTCTTCAGGAGAGTTGACTATTAATAAAGAATCAGAGACACACTGAGTCCACGTGTCCTCTTACAGAATCACACAGATGGCAATGTGAGTTCAGAAAGAAGCAACTTAAAGCAATTTCAAGAACAGAAAAGTCATTTCAGATGTACTGCCATTAGTTAAATGAAACAACTACCAGATGTAGTAGTCGTGTCTTTGAACACTGCAGCAAATTGGGTTTTATTATATAACTGTATTTCAGTTTGACCAGTTTGTCTACAGTTTGTTTTTTATTAAATACGTCTGCATCTGTACACAGATGAACAATCTTTATAAAGCACCATTATATAGCTGACACTATATAAATGAACTTTGCATGTACTATGGTTTGTGGTATACAATATAATTTACGTAAATGCTTTCATTTCCCTCAATGCCCATGTGCAAAAATTGCCTGAGCGTACTTCTGCCTCTGCATTAAAGAACAGCTGGAGAGATCCTATTGGCTGTTGTTATACATTTGCATAATAGTTAATATACCTTTGAAAATTGCATTAAAATTTACATTCCTAACCACCACCAGTGAGTAGAGGGGGAACGCTGCTGCCCTTGATGGACAAATGCAGGCAGCAGAAAATGGAAATAATTTGCAGTGACATCAAGGAAGGCTGCGAGGCATTGTTGATCCACAGAGTATTATTTCACCATATGAGCCCAAGTCACATGAACCAGTTAGTCTAGCATAGCAGGTATTTGTGCTAACAGGCTATTTTAACACAGGAGTCCAACACTAATCAGCTTCTCCTCATGACAAATTGTTGGGTTAAGGTTGAAGCCTGAGCAGTCTTCGTTGTGAAACTTTAGTGTCTGTGTTGCTGTGGAACAAGATTCAATTTCATTATGAATCCAAATTTTTTCCTCCAAGTGTCCCTGGTAATAACAAATAGCCTCTTTTTCCCAACACTTCGAAAGCAAGGCAACATATCTTGCAATTCTGTGAAGACGTTCCAAGGACTTTAATTTTTCAGTGCCTTCAGGAGATAAAAATGTCTGTCTTTTGTACAGCGAAGCATTATAGCTTTCATCTGCAGTCCTGCTTCTCATCACAATGCCTACCATATAGAACATTAATAGCATTCTAGTCAATCAAGTTATATACATTGTGGCTATTGCACATGTGTAGATGTTTGTACGTGTCTGCACTGATGGAGGTATATGCATGTGATTACTAAAGGGCCGGTCTGTACTGTGGAAAAAGTGATGTCGAAATGGGTGGGTGGAGGGTTTAGTAAATGTTCTGCATTCTGCCGACGGGAGGTAGAGAGAAATACCTTATACTGAGATAATATGGTCTGATATAAGTTGGTTCCAGACAATCCACCGGTCTATTGGAGGGTTTGTGCATGATTGGATTTTGCAAATTTATGTATGGGTAGTACACTGGGAATTCAACTTTCAATCATTTCTTTGAGCTCCGTGCTCCACAAAAGACCCTGAATTATGCCCAGCAAGCAGCCGGTGTGAGGAGATACAATGTAAAGGCTTACTGCAAGATGTTAGCAAAAAAGGCTGAAACACGAACATCATATTTACTCAGAGGGCTGTACCCGACTTGGACGTGTTATCTAAGTTTGTAGTTTAGTCCATTCGGTCAGGCAGGTCATGCATCCAGCTCTATAAGGCTCTGGCTCCTGCAGCTAGTTTTAAGGGGGTGGTCCAGGAAGCATATTTAGTCTCAGTGGAATTATAAGAAGGAACATTTTCTGTTGGGGTTCACGTGTATAAACACAGAATTCCATGAAGTGAATCAATGCATAATTTAGACTCAATCATTTGTAATGTGTGGGGCTCCACAAACACACTACTGCAGCCCGGTGTTTACATTTATTTATTTATTTTTTAGCAGACAGACTCATCAACCCTTTACCTTGAAAGATGTAAAATGATGTCATATTACTTGATTTCTCTGTTAAAGTATTTATCATTCTGAACATGCATAATAACAGAGACATTGATATAGGCAGTACGTGTTGTCTTTTTGCCCAGTAGCGTTAGTTAAATCACAGCATGAGAAATTGGACATGTATGAGAATTTGCAGCTCTGCTTTTAACATGTAGAGAGAAATGGATTGGAATCAAACCAGGCTAGTATCTGTCATAGATTCGCACAGAGCGCCTGCTGGCTTTACTGTTTATTTGTTGACAGATTCATTTGGGAGGTGACACTTCTGAGTATTGTTGTTACTATTAAACATTTATGTTCTTATTAATAAGCGTAACTCACTGAGTCGCATTGTTTTCGCCGGTTCAGGGTGTGATTCTGCTCAGTGTTTCATTGTGCATCACTGATCGTCTAAACACCAGTGGCGATCTGAGTCCATGCATTTGTATGCTGTCAAGTGCTGTTTGCGTGTAGTTAAGTCTGCATCGTTGTTCAAACACTAGCAGCATGTCCATGATACATCCCAAAATGAGACTATGGCAGGGCATAACAGTCCATATCATTAATGAGAAACAGAGTTAGTTTATTAAAGTTGGCAAGTGAATGGCCTTCAGGATTAGTTTTAATGACAGAGAAAACAGCGGAGGTGGTGTTTGGGAGTCCTTTACGAGAACTGCTGAAGGATACAAGAAAGCACACATATGAGTGATGTTCCACAGCAGTGCTAGGGAAAGTGTGAACACAAATGTTAGCACTTTAGTTAGCATTGAGTAGTTTTGACAGTCCCCATTTTAACACGCCAAAGCATTAAAGGTTTAGAGCAGTGTTTTTCAAATGGGGTCACCTGAAATTTCTAGTTATTGATGAAAAAAAAAAGTACTAATAAAAAATATATGGTGAGTTGAGAGAGACGATCACAATCCATAAAATACACAACAGACTCATTTGTGTGTTTCTTTCATCACACTACTGTACTTTGTACTGTGTTTACCTCCATCTTGCCAGTAATTTGAACAGAATTATGGGAAATTTCTCCTACCCCTCTGTTCATGGTAGGGTCCTGGAAAATCTCAGTTTCGAGGGTTATTCAGTCCCCCCCCCCCCATAGCTCTTCCCCTCCATGTAATCAACAATCAGGACAACACTACCCCTTCACGTGTATGCACAAAATGGAGGGGGAGGGGCCAAGGGGTGGATTGGGATTTGGCATTAGTTCCATGCGCTGTCACTGCACTGCTTTTTTGGAAGCCAGAGGTGGACACACCCAATATTGAATGATGGCACTTGAATGATGCCCATTTAATTTAATATATCTCCAAATATACATATTATTCTGGCCTGTTCATTTTTAACGGCGCTAAGTATATATGTTTTCTTGGCTACTTCCGCGATGCAAATGGTATGTCGTGAATTTGTGACATTCGGTATTAAGGGCTTAACATTACTACAATGAACAATTCCCTTGTATGGATGCACATATTGGTTTTAGTTGTGCCACACTCATGCATACTTACACTCCTGATCACGATTTGAAGACCAGTTGAAAGATTGCATGAATTTCCATTTTGCACTGTTGGATCTTCAAAAACTTCAAAGTAGAGTTTCAAAATGCAAAAAGAAGAAATGGGAGTGAGACAAAAAAAAAGACCTCAGTAGCGATGATGCGTTCCGAGAGGCCTTGTGCCGCTCAACAATCCGCCCACGTTCAAAGAAAGAAAGCTTGTTTGCCTTTACCATCAGGAGGTCATGACTGCATGAATACCTGACAGAAAATGACATTGAATCCATATTTTTGCACAGATTTTGGCTTTTAAAGGCTGTGGTCTTAAACTTCTGATCAGCTGATGAACAGCCTGTTTCAGTTTAATGCTTGTTTTCAATAAATTGCTTTCTCAAATTGATTTATTTATTTTTTGTCTCATTCCCATTTCTTCTTTTTCCATTTTGAAACTCTACTTAGAACCTTCTTAAGATCCAACTGTGTAAAATATAAATTCATCCAATTTTTCAACTGGTCATCAAATTTTGACCAGAAGTGTATATATTATATGTTTCTGTCAATATAGGTCAATGTCAAAAGTGTAGATATATGGTGATATTACCATATATCTTTGCATTAGTCATGTTAAATAGATTCATATATACTGCGGAGTAGATATTTAATTATTTCTCATTTATTCCTTTTGATGTCAGTGGAAAAAAAAAGCTCTTCACTTCTTTGATAGGAAATATATAGTATATACCTCTGATTGATAATCAGCACATAGATTTTGTACTGGGTTCTGTCGAATTAATTGCACGTTTGCTCTGAGAAGTGTTGGAAAAAATGGGAAAGCATATATGCTTTAGCATCTGCAAATGGTGTCATAACATCCAACTGGTTTTCAGTGCAAGCAAAGATTTATACAGCGCAACATTTAGATCGTATTCATGAGATCTTCAGATGCTACCTTGAAAGTAAATGAAAGCATATGCAACATCAAATACTGTTGACCTGTTGTTTTTAAAAAAAAATTAATTCATCCATTTTCTTTCCTGAAATGTACCAGAATGTACTGCCTTGACTCTTGTTATGTGTGTTGTGTTTGTTACCTGCGCCAAGGAGGTTATGTTTTTGCCGGCGTTTGTTTGGTTTTTTTGTCTGTCTGTTTGTGTGCAACATAACTCAAAAAGTTATGGACGGATTTTGATGAAATTTTCAGGATTTGTTGGAAATGGCACAAGGAACAAATGATAAAATTTTGGTGGTGGTTGGGGGGGGGTCTGCCTCGGCGGAGGTGTGCGCTCTCCGAGTGCTTTTCTAGTATTGTGTTTTTTTATCTTCCTTTCTTGATGTGTTTTGTCTGCTTATCATGTCCGGTGTCTATCTTTGTATTTTGAACACTATATGAAATTATAAGTATTATATTTGTTAAATGTTGAAAAGTTTGATAAATGTTGAAAAGTTCTATAAATAAATTGGGAAAAAAATACAATACTGTTGTTCAACAGGAATGCACACGTATGCATGACACAAGTGACACTCCCAGTGGTTTTGATAAAGTCAAATGGGCAAATAAAAAAATGTAAAAATAAAAGGTTTAATTTTGTTACCTTGTAGGGGTGGTGTGTGTGTGTGTGTCTGTGGGTGGGGGGGTGTTGGTGAAAAAGTACTGCGGACCTCATTAATGATATGTCTGTCTGGAAAATGTTGCATAGGATTGCATTACCCTTACCAAGCAGTTGAGCAAAGATTTGAATTAGATTTATGCATAAAGGCCTTGGAACAGACGACTTTTTCTGCGATTCTTGAATGAATAAAAGAAGAAACCTTTATGTAACAGTAGCTTAGACACAGCTGTATGTTTTGAATTGGCCATGGTCTGAGGAACAGGCTTTCATTTTATCAGTCTCAGTAGTAGAAGGAAAGCAAAAGCTAAGGATCAGCAAATGCTTAATATTCTCTGCTCCTCTGTGTTTGACACTAAAGATTTGGAAAAAAATGCACTATGTTATATTTATTGTATTTTTGTTTTTTTTTACAAGCCCAAATGCTGCTTGTAAATGACTTTGTCATTATTACTGTTACATTTTAAAGATACAGTATGAGCTACTTTTCAAAAAAAAATAATTTTTTTTTACTGATAACAATGCAAGAAACGTAGATGTTTTGATAAACAGAAATGTGCTTGTTATTTTGGGATTACATTATGTAACACAGACTCCCTGCAAGTCATTTTTAAGATGCAGAGTTCAGACATGCCAAGTCTGAACAAGTCCCATCGTGCAACCAGATCTCTGAATTATCCCTCCAGCGTTATTAACATGCGGCAAAATACATGAAACCTTATTAATAATTTAATCTTTATTTATCTATTTAGCAAAACGCTGTCAGTCAGATACAGGCAGTATACATTATGCAGATTGGACATCGCCTGTGAAGTGGAACTAATGCGGGATAGTGAACTCAGCCACCGTGATATCTATATATGTTGACATTTTCATTTAGAGGAGAGAAAGTGGTTGGTTTGCTTCTTTGTGCAACCATTCCAGTGGTGACAGCATGATTTCCTTTGGGGGATTTTTATCTCACTTTTAATCATGTTTAAAATGGTTTACAAGGTAAAATGGTGACTTGGAGACTATTATTTCAACCCTGATCGGATAATTTATGAAAGGAATTATTTCACCATTATGGACACCAACAGTATATGGTTTGCAAATTGTGAATTCAGAGGTCATTTTGAAAAGGTTAATATAATTTTAGAGTTGGGTATTATGCGCTATTAAAATTAATACCATTATTCATATTCAGAAAGTTGAGGTGAGGAAATTACTGGAGCTATCATTGGCCTTGGGTGCACGAGACAGTGATGTAAGGAAGGAGTTGCATCGTTTCATTCATTTAAATGAATAGAGCCAAGCGCCTGTCGTCACCTTCTTCTCCAGAGACATGACCAAATATAATTACACCTCAGCAGGTGAAGTGGACTAAAAGCCCACCGGTGATGGACCATATTACAATTACACATTTCATTTAAACACACAATAATCTTAAATCATGCCAACCTCATATGATTAGATATTCTGGGAAAGAGTCTGTATGACTGATACGGGTGCGCAGTGATGTTTACAAGGGCAGCGAAGGGGGATGTGAATAAGACATTTTATTAAAAGCCCCAAATATAATACTGTATTTGTACAATTATAAAAGAAACAGCCATGAGGATATCACAAAAGAATTTCTATTTCTTTACATGTTACATGTTAACAATTCTGATTCTATTATCGATTTTGCTTATCGATCCAATGCCTTATCAATTCTCAACGTGTGAGAAAATAAAAGAGTATAAACGGGTTTGTTTACATTAGCTGTCTGTTATATTTCCATCTCTGCACAGAAAATATAACATATACAGTAGGGTGGTCCTTATTAAAGAGGAGTATATTTTCAAAATTTTTTTTTTTCAGCTCTAACCCCTGGAATTCGTTGGAATGGTTGAACAAACTCTCCTGGTGATTTTTTTCCAAATTCCAACAATATTTACCCCTCCCTCATCAACCTTGAAGTTTCACTGTCAACATCCCTAAGGGGCATTTTTTTGTCTGGGAAATTTCAAGGTCCATGAGGTAGGGGTAAATGTCGTCCAGTTGAGAAAAAAGAATTCACCAGGAGAGTTTTCTCAACTATTCCAACGAATTTCAGGGGTTGGAGCTTAGACTTTCCAACTTTCAATTTTAAGGACCACCCTAATATACAGTATGCACCAATAATAATATTGGGGGGGGGGGGCGCGCAGTACGCCTGTTCAAACTCAGGGGCAACTGGATGAAGCCCTGGTGTTCGCGCTGCTGCTAGATTCACAAGCATCGCTAAGTATTGTATCAAACACATGACATTCTTGTGAATGAAACATACTGTGTGGACAAATATTTTTGCATATTCCCCCCTTTTGAAGAAATGGAAGCTTTGCAAGTGTTACCAGTGGCCCTGGTGTCATCTTTTAGTGTGACATATTGCCATATATAGCGTTTCTGCTTTGATGCCATGTTGGCTACATTCTAAACCAAAACAATGTAGCGTACGTTTGACATCATTAGGCATGTGCAAAGAAGGCAGAATTGTTAAACAAGCAAGTAAACGATTCCAAGGAATTGAGCTGCTGGATCTTGATTCCCATCCCTATTTCTGCACATATACAGATTGAACTTCAATACTTGGAAGCAAAATGGGAACATGAGTAGTAAAAGTTAAGAATCTCGCTACCAATTTTGGAATAACGCCAATGTAAAACTTCATCTTAATGCCTTTAAGCAGACTGTTAAACCAAGTGGAATCAGTGCAGTTCACAATTCAGTAATACTTCAGTGTATATTTATTGGCAGGTTTCACATGGAAATGGTGCGATTGTAAATAATAAAGACAATATAAATGCGATTGGATTGGACTCAGATCCAGTAAGAGAGGTCGTGGCTGCATCAGACTCACAGAAGCACTTCTTTAAATTATTTTATCACGTACTGAATATAAAAATACCACTCTTGATTATCTCAAATACAGTGTTTCCAGTCTGTTCATCAGCCAAAGCCAATAAGTGAACCATCCCTAATTTCCTTTCACATTCTGGAATCTTGCCCCACTACTTCTAGTTTACTGGAATTGTGCCACACTGCTAACTATGTTGTGTTAAACACTGCCAAATGATATTAGCTGCTTGCTAAATTAGTTCTTATTAGAGTGTCCAACTAAAGCAAGGGAGACCATAATGACTACTGGAAAAAATTGTGGCTGTTTTTTTTTTTTCTTTTAATGTATATGCGAATAGGCCAGGTATTTGGTATTAACCATCATTCTTCCATGCTAATGTTGTTAAGGTAACACATTAAATCAGTCCTCCAGACATATTGGTGCAGTTCCATGCACAGGAGCACCAATAATACCAACTCAGAGTGACTTTGTTTTAAAAAATGCTGTGCATGGAGGTATGTTTCATTATTTATTCTATCTTAATATTATCTTGAATCCATTACTCGAGTGTTCATAAGAGAAAATTGGCTGCACAGGAGTTTTAAATAGGTATTTTAAATGCTCATTAAAAAGCTTAAAGGCCTGTTTATATTACATAGAGACCTCACAGGGATGAAAATAACAAAACTGTGTGCTTTTATTGTTGTTGTCTGGCAATTTTGGAGTAAATTTCTCCATGGCTCTATGTGATTATACATTCTCACCTTCACATTTGCTGTGTATAGTATAATGTATCTATTGTATTGTGCTACACTGCAAAGCATTCATTTAGATTCTTTGTAAATGCGATTGGAGAAATCAGATTCAGAATTGAAAAATGAGCTAATACAGACTCTTAAACCCTGATAGTGTTGTTTCACAGTAACAGTATTTATTAAATGCCCCTTTCCTCAAGGGATGATTCTTGGCAGAAAACAAGCATTTTATATTGCATCAAAACATTGTTTATACACATGATATTAAGCACGAGTAAGGCTGTGTGAAAAGTGAAATACGGAACGCTGCAGTTTTGATTACCTACTGAAAGCCCCCCTTTCTGAAAAAAGATCAGACATGTTGAACAAATCAATGTGTATCTTGACAGTAATGTAGTTTAGATTCTATCCTTTGTGTGTTCCGTCAATTGACCTTATGAGCAATTCGTTTTAATTACGTCCCCAATGTCGCCGCTTAGTGCAGATCAGACCAAATGGAAATGGTATGACTGCTCTGTAAAAGGCCATTCACAGGGTAAAAAAATAAGGGACAAAATGCCTTTATCACTAGCTCTGCTGATTATTCTTGGGAGCAAAGGCAATTCTGGCTGTGTAAAGATATTAAAGAGACATTACCAGTCTGGGACCTGGCACCGCAAGGGAACAGAATAAACACAAAAGTGCTTTTTATTTGTTTTAACCTCCTCTGTGCTTGTCTTAAATAGGTCAAACTCATCAATATTTCATTATTGTGGTGCTCAACGGAAAACATCAGAGAGTTAAAGGATAACTTCAAATCATAAACCGATTAGAGGTCTTTAAATTAATAATGACATTTTTAACATGCATAAATTTTAATTAATATCAACTGGCAATTATGCACATTGTCATTAATGAATTCTTTTTCATCTTTGTTCATTTGAACTGTCATTGTAGTTTCGTTCAGTGGGAGGGGCCCAGTGGTCAGCTACAAGCTTAACATTTACCTACTTGAAAGCAGTAATTACACCTAATAATCTGTATTGATTTTGGTACGACAGTGTTTTTTACCACAGTATATAGAGGGGCACATCATATGGGACTGGTTTTGTGTGATTCCATAGAGCGCAGGGGGAATTTACCCTAAAGCAAGCAGCACAGTATCTCATTTATGGTAATATACATTATATTCTGGAAAACGCTCACATGCTTTTTTCTTATTTTGAACGTGCCTTTATTTCTCTTCATACGATAACAACTAGGTTCCTGTAAATTTGCATCCCCCCCCACCACATTATGTAAAAAATATGTATTTAGGTTTTCATGATATGGAGGTGTTGTTACAGATTCTTTCTATAATTTCTCAAGCAGCCTACAGTAAAAATATTTCATTTGTACTGCCTCCTGAACCTTCATCCACACTCATTTCAGTTAATATTTTTTCATAGTGATCTCTATGTTTGTTTGCTTGTTCCATGTCCATGTGCATTCTGTCAGTTTGGCCGACAAACTGCTTAACAGATTACAATCAACGCCTTATCGTGCCAACTTACCTTGTTTGAAGTTTAGCTCCACCAGTTCAGACACTTTAAATGATTGACTCAACTTTATATATATAAATATATATATATATATTAGCAATAACTGTGAGCCACTATTTCATGCATTGGGACTTAATTAAACACTGGAACGTTAGACAAGGTAACTTTAGACAAAGAATGACTTTGGCATGTGTCACTGCTCAACTGCAAAGCAACTTTATTTTCTTCTAATCTTCTCATCTTCTCCCCGAGGACGTGATTTGTGCTATTTTTCATCACCATATCCTGGGAAATGAACACTTACAGTTCCTAGAGTCCCATTTATCGAACTCCCCTGGGTGCTCCCACACTCTCTTGGGAGCCGGAGGTGGTGCAAATAAGGCCTGTTGAATCAAATTTAGATGTGAGGCTCACTCATGCATAAACGAGACAAAGTGACATTATCCAAACTAACTGCTGTGCAGAAGCCTGAAAAAGCACAAATCCTACAGCTTTTTGCAACCGTCTAAATCAAAGATGATCCTATAAATCTGGAAAGCAGGGATGGCAATAATATAGACATGCACCAAACCATGTTAAATTAATTCTTTATTTTTAGTCCAATGGTCTGGAGGTCCGATGGACGATTGGTATCAGTTGTCATTTGTCTGTCCATAAACAATTTTTCAAGAATCTTCTCCGAAACTATCTGTCAGAATGACTTGATATTTGTTTTGTAACATGTTTGGGATAAGGTCTACCAGGTTTGCTCAAAGAAGACAAACATTTGGAGTGGTAATTATTTATAGGTTATTATGCGATTACTTTACTGCTTTATAGTTAGATGTATCACACAGCTCAATACATTTGTTAGAATTTGGTGTAATATTTAGAAATTACTTGAAAACACGCTTATCCATAGGAAATTGTTTTCTGCTTTTGAGGAACAGTCCTGTCAGGAGGCTAGAAGGAGTGAGTGATGACATTTTACTGTTTGGCAGTGACAATAACAAGTGTGTTTAGAGCCTCCAACTGGATGGCTGTTATCCCACTTACCATGTTAGCATCTGTAGTTTTGTTTTGTTTTGAATGAATGAGTCAAAAACAGGAAATAGGTCTGAAACTGCGTATAAACACAACATGTAGATTTTGGCAGATCTACAGTCTGTGCACTAACTATTTCAACAATCTGTGCAGTCATAGATTTGGGCCACATGCAAACTTCAGTACAAAGGTTGAGGTTTTAACCCTTTAAACCCTAAGCCTAAAATGGGTCGCCTGCACTTTTTGACTAATTACAAGGTTAGAAAATATGCTGTGAGTGAGCCCATTGCCCATTTTTCCAAAGCGCTGTTTTCCCCCCTAGATCTTTCAAAATCTAGTGATCATTTACAATTTACTGCATATTGTAATTCTGCTAAAATGGCTTCTTCTCCAGCTTCTGGTACAGGCAAGGGTGAAATTATTGTAATGACCCAATAAAACCTATAAAGTGCAACGTCTCAGGTTTCAGAAACCATTGGAATTTTTCCAATTGAACAAACAGTGAAAGAGTTACAGCCACCTAAACTGCATATGCACAGGGTGTGTCAGCGACACTCTTTAAAACCTGACATATCAGGTTTTAAAGAGTTCAAGGTTGTGATTGGCTGTGATTAGTATCAGGGCTCTAAGTTTAGTCACTTATGGTAAATTATTTATGTCGGCTTCCAGGTTCTTTTTATAAGTTCAATCAGTGACACATTTGTGTTTTTCAGCCACCCTAAGCAGTGAGGGGAGGTGAAAGTTAAAATTGGTGTGTGTGTGGGTTGAAGGGCACAATTGCATTACTTCTCTGATATCTTGAACCAGGAGCCTGCCTTGCTGAGGACTGTGTAGTCCTGCCTGTATAGGGCACTATTATTCTTCTTTCAGTCACTGAATCAGAACAGAAAGTGATTTAATGTTTGAGAGCAGAGTTGAAAGAACCAAAGAAGTCTAATGAAAAAGTTATGATATAAAGGAGTAAATGTTGAGAAAATCTAGAAAAATGGCTCACTTTGGATGCCTCCTCTGTGGCTTTGTTGATTTTATTATTACATTTTAAGAGTCTTTCTTTTTGTAATCAGTGTGATGACTTTTCACAGTCGCAGGTTTTCTTTTATGCGTTCATATTATTCTTCTGTTGAGCTGTGTGACTTTTCAGGGCTTCTTATTCTGCTAGTGCCAACTCCCAGTTGACAAATGCAGAAAGAAAGATGGTTGCCTTAGTGAGCAATGGTTGTATAATTTATTTGATGAAAACTTGACTCAACCCGACACATTATCATTAACTCTGCTAGTAGTTTCTTGGGTACATAGCTTGGTAAATGTGTTTGCCTGTAGATAATTTGTTACAGCCCTATAAAGAATGAATCATAATGTCTGATCTGGGTACTGTTAGCGGAGTGTTGAAAATTGCTCAACCCTTTGGAAAGAAACAGTTGGTCTTCTGAATCCATTCATAGTCTCATCCAATCACTGTGAACAAATTGAAACCATAAGCTCACTTGGTCATATTTATACTGTAAAGCCTATACTAAACATATTCATTAATACATATTCATGTATTCAAATGAGTGAGTGTGTTGAATCTTTCATTCCATTACTGAATTGGAGGACCACACTACACACTGATGAGTTTTTTGACATTAATAATTGCATTTTGATACATTTTTATGACCGTCATTATCCTTGACATATCACCCACCGAATGTAGCAAAAGTTCATGAAGTACCTGGTCACGCCGCCCCTTCCCATTTGCACACGCTCAGGGGTGAGTGGATGAGAACCTGAGCTGGAGAGCAGCCAAGCCATGGCAGACACATTAGAGAGTTGTAAGCACAAAGTAAGGTCACACTCAAACTTAAGTGGCCAAGACTGTGAACCTGTGCCCTGCTCACTGGAGAGGCTAATAGGGATTAACAAAGAAGGGCTCTCTTTGGACACAATGTTGTGTTGTCGGTTTTTAAAGGCAAGTTTTGGAATTGACACACAGGGAAAAAAAGGGAAACTGCTGTGTCAAAAGCAATTTTCTGTACACGTCTGGTTATTGTTTTGAGACAGAAATCATAGATGCATCTGTCTATTCTTTTCTGTGCAATAGCAAACAAGCCAGTGTCAGACTAAAAGTATTGTTGCATCGACCTCTGACAGTTTGGACTAGCTTTCCCTCAAGGCTAATAAACACATCACTGCGATATAAACAGGAACGTCATCGAGAGTGTTTAACCAGTGTTTAACCCATAAAGACCCAGTGCTCATTTTGTGGCAGTTTTCAAATTAAGTTTTCTCTATATTTAATTTTTATTAAGTGATTTATCACAAGGCACAAGTGACTTTTTCAACAAAATCTATCATTAACTGAACATAAACAAGTGTCTCCATCCACTGTCATTGATACACCTCCATGGGTTTTACTGGTGAATCAATGTTGTAGAAGATGATGATGTTTCCACGTTCACTCTGGAAACTCTGAACGTCCAAATGAATAATATCTGATGACCATGAAAAGATGACAAACTGCATTTTATACCAATTATTTAGATGTGTTGATGGGTTAATGGATCAGTAGGTATTAAACAGTTTACATCAGTTAATGGTTTTGGTTGCCAGTGGTTTGTTTGGGTCTTTATGGGTTACAAACTACATTTTTCCAAGCTGTTTACTTGTATATTGGATCAGTTTAACATTTCATTAAATTAGCAAAAGTTTCTGTCTTGCGGTATTTCTCTAATCTGGTAGTTTATTTTCTCTGAAAAATCATCTCCAGTGACATTTACTCTTACAGCAGACATTATAACCTTATAATGTTTCTATCATGCAAAATCATCCAAGCACATTAGTCTGCGACACTCATGTTACTTAAATGCAATCAACGGTGGTATATCAATGATCTTACACGCAGCAAGACATGATTCCATGAACATCAGTAAAACATCTGCTGCAGCTCAACAAAATGGAGTGTTCTTAGTGATATTTTAAGTATAGTGACAACAACCACTGCAATGAGGTGGATATGGTATTTCAGTTTTTTGTGCAAGCTGATTCTTGCAACAACTTACATTTTTTTGCTCTTTTTAAATGTAATTGATGTTGGTGCTTTTCATATTATTTCCAATTTCTGTATTTTCATTATTGTTTCTATAAGTTACCAGTCATTTGTTTCCCTTCTTATGTTGGTTGTCTTTGCCTTCTTATTAAAGCCTCCTTTTTTTTTCTGTCTTTCCCAGCATATCCATACTTCTCTCTCGTTTGTATCTTCTTTCCTTTTACCTACCTTTCACCTATCACTCCCTCTTCATCATTCCATCTTTGTACTGGTGCAGCTGCAAAAATGAGACTTGGCTGTGACTAATCTGCTGGCAGCGACTCGGAGGGCCCCTTGTGGTGGTGCCTCTTCACAGAGGACACGTGATTGATTTATCCTGGGGAAAACTTTGTCAGGCTGGCCATCATGACTGGATCTCCTGCTTCATAATAAATCCCCTCCTCCCTCGTGTACTACGGGGAGACACGAGTGTCATGTGGTGCATTTTCATGACACATTATGCCCAGGACTATTACAGTTGATCCACATTTCTGGATTTTACTATGTCTTATCCGGCCTCGGTTTGTTTCTGCCCCCACGGTTACATGTCCCTGACCTTAAACTAGCACACGCAGTGACATGCTCTTTGTGAGTAAACCAAACTGAAAGGTCAATAAAGGGTGAATATGGGCCATGAGTCTTTCTAAAAAACAGAAACAAATAGTGTGTTGTTTGTTAAGTGTCTAACTCCACTACCAATCATTCCAAAGACACTCTTTTTGGTGCGAGGCCAAGTATGCATATCAGATGACGGCTGGGGAGAGTAAACGGGGGAATTACTTTTATCGGAAAAGTGTCATGACAAATTGATTTTCTCACTTAAATCCCAGACAATGGACAAGACATAGCAGGTTGGCTGTTTCTCTGTCTAAATGGCCCATTTTCTTTTTCCTTCACAGATCAACGCCACGCAGTCATTAAGAACTGCAAGGGAGACCCCAGTGCCAAAAGGAGGAGGGGGCTCCGGCGCCTTCCCAGCCTTCCCTTCTGCATCCTGCTCATGTTCATTTGTCTCGTTCGGTGCTGACGCTCTGGAGCACAAGTCCATGGAAAAAGACTCCAAGGAATGTTTGTCTTGGAGCTGTTTGATTCTCGGTGAGCTTGGAAATCACACTGTGCTCCAAAAACCAACAGATTAAACCATTTCAGCACATTGTTAGCCTTGTAGCAAGTCATATTTTTGGCCAAATTATGATATCTGCGTAACTTTACTCTCCTAACACTGCTGCTTCATTTTTCATCTTTGGCTATGACCTGAAAAAAAAAGACTATGGCAATTATGTGTTGAAACTAATGATATGAAAGCATAACAAGGGAAAAGCCTTTAAAATATATGTAATCAGCACCTTTAAAATATGTATTTGTAGACTCGTATGAAAGACTTCTAGACAATGCCACAGCTATGGTTTGTTTAGGATCAAGCATAAAAACAACTTGGTTAGGTTTAGGAAAAGATTCATGGTAAGGTTTAAAAAAAACCAAAAAAAAAAACCAGGAATGGCTAAAATAAGAAAAACAAAGACAGAAATGGCAAATTTTAATTATTAAAATAAATAAAACATCTTCCCCCCTTTTAAGTATTTTTGCTTGGTCCATATGTAAATAATATTTAAGTTTTCATTCTAATTATTTATTTATATAAATACCAAATTTCTTATTTTTCTCTTTATATTTTCATTTTGCGCTTGTTTGTGGGTGGGTTTTCTCTGCACTTGCTTGTATGTTGCTGCTGTTAACTGAAATTTCCCTATCTTATCTTATCTTATCTTATCTTATCTTATCTTATCTTATCTTATCTTATCTTATCTTGTCTTGTCTTGTCTTG
>JAPTYQ010000001.1:6959020-6973224 GCA_029814465.1 Ostorhinchus cyanosoma
AACAAACCCCGCCCCTCGCACGTATTGTAGCTTATTTTGGTATCAATCCAGCTGATGTCATCATGTCTATGCATGTGTGATATCAGTACATCAACTGCCTCTATATATGGGCCAAGTTCTAAGTAAATTGAAACAAAATGGCTGTTTTTATAGACATTTGATATTTCACCCATTATAAGTAAATGGGAGAAAAAAAGATTTTAAAATATTCATAAAAATGTTTAACTTTGACCTACTTTTCCCAAAATGTAACCACATTTATTCTGGGTCACTGGCAATCTATAAACCCAATTTGTTATGAATTCAACCAATAATTTTGCTTTTACAGACATTTGAAATTTTGCCCATTATAAGTAAATGGGGATTTTTGTTGTTTTTTTTTTTTTTATTAATTTGACCTACTTTTCCCAAAATGTAATCAGATCTATTCTGGGTCACTGGCAATGTATAAACCCAATTTGGTATGAATTCAACCATTACTTTTGTTTCTAGAGTGTTAACAAACAAACAAACAAACAAAACTACTACTACGTGAGTGTCTCCATCCACTGTCATTGATCCAAATCCATGGGTTTTACTGGGGAATCAATGCTGTAGAAAATGACGGTGTTTCTAAGTTCATTATGGAGCCTCTGAACATCCAAATGGGTCAAATCTGATGACTATGAAAACATGATTAACTGTATTTGACACCAATTATTTACATGGCGTGATAGGATTAATGGATCAATAGGTGTTTAACATTTTCTATCAGTGAAAGGTTTTTTGTCACCGGTGGATGTTTGGGTCTTTTTGGGTTAATCTTCCTTTAAAAATAGATACCAGCAGTTATACTTAACTACAGTTTTAAATCTGTATTGGAAATAATTAAGAAAGGCTCTGGGAATGTATTTTCACTGTATGATTACTGTACTTTCTTTCTACAAAATCAATCGCATATTAGTGAATGGAATTTCAAAACTATTCCTGCATGATAAAACATTTTGTTACATTGGAGTAACTTGTGGTGTAATTCAGCCAGACTGCGGCATTTACATCGGTACATTTCTGCACTCAAAAGACTGGTTCCATTGTGATGTGTGGAAAATAATAAAAAAAATAAATAAATAAAAAAAAGTCACATACTGCTTTTTAAAAACATGATGGCTACAGTGGGAGACATTCAGCGCTCTTCATATGAGGGTTTAAGTGCCAGAAAATCTATATTTAATACTGATCCTCGCACACCAAGTTAGTGACTTCATTGCTGGGTATGGTTTTTTTTCCATGTGTATTTTAAGCGGAGTGGTTTTGTGATGCTGTTGTCACCAAAATTACCATTTGTTGATACACAAATCTTGAAAATATTGGCCCGTGGTGTGTTTAAGGTGAAACAGTATACAGTAGTTCCCTGCTCATGAGGACTGTCGGGCCCTTATTAAAATTCCTTGCCAAGTTATTAACATTCACAGCTAAAATGAAACATTAACACTAATGGCTCTTTTCTCAATTTCATCACTTAGAGTGTGCTGAATAAAAAGAAGATGCAATTTGAAGTGAGGAAAATCTCTCAAGAGCGGGTGACCTGTAGATGAGTCTGGTAGCTCACAGGTGTAGATGAGTGTCTAAGGCTTGAGTAACTGACCTGAATATGTCCTGACAACCGCAGTGTGCCAAAAAGAACACGAAACTCGCCAACACTGAAGACAGTCATGGATATTTTACAGCTGAGGAATTTCATGCGACATTTTCCACATTCACAGTGAAGACACACACACACCTGAGAGCCATACTACCCACCCTCTTTTAACGCAGTGGTGCTAATTTCATTTGGCTGCATAATACTGAAGGTAATTTACAACCACTTCTCACATTACCTAAAATCATGTGCATCTACAATGATGTCAGTAGTTTATTTTATTCTGCCTCTATGTATTAACAACCAAATTACATCTCATTTGTGTGATGGAGAGTTCCACGGATTTCACCACAGTAAACTACATTGGCAAAAATCTAAATCTTATCAAGAGTTTTTTCCTCAATCTCTCATCACACTTAGAATAAGACATAATCACCTAAAGAGGAACTAGTCAGTGAGATATATGAACTGATTTTTAGAAAATAGATCAGGAAAATCAGGAAATGTTACCAAGATCATTTTCACTTGTTCCATTGGTAGATTTTTTTTTTTTTGCTTAACTGATTTTTTTTTTTCCTTAATTCAAGTGAAAAAAAGAAAAAAACTAAAAAAAAATCTGTCAATGGAACAAGAGAAAATGATCTTGGTGAGATTTAGATTTTTTTCCCAGTGTAACTGCAACTGAAACAAGCCATGGCCTCGAAATTACTGGAAATCTCAACATGACAACCCAATAAAGGCCTAAACATGCATCTCTGAAGGAAATTGGTGAAGGCTTGTTAGGAAAATAACATAACTGAACATTTTTAGAGGTGCAACATGTTCACGTATGATCACTGGCCTGTCAAGTCACTTTTCTTCAAACAGATGTGTGAATCAACTGGTAATGTGGTGCTGCTACGACTCCAGCATTCAAGGAACGCAGTGATGCCATTAGAATCAGACTTCAGTGTGTCAGCGCTCCATGGCTCCTGTTCAAATGGTTGGTATCTGGGGACTCGGCATGCTGCATTACTTACAGTCAGCTCAGACGATGTTTTACCATCTCGGAGAGGCAGATGGGCTCACAAGTGTTGTGCTATCGAAAACACCAAACTACTGCATGTTATGCCCTTGCATGCTGTGCCATCTTTCAAATTATCTGCCTTGACATGTTTCGGCTACAACCTGTAGTCTTCCTCAGAAAGGTCACTTGATGTCATCAGCTGTTTTATCCAGGTTTGCCAGGCAACGGGACAATTATGCCCCCTGCTGCCTGGCATCCCACGGAGGACAGCATCCCAGGTGTAGGATCCCTCATCCCTGCTCATGGTCCTCGGAGCCTGTTTTCTAATTTTCTGACCCTTCTGAGGAAGGCTACAGGTTGTAGCCGAAACATATCAAGGTAAAAAAAATCAACTTTTTCCCCCATCTGTCTAAAGAAAAAGAAGATTTTATAAGTTAGACAGTATGAACCAAATCGGACTAGGTGTGTTAGGAGGGAATGTCTTTTGTATAATGAAGTGCCAGAAAATATAAAACCAAAACAGAATAAATTTACACACATTTTATATGATATATTATTGAAAAAACTCAAACATAACTACCACAAGAAAGCATCATTGTAAACTGAAGTCCCATGGCTTCTCGTTGTGTCCCATGAGAATTTATTTCAGCATAAAATTATGTGCATAGTATTGTGTTTGTGTACAGAGACTACATACCTGAAAGTAGCACTAGTGGTGTCGTCGTAACTGTCTCTGTCCATGATCCACTCAGTCATTGAGGATGTCTCTGCACTTTCAACAAGACCACATTGTAATAATTTTCATCTCTTTTAACCCATAGACACAAACAGCCACTGTCGACCTAAACCATCTGTTGATCTAAAATGCTTAATACCTGTTGATCCACTAATTATGTCAATACATGTAAATAATTGGGTCCAAACAAATGTACCTCCACTTGTACCAGGCATTAAAATGAACAAGAAAGTGAAGAAAACAAAGGTGGTCTAATAATTTTTTCTGCAACTGTAGATTAAAGTTGAGGGTTATTGTATCAAAAATAGAGAAAACTGAAGAAAAAGTCACTGTTTCAGCAAAAATATCATTAACTGAACATAAAACAAGCATCTCCATCGTCTGTCATTAATCAAACTCCATGGGTTTTACTGGTGAATCAATGTCGAAGAACATGATGGTGTTTTCGTAATAATTACGGAGCCTCTGAATATCCAAATGGGTTGTATCTGATGACCATGAAAAGATGATAAACTGCATTTTACATATGTATGGACAGGATCAGTGATTCATACCTTGTTAAACATTTTAGATTAGTAGAGGATTTTGGTCACCGGTGGCTCTTTGGGCTTTTATGGGTTAAATCCAGGTTGAAAACGTCTCTGTTCAACTGAGCATAAAACAACTGAAAGTGTTGTATTTGCACTCTTCTCTTTTATTTTTATTTTAATTGATTATTATTTATGTTTTATTGATTATGTTTAAATTGTGTGTTTTTTTTACTTGTCTCTTCCATTTTTGTAAAGCACGGTGAATTGCCTCGTGCATGAATCGTGCTATACAAATAAATGGGCCTTGCCTTCTGACCGAGCTACCCCTGTTTGAGCTGCATGATTTCCCCGGTGAAGTGCAATAGGCCCTGCTATACATATAACGTGACAAGCGGTTAAAACGACTCATTTAAAACACTAATTAAATTCACCAACACACTGTGGTTGAGAGTGTGAGCTCAGAATACAAATATGCTGTGTTGTGGGGTCGACGCAGGTGAAGTCATGTGATGTAAGCCACCCTATAGCAGCCAAAGTATTTTGTCTGTTATGTACTTACTGTTGAACGTTTATCAGTAGGAAAAAATAGTTTATAATTTTATCAGAAACAAGGAGAAGTGGGCAATTCTCACATTACCCTTTTTTACCCCGCCCCCCCCAAAGGGGAGGCACCGGGTTTTGTTTTTGGTTCGGTTTGTTTCTTTGTTTAACACTTTAGCAGCAAAACTATTGTTTGAATTCATACCAAATTTGGTGTATAGATTGTCAGTGACCAGGAATAGATCTGATTACATTTTGGGAAAAGTACATCTAAATTACAGTTTTTTTTTTACCCTGTCCCCCGAAAGGGAGGCAAAGGTATTGTTTTTGGTCGATTCTTTGTCAGCAACTTTTCGCAAAATCTACTGGAACAATTTCCATGACATTTTCAGGAGAGGTCCAGAATAGATCCCATTAAATTTTGGTGAATGTAGGTCAAAGGTCAAGGTCACCAAAAATGTGTTCTAGCAATGATAAGAGATAGGGCAAATCAGGTAAAATGTTTGCAAGGGGCGGGGTTTGTTGTGCCTGGAACCACTTTTTTTTTAATTGAAGCTGTAATGCATTGTGACTGAGCTAAAGTAAAGTTCAGACACACTGCTGTTCATGCAGAATGTCATTGTCTCAAAAACTCTCCATTATGATCTGAGATGTCCTCTCCTTCCTAATGCTTAAATACAATAATACAGACATGTGTTGTTATGAAATGGAGTCCTCAGGAGTGACCTCAGTTCACCACTCTGTTGCTAGTGGCAACGTCTTTTGGCATAGATTCAAAACAGTTTGAACATCCTCCATTTTATCACTACTGTATTTGTTTAATGGCCTTCCTAATTATTACTTCACTTAAGGAGGTTATGAGAATAGTTGTCTTTCACCACTACCAGCAAAAACTACAGGGGCAATTTTCCTTAAACTTTTAGAAGAGCAGGCCATGGACCAAGTTTGAAGTCCATGAAATGCAGATTAAGTAGCAACGATTATTAATGTGTAAGAAAAGGTTTTTGTAACTAGTTTTGAAATCACACATACACTCATCATAGTCTTATTATTCTGAGCCTTTTGCATCAGAGGAGCCCAGATTAGAAGAGAAAAAGGGAGAAATAGCTGTTAAAAATGAAGAAAATGAGTATTGCTGTGTATTAGGGATTGAAACAATTAATCGACTATCGATTAATTGTTGATAAGTATTTGCTCGATTAAATTACATTAATTGTCGGTTAATTGATCTTTTCTGCAGCCGTGTTTGTGTTGACGGTACGGGGGCGCTGCTGCCTAAACTCAGTTTCATCGCTTTTATTTCATTTCTCTGAATTTATTTTGTTCAACTCCATAAATGTCATTGCCTGAACTGTATCAATGGTTCAATTAATCCACCATTAAGAAATATGACATACTTTTTTTCATGAGGTATATAAACAATATTTAGCTTTTATTCTTAGAGACACTATTGAAGGAGGAATTGAGATTCTCAGGAAAGTTGCTGCTTATCAATTAATCGTTAATCGATCGATAAGGTCAACCAACTAATGATTAATGAATTAATCGATAATTTGTTTCCCTAATGTGCATAAAACAGAGAGCAGAGCAGGTAAGTGAGCAACTTTAGCTAGTGCTGTATAATGTTTCTACCTCGTACCTCGTACCACCACCAAAACAAGGAGTGTTTCTGTGTTACTGTCATGTATTTATACTTAACCCTGAAAAAAAAAATTGGTGTAACTCCACATTATTACACATCATTAGCTGCTGTGTTTCTCCTCTGCCTTTCTCCATCCTTCTCTGCAGCACATTTTGGTGTGAATGACTGAAACATACGTCCCTCGAATCTGGATAAAAATGTAGAACAGTGTGTTTCTGTGCTCCTCTCAGTCTGAGCTCCTATTGCAAACTCAAACTCAAAACTCCTTTTAACTCAGTATGGCTACAACTTCCACTGCTGGTGAAATATGACTTCATAAGCAGTATGACAGATGAAAAAGGGATGTTTCTTTGTTTTTGAGGAAAAATCATAAAATAGATTATTAAGAGAGGCATTAGACGGAATGGAGAAACGTGACTCGTATTCATAGAACTGTTAAAGCAGTAAAACAGTGTCGCCAGTTGACCTTTGTTACCGTGGTGGAGGTCTAAGCCCTTAAATATTTAATTGTATATTATTAATAAATAGCTGATTATTTTAAGCCAGTTTTTTTCAGGTTCCTTTCCTTTTAAACTCTGTCAGAATGCAGAACTAAAAGAGCAGTTGGATCTCTAAAAGTATCTCAAATCTGTAAAAAATGGCGCTGAAATCCTGATAACTGTGTTGAGTGCCTTCAAAACAAGTTTCAAAATGTGACAAAATGTGAAAACAGACTTTGAAATGCTTACACTTTCTAAGATAAACCCTAACCTTTCAGAATTTACTTCAGATTTCCTCCTTTTGCTACCTGAAGTCTCTTTCAGTTTGTATATTCTCCTCGTGTCTGTGTGGGTTCAGCGGTAACTCTTCATAGGTGTGAATGTGAGAGTGAATCATAGTTAATGTCTGAAAGCGGGAAGAGGGACATACTACCACTATAGAGACATGACATGTTGGCTCATCAGTTACTGAAGTGACAGAATTAATTAAACTATTTTAATAATTGAGTGTGTTTTTCACAGATTCCTTTTAAATTATTCAAAGTCCAGCTACTCTTTATACTCTACAAAAAAGTGTCACACAAAGCCATGTCGTGGTCATTTTCGACCCAAAGTTCAACTCTGCTGGGATTTTAAGGACAGCTCACCAAACTGAGGTTTTGGTTACTTCTCCACACAAATTCAGCTCAGTGTTTGTGGCCAACTCCCTCTGAGATAGTTGTTTAAAAGTTTCCAGCTGTTTTTTGTTTTCATTAAATGGTCTGCACTTACATAGTGCTTTTCCACCTTCATGGTGCTCAGAGCGCTTTACATTCATACACCAGTAGGCTGCTGCTGCTGCTGACATGCAAGGTGCTGCCAGACCTACTAAGAGCGATTTAGGGTTCAGTGTCTTGCCCAAGGACACTTTGACATGTGAACAGTCAGAGCCAGGATTCAAACTGCCAACCCTTCAGTCAATGGACAACTTGGTCTGCCAACTGAGCCACAGCCGCCACTGAAAAAGCAAACGCAGGGGAATGAAACAGACGACCTTTAAATGGTAACCTTTTCACAGTAAGATTTCCTTTTTTAATCACTCCCAACTTACATTTTTGAGATCAGAATCCACTGAAATCTGCTCTTTTGTGTTTCTCACACTCAGAGTGGCTTCGGGTCACTCCTCCTCTGCAGGCTTTTCATGGCTTTGCAGCCTGTGAACATGCTCTCACTGAAGCCCTCCAGGGGTTCTGTATGTGATGACCATCGTGTAAAGCAAGGATTCTCATGTAAAGCTGCCTCAGTTTATCACTTGGACAGCGCTTCTCTACAGTATGTTCTTCTCTCCTCTGTCCTCCCAGGTGACTAGGCTATGACATGTGTCAGTGGTGCGTGTTATGTTGAGAGATGGAACGGGGAAAGGGCAGGGTTAGCCTCCCTTGTATCAGAAGTCAATGATTCACTGGGGTGAAAAGGACATTCTGTAACACTGTACACTTCCTTTAGAGCAGTCTTTCCCAACCTTTTTGAGCCATGGCACATATTTTACAATAGAAATATCACAAGGCACACCACCAAACAAAAATGTCACAAAAAGTATATTTATTAAAATATAATGCAAATCTACACTGCAAAAATGTAAATCTTACCAAGCGTATTTTTCTCATTTCTAGTAAAAGTAAGACATAATCACCTAAAGAGTAACTTGTAATTGAGATATAAGAACTTACTTTTAGACAATAGATCTTGAAAATCTTATTTCAAGAAATCTTATCAAGATCATTTTCACTTGTTCCACTGGCAGATTTTTTTTTTTTTTTGCTTGATTCAAGATTTTTTTTTTCCTTAATTGAAGCAAACAAATATGGTAATGGAACAAGTGAAAATTATCTTATTTTATTGTCTTATTTTACGTGTGATGAGATGTTTGGACACAAAGCTGATATTCTTCTTGCAGGAATTGAAGAAAGACCCACAAATCTTCCTCAACAGCTGAGTTGAGCACATCGGGGGTAGCATTGTCACAGGGTGTTTGGAACTAGATAGCTGAGAGGGGTATGTCGGATGGACCCCTGGATTAAGTCTTATAATAGTCTGGGAGGCACCAAACCAATACCTGTGGTTTGCAGGTAACTTGCTAATCCGTGCATCACTAGTGAGGGAGGCTTCATCAACAGAATGCACTGCATTGGGGCCCGTTCACTTTCACTTTTATTTTGCAAAAACAATCAGTAGACTGCTGTTTTAGAGTGAATCATTGGTGCGTGCTGTCATATGTATCTATATCACGCTGCAGGTGAAATTAGGTAATTTTCCAAGGCACACCTGATGACTTCTCATGGTACACTGGTTAAGGAAGCACTGCTTTAGAGCACTCCTACCTTGTTCACATAGTGTTGTCCACTTAATTCTGCCCATTTGTTCAATTCTACACATTCGTCAGCAGCTTACAATGTTCAAGCCTTATTATGTGACAAACAGCCTAAATAAACATGTTACATGTACCCCCTGGTGGTGACTTTGCGCCCCTGCTTTATAGGTGTAACCTGTCTCTTTGCCCATAGAGCAGCTGGTCAGATCTACCTGAAGCGATTACGGAGGGCAGGGTATAAGAATGGAGAGAGACTCCCTCACATGAAGACATGTCTGTTTTGTTAATCAATTTTGCTTTATGCTTTGAATTGGAGGTTGCTGCTGGTCCTGTTTTCAGTTTTGATTCTTTAGGTACGTTTTGACCTTGGGGTTAGATTAGGGCAGGGGTGGGGTGGGGTGGGGTGGGCAACTGCGATGCTTGAGGAGCCCTATCCTGCATGTTTTCGATATTTCCCCCTTCCAGCACACCTGGTTTAATTCATGATCAGTTCATGATCAAGCTCTGCAGAAGCCTGATAACGATGAAATGGCTTCCAGGTGTGCCAGAAGAGGGAAATATCTAAAACATGCAGGAAACAGGCCCTCGAGGACCGGAGTTGCACACCTCTTGTTTAGGGGAAGAGTTGAATCTGACGGCCCATTGTGTGGCCTGGTCCAATACTCTTCTCTAGCTTTGTTTCTTTGACCAGAGCCTCCAACTCCCTTTTGTTTGGCTACTTTTGTGACTATATTTACTTATGAGTAAAATGACTTTCACGGTAATTTTTGCCTGTGGCATCTTTATATGTTGTGGTCTGATTAAGCCTTTAACTTTTTCTTGAGATTGTAACATATTTGGGGGCTTGGTCCATTTTTGTGACTTATTTTTCATTGCTCTCCACATTGCGTTTGTGATGTGGGTCTTTGTTGTGATTGCCTGTTGCAACAAGGGTCATGTGTTTTGGATTAGTGTAGCTATTTGATACCACTGATTGCTTGATGTCGGCACTGAATTTTTCAGTTTTCATCAGTTTTCTCTTTCTCTTAGCTCTTTATGTACAATATGGAGTTTAATGTGGAGAATTTCGTGACTGAACCAAACTTTGACAAAATTAACCATTGCCCTGAGGAACAATTGCTAATGATTGGGGCTCATTTTACTGTGCCACTGTTAACACGATCAAAAAAGAAAGAAATCAAAACTGAATTATGTACTGCTGTAATAGAGAAAGGTAATTTGTTTCCTGATGGTTCTGGTCCAGATGTTGTAGAAAAATCTACGTCTGAGCCTCGTCAGATGGAGCTGCAGGTCAAGTTGTACCGTTTACCTATTAGAGAACAGGAGCTTAATTCTGAGCACAAAGAAAAATTATTTAAGAAGGAGGTTTTGATTTGAGACAAGGAACTTCAGCGTCAGAAAATCAAAAGAGAGCAGCAAATGAAAAGAGAAGAACTCCGTGTAATAGAGTTGGAATTGGAAAAAGCTTCGGCTGGGTCCTCCAGTGCATCTGAAATTGAAATAAATAAATGCATTCATCTGGTACTGCCTTTTTCGGAGAAAGACGCAGATAAATACTTTGCATTGTTTGAAAGAGTGGCTAATACATTAAAATGGCCCAGAGATGTCTGGCCTTTGTTATTGCAGTTTCACAGACAAGGCACAGGACACATATGCTGTTCTTTCACCTGAGGTGAGCCTTGACTATGATGAGGGGAAAGTTGCTGTCCTCAGAACTAGGGTGGGGGGGTATGCATTTCAGTCGGTAACTGGTCAGTCTCCTTCCTACTTATAATGCTATGGGGCAACAGGGCAGTGCATGCCACCCCTCTCCTGCAAAAGTGGTCCATGATTTTTGGATAAGAGGGGGTTCAGAGTGAGGGATTAAGCGGTCCATCCCTGTTGGAGTGTGGGGGGGTATTATGTGTGTGTGTGTGTGTGTGTGTGTGTGAAAATGTGATTGTCAGAGCAGAGGTGAAAATGAAACTGACGCTTTACTGTTCCTCTAACTCAGCACACGCAGCAGCAGCAGCGACAGAATCTATATAGCAAAAAAATAGTTAATAAATTGGCTACATATTGGCTGATGTTGATTAATCAGTGATTGGCTGTTGGGCCATTCTTTTAAATCTAGTGGTGATTCAGCGATGAGTCTGAGATAGTTTAGCTGGAAAAGAGAAATTCTTTGGTCGTTACTGTAGAAACACGCAGCGATGACATTAGTAACTGTTTCTTGTTGACAGTTGCTTTGGTCAAATATCCACCATTGCCGTGTCCTCTAGTAGATAAGAAATTAGATTTTGATATTTATTCTCCCTTTATTATGAAAGGCATGGTTTCATTGTCAGGAGGGGGCTCCAAACTTCCCATAACTATTTTGAGAGACACCGCAGCGTCTTGGTCAATGATTCTTGAAAGTGTGTTGCCATTGTCTGATGTTCTGTCCCAAACTCATTTCCTGCAGAACGACATTGATCTGGGCAGTACTCCACCTATTAAACAACATCCATATGGGGTAAATCCAGATAAACGTCACTGTTCACAGAAACAAGTTGACTTCATGTTAGTGGATGGCATCGCAGAGCTTTAGTTCCTGGAGTTCACTGTGTCAGTTAAATCTGACAGTTTGGATCACATTTGCAAAGATTTTTGGAAGGTGAACAGCGTCACACAGCCTGAGTTCCATCCCCTTCCTCAAATGGAGGATTGTGTGGACCGTGTTGGTTCTGCTTCCTTCGTTACAAAGTTAGATCTATTAAAAGGTTACTGGCAGGTGCCATTAACTCCCTGGGCTAAGGAGATATCTGCATTCGTGACTCTGGATGTATTTTTTCAATATACTCCTTATGCTTTTTGGCATATGTAATGCACCTGTGACCTTACAACGGTTGGCGAATAGAGGGCTATCCAGTGTGCCTGGACGTGATGCCTAATTGGATGACATTATTGTTTATAGTGATTCTTGGAATGTTTTACAAGGAACGGTTTAAAAATGGTGTTTACGAGGGTGGAAAATGCCAATTTGGAGGTCCTTCTGCTGGATGGCCTAGGTGGACTAGAGCACCCAGTGTGTTGGTTTTCCAAAAAGTGATCACAACTGAAAGGTGTATTCCACCATTGAAAAGGAGGCCCTGGCTTTGGCCCTTAAACATTTTGAAGTTTATCTTGGTTCATCAAACTGCCCTGCTACTGTTTATACAGACCACAATCCACCTGTGTTCATCAGACAGATATATACAAACAAACCAAAGACTGATGTGTCAGGCATTATTCCTGCAGGCAGTCAATCTGGAGGTCAAACATATCCGTGGCAGGGATAATAATTGGCAGGCATGTTGCAGCGCGTTCATGTTCACTACAAAAATCTAAATCTTACCAGGTGTATTTTTCTCATTTCTAGTCAAAATATCTCATCACATGTACAATAAGACAGAATCATTTAAAGAGTAACTTTTAAGTGAGATATAAGAACTTATTTTTAGACAATAGATCTGGAAAATTTAATTTCAAGAAATCTTACCAAGAAAATTTGTACTTGTTCCATTGGCAGACATTTTCTTTTGCTTAATTGAAGATTTACTTAATTCAAGCAAAAAAAAAAAAAGAGGATCTACTAGTGGAACAAGTGGGAAAAAAAATACACTTGGTAAAACTTGGATTTTTTCCCAGTAGTGTTGATGAATAATTGCTAGTATTATCCATTGACATAGTTAAGTGTTAACTACATAATATGATGGTATGAATAAAGTATGACAAACAAAGCATCCAATGATTCATACTATGGTTATTATTTTTATTATCGCCTTTATTTAACCAGGAAAAAAAAAGCTCATATAAATGCCATTAAAATGTTGAGTGTGTCAGCTTTGAAAAGAACCTTTCATCTCTAATCCCCTGAAGAATACAATGAGGAATTGTATAGTGCTTTATGTATCTATATATTGGAATTCATCAAATGTGAAATTATTACAAAGAACAGCATACCATGCCTCTGCTAATCCAGGATGGAGAACCACTGTTGCATGCTTTAATCTTTGACAGAGCTAATTGGATCTCCATTTGTAATGAAGATTGCTCTTCAGTCTTCAGTTAAGAAAGGTATCGGACAAAGAACTAGGTCCAGATCTACCTGATTTATCATTTGACTGGTTTTTAGCCAGCCAGAATGGCTATACTGATGATACATTAGATAAATACTGACATCTGGTTCCCTGTGTCTATGTCTACAGCTTAGTTGATGATAGCGTGTGGTTGGAAGTGCTAATTTCATAATAATAGTTATAATAATAGTAATAACAATACTAAGTATTAATGTTATATTTGTTATTAACTTTATTTGTAAAGTACTTCTGAAAACCAAGAAGAAAGTGCTTTACAAAGGAAATTGATAAAATAGAAATAATACATGATAAAGTATGATAATTAAAAGAGTACGTAAATACATAACCATGCAGCTTAGATAAAACCAGGATATGCCCTCCAGTAAAAGCACATTTTAAAACGTGGACACTGACTCAGATAGCCTGATTCAGTTTAGCAGGTCTTTCCAGAGCTTTGGGACTATGACTGTGAAAAGCTCGGGAAGACCACTACCCAAGGATCTAAGACTGTGCATGGCATGATGTGGAGCTAAAAGGTACAATTTGTAATCTAAAGCCATAAAAGTAATCAATAAAATCTTAAAATCAATCCCAAAACAAATGAGTCAGTGTGAACACGCTAATACAAGTGTAATGTGTTCACGCTTCTTGGTTTTAGTTAAAAGTTGTGCAGCTGAGTTATGTATAGTTTCCAGAAGTTTGAAAGATTTTTGGTTGAGACGGGTAAAAAAGGGTGCTTTGATAGTCAAGACGTGAGGAGATAAAAACATGAAGAATTATTTCTGCATCCCTTAACCCATAAAGACCCAGTGCTATTTTGGTGTCAGTTCCCAAATACATTTTTCTCTCTATTTAACCTTTCCTAAGTGATTTATTACCATTTATTAAAATATTATCCCCTGTAATTTGCGTATTTTCAGAGAACATAATGTATTTTCCTGATATTAATTAATATTAATATAAATTTGTAGATGTTCATAAAAGCTCAGATTAAAGTTTAGGGGTATTATATCAGAAACTGAGAAAACTGAAGAAAATGTGACTTTTTCATTAAAATCTATCATTAACTGAACATGAATCCAGTGTCTCCATCCACTGTCACTGATCCAACTCCATGGGTTTTACTAGTGAATCAATGCTGGAGAAAATGACGGTGTTTCCACGGTAACTATGGAGCCTCTGAATGTCCAAATGGGTCATATCTGATGACCATGAAAAGATGAC
>JAPTYQ010000001.1:6973324-6988105 GCA_029814465.1 Ostorhinchus cyanosoma
CTTCGGTACAAGCTTTTCTTGGATAGATCGAGCAATAGAATAGCATGTTGAAAATGACCGAAGTTCCCCTTTAAAATAGGCCTAGGAAATATTTCTGACATGATGAAAACATGACAGCATGAGCTTTGCAATGTGTCATCCAAACCCTAAATTACCAGCACAGACAACACCAATTTTTCTTGCAAAAGACTCAACAAATTATGACCATTATCTGCTTGTGGATGTTCTGTGGCCCAATAACAGCAATTTCTGTCTTATTTGAGGAAACAATGCTGTAGAGAATTTGATCTATACCATGTCTACATATAATACCACCCAGGGGGAACATGTACTACAAGAAATGGAGTGGTCCAAGAATTAAATCTTGAGGAACATCATACTTGATATTGATGGATTGTAATGAAGTGTTACAGACAAAAAATCCTGTTATGCAAATATGATGAAAACCATGCCCATGCAGTCCTCATAAACCCAAACAGTATATTGGTATTGGTACATAACATCTGCCTGATTTGAGTCATAGATACGTAGGAGGAAATGGCAGTGATGTTAAAATAGCTACCAAGGGCACAGTGGAAGAAGGATAATCAGTGTGTACTGTAAATAGTCATGAGGAGCAAAGAATATCATGTTCCAAATAAATTGCAAGCATGCAACTACTTAATTCATTTGGAAGAAGACCATTTCATGTGAAAAAAGAACAGTGATTCCAGGTATGAAGACCCAGGATGCTACTGAAAGGCTTAACCATGTGACCACATGTAGGAATAGTACCTGAGGTCTACTAATCGTACGCAATTCAAAGAGACAGCTGTTGCTGTTGGACATGTTATTGGGGCTGACATCATTTTCTTGAACATCATGGAGACTGAGACCAGGAGTGTGTGAAGTTTTGTCAATGATATAGGGGGTCCTAGCTCCTGCAAAGCAGCGAGTGGTCACACTAGGGCTGCAACTAAAAATGATTTTAATAATCAGTTAATCTGTAGATTATTTGAATAACTAAACAATTCATCAGATAAACACTAAAGACTCAATTTAAAAAAATCGCTATTTAACCCAAAGCAATATAGGCTGCAGAGAGGTCACTAATGATTATATCCCAGCAATGGCGTTGGGTATAGAAGCCATTGTGGGCCCCATGAAAGGTAAACGTTGTGCACCCTTCATAAAATAAAGTATCTGTACATTTATTACCAGAGCAGGGGAGAGGGGTATATACGTGGGGGTGTGTTCTTTAAGTGTCGCAACTACCATAACTCGTGTGAAAGTGAAACTTAACTTTGTATGTCTGACTCCCAGCTTCTATGCCTCTGTTTTACTCCAGTGCTTACACACAATTTTCACTACTTATAACCTATATCCACTGGGCCCTTGGGAATGCTGGGCCCCATGAATTTGTCAAGTTTTCCCCCTCTTTACGGCACCCCTGGTTAGCGAGCACTAGCCCGCTATCTAGACTTGTTATGGCTAGGGTCTAGCAAGCCATAGTCTTGAACCATCTCCGGTTATCTGGGTAGTGCGGGCATACCTCAATACTAACACACTCAAGACCCTAAGAATCAACTGCGAAATTTGTTGCCTACTCTTTTAAGAATTAATTTGAATCAATTTAATCAATTTGTTGTTGCAGCACTAGGCCACATTAGCAAAGCAGATGTTTATAATAACAGACTCACGAACAATCCTATTTGTAGAAGGGAGGGGCCAAAGAAAATGGACATGACGGAGCAGTGAGACAGCAACTGGCGTACGGTAGATGTCCTGTGAGGAGCCTGGATAAATTATGAACAGAATGTTGAAACCTGGGATGGGAGGAGCAACCAGGTATAGGGAAATGGCGATGAGCTGTAGGCCTCAGTCAAGGCCTGTGGAAATGATGAAGATACCTTTAACTTGGCCAAAGGGGGATTTCCTGTAAGTTAAAAATGTGAAAAAAGTTATCCAGGTGGTACCTGAGGAGTGGCGATGACCAGTGGGGTGATTAGGAGGTGTGAAAGGAAACCCTCTCCTTCTTGCCTTTGCTGTGAGCCCTGACATGGGTCCAAGGCTTCCCTGGAGGAAATGGAGTGTAGCTGACTGCTGTTTTAGGACTGGCCTCAGGCTGGAGCAAGGAGTCATCAGAGATATTAGCAAAGGTTGCAACAGATCCAACAGCAGCACAGGGAATGTTGTCAGTGAGCCCGTATGAAGAGGACACGTTTATTTATGCTTGGGTGGCAATGACACTATTAATGAGTTTCTCAGCATCTTCGATACGGTATAGAGATTCATCCCTCCACCTCTCCAATTTCCTCAGTGAGATGTCAAAGCCAGATTAAGAGGTGAATGTAGGTGAAGTGGTTGGGGAAAGTTCTGTTTAGTTACAGAGTGACAGCCACTGGCAAAGAGGGCACAAGCACTGGGGTTCCATATTGGAACCACAGTGTTAAAATGGCAGTAACAAATTCCCAGATGGATCTTCAAGCATTGTGTCTCTACTAGTCAGTTGTCTGGGAAGTGAACTAGTAGTCTTAGTGAGGTGCATTTGTCACTAGATCACTGTTAGAGAAGAGGGACAATCCATCCCTTACTCCTCTTGTTGACCTTGTCATATTTGATGAAAACATGGAAACATGGAAAATGTCTTGTGTTCACTTTTATAAGAATGGCATCCTTATGTGTAAATGGACTTGAGTGGCATCCATGCAAGTTGATTGGGCTATAGTAACCCAAATTGGGGTTCCTCCAAAGTTCAGCTTAGAATTGTGTATTCTTGCGCGTGATGACCTGTTAGCTGGTCATCTAGGTGTCAATAAAACGTATCACTATATTTTACATCTTTTTTTTTTCCCCAGCTTTAAAACTTAATGTGAAACAGTACTGTAAAACATGCCACAGGTTTCAGATTCACAGACAGATCTTCAAGCAGAAAAACGTACCAATGCCGATCCAACCAGTCGATCAGTGGACTCCAATAGATAGACAGCAGCGTCTTGACAACCACTACCTCCATGTTGGTAATGCAGCTCTCATACTCCAGAGAAACATAAATCTTAAAAAAGAAAGCCACAGATATTTAAAAACAGCTGATTAGAGTAAAGATTTAGATAAAAGACCCAAAATCTGAGAGACGTGACAAAGAATGTGGCCTAAAAACTTGTTGAAAATGTCAGTCTACGGAATAGTCTCTGACAGCAAGTCACAACAGAACATCATCCTATATTATTACCTTACTTACCATTCTTTGTATAAACCAAGCTTAACATTTATGTCTGCCCCCCCGACTAATACTTTATATTTAAAATGCATTCATATAGTATTTGTCCATATTTGTTTAGAAGACATTTGGTAGTTTGAATAGTTAGACGTGTCTAAACTGACCAAAATAATTTGCAGAACCTTAAAAGTCTTGACATGTTTCACTGTACTGTTAAAAGCAGTCAAAGAAAAACTGGAAAAAGCTTCATTTGTGTTCATAAAACTATTACTGTAGCTAAAAATAAAGACCACAGGTACATTCAATTTGTGTGTCATTCATTCTTTTCATATTCAATTGGGAATCCATAATCGGAAAACGAAAAAATGACTCATTTCATTATTAATGTACAACAAACAGTGGCGGCGCCTACCATGGCAGCGGCTCGTGCACTCGTTCTTCGGAAGGAACGGAGCAAATGATATTTCGTTTGACTGTCTTGTACATGCCAAATGACAATAAATAGCATTCTATTCTATTCTATTCTATTCTATTCTATTCTATTCTATTCTAAATCAAAAATAAAAACTAGTTTTTTTTTCATTCTTTCGATAGTATGCACAAATTAAAAATTGCAAGTAAGCAAATGGACCAAATGTGGGGTTTTGTGCTGACATTTTTTATATCTGATTCGGTATGACCTGGAAGTTAGTGACTTCTTTGTGTGTTACTCGAAGTGTCTTCTACTTAGGTTGTCTACCAGTGTATTAGATAAAACAATACCTGGAAGATCCTGACCATTTTTTCAGTCATGTCGTCCTCCTTGAAAGTAATGTGTTTGTTGCCTCTGAATAACACAAAATTCTCCATTACCACAGAATGCATTAGGCAGAATACTATCAACCCACGATGGTCCAGAAGGAGTCAGTAACTTCTGGGTCATACCACATCGAATATGAAAAATGTCAACATGAAACCCCACATTTGGTCAATTTGCTTATTTCCAGTTTTTAGTTTGTGCGTACTATCGGAAGAATGGGGGAAAAAAAACTCAATTTTTGATTTTTGATTTGTACATGAATAATATAATGTAATGTAAGTAATTGTTTTCATTTTCCAATTGTGGATTCTCAATTGAATATGAAAAGAACGAATGATACATGGATCATATTCCTTCAAAGTTTTACAGTTACAGTTGCTAAGTATAAAAGATCAAGTCTGCATCTGAATTCTAGTCATCAAAAATATGCAGTCTGTGGAATACGTACTTAAACATAGACGGCCCTTTGGAGTCTTTGTGAAGGTTCATACAGTCAAAGCACTTTACATCCAAATATGACTTAGATTTCTCAGTGATTTCTTTCCTCTGACCAAGGCTATCGCATGGTTTAGCCTTAAGAAATCAAGTTAACATAAATTCCTCGAAGTTCATTGCCATGGCCAGTATTTCCATTTTATATATTTCTATTGTCTATTTTTGCATATTATTTAGTATGTGCTCATGGCCACTTCAGTGCTGTTCATGCAAATGATTAAATAAAACCTTTGCTTACTCAGATGGAAAGATGAGAATCGTTGCTGAATCCTCTTTCTGGCTCCGTCCTCCAGTCTGTGCACACTGGTGACACTTTTGTGCCACTGGGTAGACACAGACGTAGAGATAAGGACTGCCGTTTATCACAGATGACATCATGATTACATCTTTTCAGCTTTTGGTTTCGTTCCGTTTGTTGTCCAGTGAGTGTGTAGGTTAGCCAACCCTTGATTTTATCCCAGTTACGTTTTATGCCATTAAAAATGCAAATGTAAGTTTTAATTTGACACCTGCTTTTGGATTTTGCATTCACACAATTTCACATGTATTTGCACATACTCACCATCATCAGACTTCAACAAAACAACTGCCGGCACTTGACTGGCTTCAAAAGTGCATTTTGTAAGACACCTAGAAACACAGACTTAAACCAGAGCTGTACAGCTGGACGTTTACTGTGGGATGAACATTTTAGCCTGCCTCAAATACAGTCTGAATCAGGAATAAACCAATCCCAGTAAGCTGATGATTAGCGAAAAAAATCCAACAATAGAGGAACATCTACAGTTACAAGCCCACCTGAGCTACACTGGCACAAAAAAGCCAAAACACATAAACAGTGTGTTTGTTCAAGACAGTGTCAGACTCTTTTTAGACAGGAAACAACATCATCTGTCACAAGAAATGAATATTCAGGAATGCTTTGGGACGCTTTAGGGCTATGTTAGAATGCAATCAAAAACTTAAGTCAGTCACTTTTAAGGGAAAAGCCTGCTTTGCTTGTACATTTGTGAAGAAACATTTTGTCAGGAGCAAAACACCAGTAAATGTACCACTTTAGTCCACATGGTTCCCTGATGCTTAAAACACATTTCCTCCAATACACAGATTAGACTGTCTGCTTCTGTTTGAGTCTTTTGCATTTAATACACTTTGATTTAAATTAATGTTTTCTTTTTATGTGACATAAAAGGAAAATTAGTAAAAATTGCCCATTTTCTGATATTGAATTCTGTAGTTGACCAGAAGATGTTGCATCATTTTAGAGGTTTTCTTCTGTGCATGTGTGTCCGAACATAAAAATCCCAGACATGATATATAAGTGTTTTTATGAATCGATTCAGTAGCCGTCATGTGACACACTGCTGTCTCTGCTGACGGGTGAAAGTGTCATAATCACCGTGTGCTCATTCAGCCGGCCTTGAGGATGTTAAAAATGAGTGCTCTTGGCTTTGGAGGTGACATGAAACTTCTTTAAAAATGATGCAAAAACTTTGATAAGTCCTCAACAGGGACATGAAGTGTCAGGAAGACAGATACCTCGAGTGAAGCAGGGACCTTTCATTAATGTAACACAATCCCTCCACCATCTGTTTAAGCTGACATCAAGAGGCTGGTTGTGAAGCACCCGTGAGCCGCCCCACTGACACCCCCAGGCCTCTGTTGGTGATTAAACGTGTATCTTTTAAAACAGGTTTTAACTACAGTGCATGGGTGCCATTTTAATCAAATCTGACATTGTTTTATTTTTATTTTTAATAATCTGAACCCTTTAACCCCTAGCATGTCTGTGGTGAGTGTTCTGTATGTCTGATTTATTTTAAATATTCCTAAAAATTCACCCATTTGGTCAATAGGAAAAACTTGCACTGAAAGAATAAACCTTGTGCTTTCCGTAGACCTCTGAGCATGCTCAGTACCCCGCCCCTGCTGCCTTTGTAATGAGGGCTAAACATAAATCAGTGAGTGAGACTGACTCACTATAAAAATAGATGTTTTTTTCTTTTTTTACACCGTTTTCCTTGTCATTCTGTGTTTTCTCTGTTTGCAGTGTTATTGTGATTTTCCTTAATTTTTTGCTGTGTTTTGACCATGTAGCTGCTTTTTGAAGTTCAACCAAGTGCCAAAAAATAGCTGGACCGATTTAGTACACTGCAAAAATTAAAATCTTACCAAGTGTATTTTTCCCATTTCTAGTCAAAATATCTCATCACACTTGAAATAAGACGTAACTTGTAAGTGAGATATAAGGACTGATTTTTAGACAATAGATCTGGAAAATCTTATTTCAAGAAATCTTATCAAGATCATTTTCACTTGTTCCATTGGTAGATTTTTTGCTTAATTCAAGATTTTTTTTGTTGTTGATTAATTCAGGCAAAAAAAAAAAATCTGCCAATGGAACAAGTGGAAATGATCTTGGTAAGATTTCTTGATAGAAGATTTTCAAGATCTATTGTCATTACCATTAATCATTTACCATCATATCTTATTTCAAGTGTGATGAGATATTTTGACTAGAAATGAGAAAAATACACTTGGTAAGATTGAGATTTTTGCAGTGTAAAAAAACTAAAACAAAAAAAAAAAATCCCTAAAACTATTAGGCCAAAATTCGAATACTTGTTCAGTTCATGTTCAGCATCCTAATTCTCCCATTGATGTACATTCATACAACCTGTCAAACTTCAATTCCTCTCTTTGTCTTTTTCTGTTTTTCCACCCTGTTTTGACCCTAAAACACACAGTGAAGCAAAACCACTGAAGAAAGGGAACACAGGCACATACGCACAGCAGCGTTTCCAAGCAACCCTTTGTATTGAAATAATGTCTCAGGGGTTAAAGGATTCAACTCTTACTGTGATGTTATATGTTTAAGTGCCAAGAAATTCATCATATTATACTAGATGACCTTAAAACAAATACATTAGAGTATATAATAATAATAATATATAGTAACAATCGTTAAGTAACAGCTAATAGAAGCGAATTGGCTCAGTAATGGATTGCTTTCTCGCTGCTGTCTCTGTGCTAAGTGTGCAGCACCTTTTTAGACACAGGAGCTAAATGCTTCACAGAAGACTGGAACTGCATCACACTAAGATGACAGACTGAAAAAATGAGCTGTTCATACATCAAGATGGCCCTTAACAATTCAGCATGTCAAAAAGAATGATAATAAAAAACCCTTAATGGCACCTTTTTATGTTAAATTTCAGGCAACATATAGTATGTCAGCCTAGAAAGCCACTTGGAGACGGTTAACCGTTCACTCTGCTGGTTCCACAAATGACTAAACCATAAACAAATCCCCCATTATGACCTATGATTTTGTTTATTTAACTACTCTGAAATGTAGCCGAAATCCACCAGTGTTGTTATGTTGTGTTATAAGTTGGAGTCAGCCACACCACCAGTACGGCTTATTATCAATCTGAACACAAATTAGTTAGAAATATATCGAAAAAGACTAGAATAACTTTGGATTTGTGCTTTGAGTTTTTTTTTTGGACCTAGTCCAATACGAGGGAGGGTAGGATTTGTCAGCGACATTGTAACCCGGCGCTTTTCAACCCCCCTGCGGTCACCTGGAATCCAAATGGGGTTGCCTGAAATTTCTAGTAATTGATCATTTCTTTCTTTTTTTTTTTTTTTATTATTACTCATGAAAAAAAATATGGTGAGGTGAGAGAGACAATCACAATTCATAAAAGACATGACAAACGGAAGCACTGTGGTTCTGTTTATGTGTCACATGTTCACTGTGGTCGGTTTCAGATGCTGCAGCTCTTTCATAATTCATAGTTTAGTTCTTGTTTGTTCTGTATTAATTGTCTCCTTTATATCCTGACCAAGGAAAATCTAATTCTCCCTTTGTGCAGTACTCTACACCTGGCCATAATCATATACATTATATAGACTAATTGTCATCTAAAATGAGCATTTATTTGCAACATAGTAGCAAACTATTACATGATCAAAAACTAATTAATTTTAGCCAAAAAAAATCCCAAAAGTCTCTGTTTTGAATGATGCCAGAAATTTGTGATGTTAAAATTGGGTCATGAGCCAAAAAAGGTTAGAAACCACTGCTGTAACCAGTCACCAGGCAGATCAAGATGCTTTGGCTTCACTTTTAAGAGGCTCAAACATTTATCTTTATATGATGACAGTATATGATATTAGTATATGTTAGAATTTGTAGGTCTAAATGAGCTCGGTTAAAGACATTAACATGATTCCAGTCTCTGTCCATATTGAAGGATCTTCCCTAGAATGAAGGGTTCATCCTAGGTCCATGTCCTACAACTCCACTAAGTCATTTTCCAAACTGCTTAATTCTCAGGAGGGTCGTTGGAGCCTATCCCAGCCACTATCAGCGTGGGAGGGATACACCCTGGACATGTCTCCAGTTCATCACATTCCTGACATATACAGAATGACATTCCTTACCACATTCACACCTACAGGCAATTTAGACTAACCAGTGAACCTACTGCACGTCTTCTGAATGTCTCTAGACGGTGGGAGGAAGCAAGAGTACCAAACAAGAATCCAAACAGACATGGGGGAACAAATGCAGACTTCACACAGAAAAGTAATTGACTGGTGCTGAACCCCAGGACCTTCTAGCTTTGGGGTAACAGTCTTATGCACAAGAAAAATCACTGCAGTAGTTTTTGCATAATCCTGTCGACTGAAAGGTGATCAGCCAAATGGAGGTTTCAAGTGTCAGGCCGCTCATCTGTGTTCATTTACTCTTCAATATAAAATAAAACAATTTTTAAAAAGTCTTTCATGCATATTTCTTTTCATTGGATGAGCTTGAAAAATAAAAGAATGGAAACTAAGTACTAATAAGATAAATTATTCTCACTGTGGCCAGGATACCAAAAGGCCGTCTACTCTTGCTCAAACTCAGACTGAATAGCAGCACAATAGAACAACAGCACAAACAACTGAAACTTGGCCTAAAGTAAAAATAAAATAACCATATTTTTACATATTTCACAAACCAAAAAAAAAGTCTTATTCAAATTCAGTGCAAAAAGTGACAAATGACAAAGAAAACACCAAAATTTTCTTTTTCATCTTAAACCTAGAATTATATACATATACACCAACATGACAAAAGGATTATAATAAGTAGTATAATTTATTGACAGAGATCAATTTACCCTTTGTCCCTTCATTGGGCAACGATTGAGAGGCTGTGTGTGTTTTACTTACTTTTGCCCAATGTGTGTGTTTTATTGGTCATGCTTTACTCTGTGTATGCGTACATTACGTCATCTGGTCGATTGCTGCATCCGTCCGACTGCTCTGCAGGAGCCCAGAGACAGCGCTCAGCCCAAGAGCATGGCAAAAAGGTATGGTGGTCTGTGCATCAATAAGTCCTTTTTATGTCCATGGAGGCCAAGGCTGAGTCTCCACTGTCCAGTTGTGTTACTGTCATAAATGTCTATTCCCTGGAGGGCAGAGAATGTCCGCTCCATAACTAGCGTCTGGGTTGGCCGACCTCTCCTCACAATCTCCAGCTTTTTTGGAAAAGTCCACCTTAAAAATAGATTTTTAAGTATGTCTAAGACCAAATCATTTTCCTCTCCTCCATCAGCCTTTGTGGGCGTAAAGGAATTCTACGTCAAATGTACTTATAGTCCAATTCAATTGTCAATTCAATTCAATTCAATTCAATTCACATGAGCTTTATTGACATGAATCAATAAGAATGTTGCCAAAGCTTTGTCAGATTATAGTTTTGCTCTTACCATCCAATCAGAGGAAGGATAAATGCTGATGACATTGAAGGCCAGCTAGCTTTCCTGATGTTGAACAATTTTAAACTACATGGGCCTTCAAACCTCATTCTGAAGGCCCAGGGCAGATTAGATGAACCCTGGCAACACATAGAGACTGAAATCTGATTGGATAAAATATCTTACATCCACATAGACGTACTGTAAGCAGTGTAGCCAAGAGAAATACAAAGAAATGAAGAGAATATTCTATTGGGAATAAACTAATACAGTTTCATGGAACAAGAAATATATGTTGTAAATGTAGGTTTGTGTTTCAGATGGTGTTTAGGCCAGCAGAGAAGGCCTTGCTAACCCTGATGGCCCGCCACTGCCTGGATGTGTTTCATTAATTTTGCTAACCCATCCAGTTTTGACCTTGGTGGAACAGAGCATGTGGGTTTGGGGTTTGGAGAACAGAACAATACTTGGCAGAGTTCAAGGACTTAAGAGTGATTCTGAATGTAATATATTACAAATACATGGGGGTTTCCACTTTTTTTTTTTTTCACCACAGTATATTAGCATTAGGTGGATAATGATTTTAACACTCATTGCACCCATTCATATGTATAGATTTATAACATGTCCACTAATCTGTATGGGTCTGGTTTAAATAATGACAACATTTGGCAGGGTTATGGAAATTGAAAGGCGCTTGGGTCAGTACATAAAAACTTATGAAATGTTGACTGTCTTACTATTAGCACAATTTGAAGTGAAAGTAAGATTACCAACAGCAAGTTACAATCTCATATGTATTTGACTATTTCAGACTAAATTAGTTTACCCCAAAATGCTATTAAACTGATTCATAAAGACTGTAAAACTGCCTTTTTTTTATATACTTCATCTGGTTTCTCAAAGTTATTCCAATTCTAATCAGATGAACAAAAGACTTTAGCTTACTCTCTGCGATTTGTACAGTACGATTAAATTCAGATACATGTGAAATATAGCTGAGGGCTGCATTGGTATTCCAGCTACAACAGTCTGCACTATCACCAGTTCTTCAATTTATAAGCCTCCTGCGTTCCAATTCTTTTGTGTCCAACTACAAATAAAAATCTCTGGCCAGCACACTACTTGATCAAGATGGTGTTGTACCTTGCTCCCCTCCACTATCAGTATTCATAGCACAGGGCAAAGACACATTTTCACAACAAAGCAAGTGCAGCAGACAAAAGCTCCTCTAAGGCAGGTTTTAGAGCTCATTGAACGCAGTCTAGAGGGGAAGCTAATTTTTCATAATCAGTGACAGTGTCATTGATGTCAGAGCTTAAATAATCATTACACACAAGCACAGCTATCTTAGGAGGTGTCTGACTGAGTGACAAGGGTCTAAAGGGAAGAAGGATGAATTGGTAAAGAGGAAGCACTAATGCATGTGACAGGCCAGAAAAGAGAAACAAGAAGCAAAATGCAGAGCTTATAACGAGAGAGGGTAGACGCTAATTAAATCTGAGAGGAAATCTCAACGTGCAGCTCTGTTGTAAAGACACGTCTGATCAAGTTCCACCTCTCTCCTGTTGCTAAATTGTTTGATCGGTGCTGCTGTGTCAAAACCTCCAGTCGGTTTGTTTTCTGCCAGATCTTTCGCTACGAACCCGCTCTGCTCTCAGACCTGCGCCGCTTGCCTGCCTGTTGGAAACCTTCAGCTCCGTCCCTGACCTGTTTTCTGCTTGTTCCTGTTTTGACCACTGTGCCTGTTTATCTTTCTGCCTGTGGTTTCCAACTCCTCGCCTGCCTGACCCACCTTCTCCCTGCTCCCTGCCTAGCTCGATCGGTTCGCCGTATCGATCTCCCTGTTAGATTCTACCACTTGCTCCACTTACCTTCATCTTCGTCCACGCATGGTTTGTTCGCACTGTTGCGTTCATTTCTCGGTTTCTGAGGATTTTGCAGATCCATCTTCTCTCTCCAGTATTTGCAGTAAAGCTTGTTTTGAACCTTAGCTACATTTGAGCCTTTAGTAAATGCATTACATGCGTTAGCACTGGCTGTCAGACATGTCTGACACGTTTAGACTGTGAATCATTTGGCCTCTCTCTCCTATTTCTAGTGTTGTTTCAAAAGCATTATCACAGTTTATAAAAAGGCATACATTTTTTAATGTGAGAAGACGTTACTGCAGTGTTAACTCAATCACTGCTGTTGTCTCATTGGTCATGGAGGATGCATCCTCCCCTCAGTGGTTCCCAACCTTTTTTGGCTTGTGACCCCATTTTAACATTACAAATTTCTCGCGACCCCAGACATTCAAAACTGAGATTTTTTTTTTTTTTTGCTAGAATAAATTTGTTTTTCATCATGTAATAGTTTTCTATATTATGTTGCAAATAAATGCTAATTTTAGATGACATTTATTCTATATAATGTATATTATTATGCACAGAGGCAGAAAAGCCAGGTGTATATTACTTCGCAAAAGGAGAAGTTTATTTTCCTTGGTCAGGATATGTACAGTCAGTCCAGCTTGTATTTTTAAGGCTGCGAATTAGTACTGAACAAACAAGAACTCAAATTGTGAATTAAGAGCTGCAGCATCTGAAACCGACCACAGTGAACATTTTACAGATAAACAGAACCACAGTGCTTCAGTTTCAGCTTCAGTTTGTCATGTCTTTTATGGATTGTGATTGTCTCTCTCAACTCACCATATATTTTTTCATTAGAAAGTTTTTAAAAAAGTTTGATCAATTAATAGAAATGTCAGTCGACCCCACGATTGAAAAACACGCCTTACCTCATTGAGATTTTATCAATGGATGTCGCAATGGATGTTTTTTTAAAAAAGTTTTTAGCAGCCAAGAGTTATATTTGATACATGACTAGGAGAAACTGCTGCTGCTTCATTTTATTAGAGAAACTGAGTGTATTATAAAATCATTTTAAAAAAAAAATTCCTCTGTTAATAGAAATATAATGAAATAGTTGTGTTACCTTTGATAAAGAAAAAAAAATGTCTGTGAATTAAATTGATCTGAGAGGGTGATCACGATCACATTATGTACATTTTATGTGAAATAATTTCTTTTATGTGAAATAATTATTTTTTTTGATAGTTTCTGTAAAAGTAACCTGAATTGTGGATAGAAATTAACAGACCCCATGTCTTATATGTAACAATCATATTCCGTCACTCACATTATTGAATCGACATATATATTTTGGGCAGTGAACTCAAATAACATGCAGTATTTCTACTTCTTTTTGAAATTTATCCACAAACCTTTAGTAGAACACAGAAACATGGGGCAAAATATATGGGTAGGGTCAGGTAGCCCTTTCTCTCCCTGTTGGATAATAGCAGTGCTCCTGTAAATTAAACTGAAGAAATGAAAATAATTGTATGTTCACAGCAGTCTCTAATGGAAGAGTAATTTGTGATTTCTTTTCAGACAAATTACTTTGTACCGTTGTCATGGTTCCTTTTTTTAATGCTCTTTAGAACTTCATTGTAAATTTACAGCAGAGATGAATAGGTCAGAGTATGTAAAAGTGGATGTGTACATAATAGGCTGCAGGCTGGCTTAGACTACTAAGACACGCTCTGGTAAGACAAGCTGTATTTATACATAGTTCATTATCAAAGTAAACTAGGCAGACCATGACAACAGTACAGTACATGTCAACTTTAAATACAGTCGCCATCTCTTCTGCACAGTGTGTCAATCCCATTTTCAGTTAAATGTCTGATTTCAGGCTTTATAAAATAGGGATTAGTGCTGGATGATACCACACTTTTATCATTCGATACGATACCGATTACTTTTTTGGCACATATATTCAATACCCGATACCAATACTTTCAGTGATTTTTTTTTTTAATTATTAAAATGTCACACTTAAAAAGTCTTAAATTTAACTTGTAGAAACCTATAGGAACCCTGGTTAACTGGACAGTACTTGTCCTTCTGGGGGTTATTTTCCTTATGTCTCATTGTCTCAGTTTTACGTCTGTCATATTTTGTATTATTTTGTACTGCTTTTTCAAAGTTGGGAAACATTTATGTAAAAATGACATGAAGCAACCAAAATTGCAATATATTATACTGTGATATACATTGTAAAGATGTTGGCTGCTGTTTTATTTCCTGGTCATGTCTAGTACGAGGACAACTGACTTTCCACTTCAGTTGGGTTCAGAAAGGATTTGTCGTGCTTGTGTTGACATGTGGTACGTGACTACATCCAAAGACTCACTGATACTGCTCTGTACTGCAGTCCAACAAGAAATGAGTAATTAGTCTTATTCAACTATGTTAATTCATCATGAAACACTACTTCAAGTTCTACTTGTGTGTGCATCTCAGATGATTTGTGATGTGATATCCAAGCATATCCTCTATACTTGCTGCTGCTGTGAAACAGCTGCTTTTCTGCTGATCCAATCAAACACAATTAGTATCACAAACATAAACACTGTGCTTTTTTCTCATCTCTTTCTGTGTCTCTCTTGCATTCGCACACAATTGCACCCCCCCACCCCC
>JAPTYQ010000001.1:6997377-7009427 GCA_029814465.1 Ostorhinchus cyanosoma
ATCCATCCATCCATCCATCCATCCATCCATCCATCCATCCATCCATCCATCCATCCATCCATCCATCCATCCACCCGCCCGTGGATGTACAGAGATGCCAATCACATCACTGTGACCTACAAATGATTCATAAACAACTTTTTCTCAAAAAGACGACCTTTCTAATTGATAAACCCAACTTTTATCTGAGCTTTTTCAGCAGACTGTTAGTGTGTACACTAAGGTTCAACTTTTCATCGAACCAAACACCTAAGTGTAAAGGGAGAGTCTTTCCATCCTGTATCATCTAATCTTAAATAGTGAAATCCATTTTGTTGTAGGAGGAAGTGAAGCCCTTGTATTTTCTTTTTTTTTCCTTTCAGCCAATTGTTATTTTAATGAGTGCTGCTGTCTGGTAAAAGCAGCCTGTGGGGGCTTTAGGGCTTGATTTAAAGTGTTGAAACTGTATATAAAATTGTGTCAACAACCTTAACAAAATAGGCCCTATAATAGTCCCCTGTGGGACACCTTTGTTTAATCTACACTAAAATATTATTTTCTACTCTGACACACTGAGACCTCTCAGATAGTCTCCAAACCAATTCAGAACAATTTCAGTAGCGACCCTATAGGTAAGTCTATATGTAATAGCAGTTTGAGATCTACTGAGCTGCACAGTGCTGTTTGTTGATAAGTGCCCTGATGATATCATTAGTGATGAGCATAGCTGGCAGAAGAATTTTATTTTCAATTAAAAACTGTTTTACTTGTTCAATAACAAAGCAATCTATCCTAATAGAAACCCTGGAAATTGGCTGTTTACTCAAGTCAGAAGGGTCTAGACACCTTTATGGAGGGAATTCCTGACACAGGGTATGATTTTAGAAACTAAACTTAAGTTAAAAACAGAGGCAATAGGTTCTGCAACAATATTTGTTATACATTTTGGAAAGTAAGGCTCTGTCTTATCCAGCCCTGAAGATTATTTGCAGCCCTGCCTGGACCGAGTTTTAAAGATCCCAGGAAAATTGAACTGTTGAATAGAACGATATGTGGCTGCGTTGGTGTTCAAAACAGATCCAAAAGAAATAAAAGGATAGATGAAAGTATCAACACCAGCTTTGGTCCATTATTGATTAGACTTTGTTCCACTTTTAGCAGTCCTGTAAAATTAGCTGGTGTAAATAGTGCCTGAAGTGAATTTGCTATTGATGGAAAGACTGTGGATGACAGAGGATTCATGGATGAGTTCCCTCAATGGTGTCATGGGACTAAAGAAGTGGCTAATTAAAGTTAATGGTGACTGTACTGAAGGTCGAAATTAATGTAAATATCAGAGGATGGTAACTGTCAAAGGATTCAAACAGAAATGTCCCTTACAGTAGACATATATCATACAGAAGCTGCTGCTATGTGGAGGAATAGAAAAACAAGATTCCTTTTTTATTTTTCATTTATGGAGAGTAATCCAAATTTTCACCTTGTTGTTTTATATATTTTTCTGTCTATGGTTAATAACAGCACAATAAGACTGCAAAAAAAATGTCCAGTGTGAGAAACAAATTAAGCTGATGTGCATTTGTAGTTTACTGTTCTTAATTGCTTGTGTTATTGTAGTATAGTACTTTGTTAAAAGGCAGCTGGAGCTCTAGTGTCTTTGCTTTGGACTGTATTTTACAGTTGCTGTGGACACAAAGAGAATTTCTGAAAATATAATCAGCTTAAATTGCTAAACAGAGCTGTGTCTGCCGAACTTACATCCCAGTGTTAAGCAAGTTACTAAGAATTAACAATTAATTACCATTCTTAGGTGCATCCCTCCAAAGTAATTGGATTAAATGACCGAATACTGAATTGCAAAAGCAGTTGCCGGAACAAAACGTGTACTTTTAAACATCTACGTTAATTTACTATAGTGTAGCTACAACACAATACGCAAGAAGACACCTGTCAACTTTTATCTGTGAATCCATTATCCCTATGATCAACAGTAATTAGTGGTACAGGTAGCTGCAGGAACATCTTTCTGTGCAGTGACCCACCATCTCAATTTGTCTCTGTTATTTTACTAATTAACTGTTTCAAGTCTGTTGACAGTGCTTACATGACTCCGACAACATGCCTGTAATCAGTGTGTTTAGTTCTGCTTGGCTTACACACTGTGATGAGGAATTGTTTGGTTTGAACCCAGCCTTGTCGCTATCACTTTACTGGTTTCTCCTCAGTAGGTGGAGATGCACTGGACTCCTTTGCGGCTAAGTTAGTAAGGGTTAGTTGTTATATTATGTCTGTATTTCTGCCTCAAAAAGCTCATGTTGCCTGAAGTATGAGCCAGTTCTTTATTCACTCACGCCTAGGGAGTGGAATCGAGAACCGGTTCCCAGTAGCTCAAGTCTTTGGAATCGTTCTGCCTGATAAACAATTCTGGTTATCAATTTCGTCTTCGTTGTGTATGCGTGATGACGTCCCATGTACCCTGCATTGTTTAGGTTTAGAATGTAACCAACATGGTGTCGAGGCTGGAACACTCCAAAGTTTGGCTATTTCACATGAAAAGATGACACCAGAGCCACATGTAACACTTTGTTTGTTTTGAATGTAACATTAAAACCAAACAACAAAAGGATTTCTCTAAAAAGAAAGGAAAACATTCGAAAAGGAGCAGGATGATGTTTAACTTATAATCTCTGGCCCATTTGAAAGCTTCCATTTCTTCAAAGGGGGGAAATCCCTCCAATATGCTCAAACATTTGTCCTCCCAGCATGCACTTCATTTGCAGGAATATCACGTTTGAATTGCTACTTAGCGACACTTGTGAATCTAGCAGCAGAGCAAACATCTAGGCGGCATCCGGGCCCGGTTCTAGGGGGGGCAACAAATGTCCTGCCCCCTCAAATAAAAGTTTCCAAAGGTAAGAAAAGGAAAATGAGGTGCATAACAGTGGGAGACACAGAGGAATTAAGGTGTTTTCACACAGCGTACCCGAGTCTGTTTGACCCCAGTCCGCCTAATTTTGTCATTGTTAATGCAAACATTCAGTGCTTGTGTACGGTACCCGAGTCCAGCTGAGAAGGTAGTCCTGGGTACGGAGTGCGTGGAGTCCAGTACGATATGTTGCAGTTTGAAAAGAATCCGTGCCTGAGAGCGGACGTGACCTAATCACCATTCCGACAGTGGAAATTACTTAAATCACCACGAGACAATTGATGGCACTCCTGGTGTCTCCTGAAAAAGCCTTGGATCCACGCGGTGGGGTCTCGTCTTACCGACCAAATCACTCAGTGATATATCAGGGACAGCGAAAGTCACTCTTCATCACTTTGCCTCAAACAGGCTAACCGATAGAAAAGTATTGCCGCCATTGTAGACAAATGAACAGAACAGTTGCTCGGTTGATAACAAAAGGGTTTGTCTTCTTCTGACTTCTGTTGATTGGCGACAGAATTCCTTCCACATTCTGGAGTGCCAATAAGAGGGGGGGTAAACATGACAAATTCATGGGGCCCAGCATTTATGGGGGGCCATAGAAAGGCATAGAAGTCAGGAATCGGACGTTGAAAGCATGTTGATTTTCAGTTTCGTTTTCACACTAGTGCCAGGGATGTTATGTGTGGGGGGACCCCCCCCCCCCACACACACACACACACACACACACACACACGCAACTTTATGAAAGGGCCCACAATGTTTAGCTTTCATGAGGCCCACAGTTGGTTGTGGTGCCCTGTCCACACCGCCACCTACTGTTTCAGCCCTTCACCACCCACTCAAACTGGGGCATGGGCTGCGGTACATGTGAACGCTACTTCTGCAGGAAAGGTGTGAACAGATTGAAATACGGTATGAACTCGGGTGCAGTGTGAAAGCACCCTTAGTAAAGCAACTGAAGTTTCACTTTCACTTTGTACATTGTTATGGTGTGACCTCCTCCTACTCACTTGAACCAGGCATCATCTGTTATTATTATTAGGTTATTATCGTTGACGAAAACTAACGAAATGTCGAAAAACTAGAATTGAAAAAATATTTCCATTAACTGAAATAGATTAAAAACTCTAATTAAAAGAAGAAACAATAACTAACTGAAACTGTATTGTGTGCTTACAAAACTAACTAAAACGTATAAAAATTATAGACAAAATTCAATATGTTTTCATGTTTGTCAATGTCGGATTATGAAATAGATTTATTTTGCTTGAGCAATTTTAGCTGGTGTCCCCATACGGCACTTCACAGTCCGTCACTTCTTGTCACTTGTCATTAAGAGTCAATTTCTCATCCCCACTCTACCTGGAAACATGGAGACTAAAACTGGGAGAAAGCAGTAGAGCCCTGTATGGGATTTATTTGAATATGACGGTGAGGAAGATAAAAGATATGAAAAAACTAAAACTAAGTATTTAGAAAAAACACAAAAACTAATAAAAACTAGCAAACCTTCTCTAAAAATGAATTAAAATTAACTGAATTAGAGGGGAAAAAACGTAAAAACTAAATAAAACTAAACTATAATGAAAAATTCCGAACTGTTATAACCTTGATGCGTACTGTTATATTTTCTGTGCAGAGATGAAAATATAAAAGACAGTAAATGAAAACAAACCCATTTGTACTCTTTTATTCCCTCACCCAAAGAGAATCGATAAGGAATTGGATTGATGAGCAAAATCAATAATGAAATCGGAATCATTAAATTCTTATTCTTTCCCATTCCTTTTCGCGACACGGTAAGGTCAAATGAAGCAGAAAAAAAAGCAAGAAAATGTGAGAAATATGCTCCATTTGTCCACTTTCCTGTGCAGTTTTGATTAGGCTGCTATTTTCTGTTAAAAAAAAAACAAAAAACACAATCAGTCCACTTCCACTTGAAAGGCAAGAAATAGTGGAATAGAGTGGTTATTTTCAAGTTGGTGCTGCATATAGATTGTTCTGTACTTATGCACAGTTAATGATCACAGTCGGTGTTCGATACCTGAGCCCATCGACTGTATGGCGGTCAAAAGCCCCGGGTATGGATTATCTAGTGTGTGCGCACACCCCAAAGAGAATCATTTTCTATTCCAAATGACCATGTTAAAAACCTCCTTTGAAGAAACATACCATGAGAAAACTGTTCTAGGACCAGCAGATTGGTAATTTTAATTAAATAATGCCTGGGGACATTTCAGTATCAGAGATGATACCTGCTTACCGTGGTAATTGCAATGGAATAAAAACGAACATACTTACAACACTCGCACTTTAAAGAGAAGCTCAAATAGTTTGGGGTAAATACTCTTTGTAGAATCTGACTGTTTGAGTTAATTATTTTGAATTAAAGTGAATGAATAAAACACTCGTCTGTCGCACAAATGCAGCCAAATAGTCCTAGCTTTTAATTCATGCAACCAAACCTATTCACAGCAGCAAATGGATGTTTTATGGAGAGAAAAAACTAAACAGGCTTGAGTAAAGAGCTGCAGTCTGTTCAGTGGTCTGTGGAAACGACAACACGCCTGGGTATCAACTATCAACCTGAGCTCATACAGCTGACCTTCATCTCCAGCTTTAGTTCATGGTGAATTTGATTTGTATAGTTAATTAACTCTTGTGAGGCATAATAATACATTATTCAAATCAATCTGTATCATCATAGCTGTCTTTTGTTAAGACTGCATGGGTTCTTACGAAAGACTATTTCATGAAAAGAATATCCAAAACAAATTGGAGTCATCCTTATCTTCTCTCATTATCCAACATTGAAAAATGTCCTTTTATTTAATTTTTTTTTAATCTTTGTGTTAGTTAATAAGGGGTCAGAGCTAAATTTGCTTTGTACCAATTATTCATTCTATAGGTATAAGTATGAATATATATGGTGAATATTAATGTTCATACCATTTTATATGTTTAATGCGCTGAAAGATTTCAAGCAATGCTTTAAAGGGGTTGTTGCAAACTAAGGGTACAAATCATTTGGAGTTATAAGAAATTACATAGTAGTAAAACAACACACACAGCAAAAAAACACATATTTGATTGATTTATTTTTTGTGAATTGGAACGTGAACTCATTCAGGTGTTTGACAAATCCAAAAGTAAACGTGTCTGATTTTGACAATGGATGAACTTACTGCCTCGATTATTACCATCTTTTTTTACTCCTCTTCCAACACAGTTACAACTTTGTGTTGTCCCAGTAGCTCTAAAAATTTGCATTCAAAGGAATGCATTCACCCAATGGGACACACACTCGTATAAACAATGACAAAGTCTTTCATGAATAATACATTTGACGGGACTACTCTGTGAATGCCAAAGCTCGCTAGTTTTTTAAAACTATTGTTTGTTTTAAAAACAAAAGCATTTTAAGATATTGTTAACACTGAGTAAGACATTACAGTAAGTGCATTTAATAAGCTGTTTGCATTCACTCGCCACAGGAAACTAAAGCAGGCAGTCTGGTTGTGTTGGTATTAAACCGTCCACTGACTTAACCCATAAAGGCCTGGTGGTGTTTTTCTGGCAATTCCCAAATGATTTTTTTTCCCTTTTATATTTAACGTGTCTTAGGTGTTTTATCACCATTTGTTGTAATATTATCCTCTTCATTTTTAGTTTTTTCAGTGTAAATCATGTATTTGCCTATAATTACTTCACTGATCACATACTGTACAGTCCTGGAAAAACATTTTTGGACACCCCATGGATTTGTGATATTTTGCATTAAGAATCGTTCTTAAGTCACTGAAATCTGTCCAGTATTGTTCCCTTCTCCAAACCCACATGCTCCTTCTGCACATGCTCTTTTCTGTCCAGGTCAAAACTGGATGTTTCAGCTGAAAAACATCCAGGACATGACAAGTTGAAACTGTCAATAATTTAGTTTAGTTTTTTTTTTTTTCCTTATAAACAATAAACAAAAAAATCATTTACACTTGTTTGTCTGATGCAGCTTCACCTTTTGAAAAACACAAAATATTTTTCCGCATATATTTGAGATTGTGTAAAATTTTAAGGGTGTCTGAAAACTTTTTTTCCAGGACTGTAGATGTTCATAAAAGCTCAGAGTAAATTCAAAAGTTATATCAAAATGGAGAAAACTGAAGAAAAAGCGACTTTTTCAGTAAAATATATCATTAACTGAACATAAAATATGTGTGTCCATCCACTGTCATTGATCCAACTCCATGAATTTCACTGGTGAATCAATGTTGTTGAAGATGACAATGTTTCCACATTCACTATGGAACCTCTGAACGTCCAAATAGGTCATATCTGATGACCATGAAAAGATGACAAATTTTTTTAACCCTGTGATATATTTTGCGATATGAAAAAATGCTCAGGAGGATATAATAGCTATGTAGTCAAACAAACACGTGTTTCAGTTTCATCCTTCTTGTAGCTGAAATAATTCCATATAACTGACGTTGAATATCTTTTTGCACCAAGTCTTCATTTTCAGTGATTTTCTGTTCGTTGTTCATTTTTCAATGTCATTACCAGCGACTCACTCCATGTGCAGGGGCGTGGTCTACTTTGGCAAACTGATTATGAATGATTGTGATTGGTGGATCGCTGTGCGCAGTGTGTGTCAGGTACCCAGGTTGAAATTAGATGAGAACACATTGAGTTTATTTGCCTCCTACATCACAGGACCTGCGATATGACTATTACGCACACGGACATTGCAATGTCGATGCTCAAACGATATATTGTGCAGCTCTAATTAGTACCATTACTTCATGGTACTTCAGGTACACTCACTGTTCATGCAGAGGTGTACTTTACAGACCCTATAGACCACATTGGACCTGAGATTATTGACTGTCTATTCTTGTTGTAACTGCTGTTGTCACTAGTTGCTTTTCCATTGGATATATGCGCAAAAATTTTACTGATATTTACTAAATGTGGAAAAAACAGAAGTGCGTAATGCCCATTTTTTCCATTACATCACAAATGCGATGATTTATTTATTATTGTGAGATGACATGAGAAGTCATTCCATAAACATGACGACGAACGTAAATATGTTGTTTTACAGATGTATTCATTATTATTATATATTACTCCTCTATCCTGTACTAAATTAAAAAATGATGTGGTTTCCTCGTGTGTCCACACATACTGCGCCATGTTTGTTAAAACTCTTCTTCAGTTGGTGTAACGTCCGTCAGCATCTGTTTTTTAAATTCACCTTACTGTAGTTACGAAAAAAGGTCTTTCCATTGCAGTTTTGCATAATATGCTATTTGTGCTACGCCTGAAAATCCACCTCTTGCCCGCGCAAAAACTTTTAATCGAAAAATGAAGGTTTTGTCGAAATTTTTTTCCATTAGGTGAATTTTTATTGTGCAATTTGAGGGTCAATAGAAAAGTGAATACTGTCTTGGAATGTGTGTGGAAATAACCAAAATAGTAATTTGCCTGATAAAGGGTTAATTGCTTCATTATTAGATTGGTTATTCATCTATCACCACTTGAACTTGAAGGCCTGCTTCGACGGACATATCCTGTTTTATTTTGTCTTTTTTTTTTTTGTTTTGGGAAGGAAGGAGAGACTATACATTCAAATGAACGTTAATGAAGTGACTTATACAACTATGCGTGGTGCCAATGGGGCCACGTCTCAGAAGACATTCAATATCAAGTGAGACACCGGGGCTAAAAGGAGTCTTACACTGACAGACAAGTAACCGCCTTGACACTTTTTAATTGCCACCTTAACCTCTGGTGCTGGAGTCGTTTAGTCACCATAAAGGCTTCACATGCAAAGGGGATAAGGAGTGGAAAAAAACATGCAAGCAGCGCACCGCATCAACCTCACTTATCCTTCTTAGCCTCTGACACTGTGTTCCCTTATAGTGCTTTGCCAATAAACCACTAAAACTCCCCCAAGGCTGTGGTAGACATGACAAGCCCACGCAGCTGTTATGACCCCTCTCGTTCAGCCCTGGTAACGGTGGCTCTTAATTGCCATCTTCTGTCATCAGGATGAACTGTAGACCTGTGACTACAGGCATCACAGGTTCTCTAAAGTACATTACATAACACAGACTCTCTCCTAATGCAGAATAAAAAAGCCACTTTGCTATGATATTTAAGTTGTTACAGAAGAACTGCAGAGACAGGATGCAGGAGCTGAAGTGTGTAACATTTACACAAACTGGTGCATTTAGGTAAAACATCCAGAGTTTAAATGTGATTTCATCAAGCAAGTCTGTGGGTTTTCAAATGCACGTTGGGTTATGAAATGTTGCTCAAATTTTAATCAGTGCATGTAAATAGAATCAATAAGCGACTGAAAAAAATCCATTTTAAAAAGACAATTACCTCTTCTTTCTCAAAGCAATCAAGAAGACTGTTCATCACTTCAACATGTTCAATTTCTCTTTATGACCAGAAAATAGATAAACTAGAAAAGCAATCATATACAAGTGCTTCAGGGAAATATTGCAGTGACATACTTGTCACTGTTTCCTGGCCACAACTAATTAAAAGACTAATCAAACTTGAAACATCACAAAGTTTTAAAAATCTAAATATTACAATGTCTTTCACTTTAAGAATAACGTGCTTTTTTAAAGAAAATAATCCCAGCACAGGATTCCAGGTCCTTCCATATTCATCTACTGTATGTTTGTGGTTAGTCCTGGACAGTTCAGCAGACCATGATATTTCCTTAAACTAAATGTCATGAAGGCATTCAAGCATGAAATGTCAGACTAATTCGGGGCACAAGCACAAAATGTGAGCTTCCAGAGGACTTGCTCAAACCATACAGAGCAATTCATCAAAGCGAAAAGGTGGCCTGAGAAGAGTGACGTCAAACACAAATGGTGTGCACACAGCTTGGATTGATTTTACAACAAAAATTGTACTTCAAATCCATCTCAGTTTCAATGAGACTTTGTTGTTCAACGATTCTCAGAGCTAAATCTATAACTTATGTCATTTTGTTTTAAGCGTGTGTGTGAAATTACACTAAGGACAGTCTGTCCTTGAAGGATATTATTGACTGAGAATATGTTTACAGTCACAACAATGCTACACACCAGTGATAGCCTTTTATAGTTCAGTTATTTGTAACAGGTTTCTATCTAAACCAACTGATGTAGTTAAAGTATTGATTATTATGGGAAAGGCACAATGCATTCTATTTTTATAACTGCATCGTTTTCAGGAGTGGTGGTTACTGTATAGTCACTGCTGTACACTGAACATGGATTACATATTTATTTATTTATTTAGAACATGCAAAGAAAAACAACAAAGTAAAATAAGACAAAAATCAAATATTTAAATGAGCAGAATCTATCTTCAAGTACGTGCAAGTCTGGTCAAAAAGGAGTAGGAAGAAGTATAAAAGTATTTAATCCTACCCCTCAAGTACTTTTAGACCGGTACAAGAACCAAACAATACATTTTTCCTAATTTTAGCATTCAACCCACAAGTAATACATGATGCAGTAAATGAATTATGCACAACAGAATGATCACAGTAGTGCAGTCATACAGACATCAACAATTCAACAATTTTCTTCAATAATTCCAGCATATTTATCAATTCAACATTATCCATAAACAAACAGCCCTCATAGTCAGTATTAAATACTGTACCTCACAAGAATCTATTCTTTATATCTTTGTTAAAACTGAATTATGTGTGATATTTGTTTTATAATTTTACTCCACAGGTGGTGATACAGAAACTTTTTAATGTAGTGCTCACTTTATGAATGAGTAAATTTAACTTTCCCCTTAAATCATAACCTCCCTCTCTTTCACAAAACAGATCTTGAATATTACCCAGCACTAAGTTATTCTTTGCTTTATACATTATGTGAATAGTTTTGAACTCCACAAGGTCAATGAGTTTTAAAGTTTTAGATTGTAAAAATAGTGGATTGATGTGTTCAGGAAAACCAATAAAGTACACACTGGGTTATCAAGTATTGGTTGTTTCACTAAATAATCTTAATTTCACCCATAAAAACCCAAACAGTCACTGACGACCAAAACAATCTACTGATGTAAATGTTTAAAATCTGTTGATTCACTAATTCTGCCAATACATGTAAATAATTGCTGTAAAATATAGTTTGTCATCTTTTGTTGGTCATCAGATATGACCCATTTGGATGTTCAGAGGCTCCGTAGTTACCCTGGAGACCCTGTCATCTTCTACAACATCGATTCACCAGTAAAACCCATGGAGTTGAATCAATGACAGTGGATAGAGACACTTGTTTTCATGTATATTTTTTTCCACCAAAAAAATCAGTTTTTCTTCAGTTTTCTGTGTTTCTCATGTAATTACCCTTGACTTTAATATGAGCTTTAATGAACATCTACATGATCAGTGAATTAAATATAGTAAAATACTTGACTTGCATGGAAAAAAATGCATAATACAGAGAATAATATTAGAACAAGTGGTGCCAGACACAAAAAAAACCCACCCCTCGCAAACATTTTACCTGATTTGCCCTATGTATGAAAACACATTTTTGATGACCTTGACCTTTGACTTAGATTCACCCAAATTTAATGGGATCTATTCTGGACCACCTCGCACCTTTCCTGAAAATTTTATGGAAATCAGTCCATTAGTTTTTGTGTAAAGTTGCTGAAAAACAAAACAAAACAAAAAAATAAAAATTAACCAAAAACAATACCCTTGGGGGGGGGATTTAATAATAATAAATCACTTAATAAAGGTTAAATAGATAGAAAAAAATCATTTAGGATCATTTAGGGTCTTGATGTGTTCGTTCAGGTTTTTTTTTTTTTTTTACTAACTACGACACACTAACTATGACACAAGAGCAGAAGAAGAAGAAGACAGACGAGGGCAATATGACGGGTTTAAGGCAGGTCAAAAAGTGACCAATGACCCGCCCGAGTTAAATATAAAGTTAGAGAAACATAGCGTATAATAGGCCAGACTGTGATTAGACCACTAATCCACCTTCTGTTGCTCTGTCTCTCTCTGTCGCTCTCTCATAAATACATACACACACACACACACACACACACACACACACACACACACACACACACACACACACACACACACACACAC
>JAPTYQ010000001.1:7029148-7042652 GCA_029814465.1 Ostorhinchus cyanosoma
AGCCTTACCCCCCACCCCCCGGTTAGCACTAATATGTAATCATTTGTTCCTGCTGCCAGTATAAACATTTCCTGAAACTTTCATCCAGATCCTTCCTTAACTTTTTGAATTATCTTGGTAACAGACAAAGAAACCAACAAGAAAAGTACTCTGACAGCGCAGACCAGCCCCCCCCCCCATGAGTAATTTACTCCTAAAATGAATTCCTGGACATTGAAACCCTATACATAGCATTAGATTCACATTAATATGATCTCTATTGTGGAGTTATATGCATATGTTGAAACTGGCCCTATCTCACAATGATAAAGAATCTTTAAAAAAATTCCTGGATCCAGACAGTGATCTGGATCATGCTAAAATGTAATCATTTGTTCATTGTCCCATCCTTTTGCTGAAAATTTCATCAAACAGACAAACCCTGATGAAAACATAACCTCTGTGGCGGAGGTAACAAACAAAATTCTAAGCTAGCATGATATAAATAAAACATTTTCTTCACTGTGAATCATGCAAAGATATTTCACTCGCAGAATAAACACATCGACCTGGAAATGTGCTTAAAAGGTCCATTTATTTATTGCAAACTGTCACCTTGGTATTTGATTTGTTGGCTAAAGGGCACGGTTCCAAAGCCAAGTAATTCAAGTTAGCCTAAACTGTGAATCTTATTACATATTTTAATAAACATAAATGTTTGACTGTGTGTCTCAGATATGATTTAAGACTTTAATATTTTATGGAAGAACTGAACATTTGTGTGTTTTTCTACAGTCCTTAAAGGTCCCCTGCTTCTTGTATTTCATTACTTTTATGATCATGTCTGAAGTTCCACCGTGGACTCCAACATTTTTTGTGGAAAAAAATGCCTTGGTTACAAAGTTTGACTCAGCTGATTTGCACCAGTTCTCATAAATATTTAACATGGTAATCTGCTTGACTCTGACTGGCAAGCAGCTAGCCAATGAGAGCCTGCTTTTTCAGCATTCTTTACCCTGTGAAACAAGCAGAGGAATGGGTGGAAACAAAAGTGAAACTTAACATGCTTTGAATGTCTGAGTCCTGGCTTCTACGCCTCGTACGCCGGACCTTACACAGGATTTTCTGAACCTTTAACCTGTATCCACTGGGCCCCATCCACTGCTCTATGGGCCCCCCAGGATTTAGTCATGTTTACCCCTCCCTTTAAGGCATCCCAGTGTGCTGTATACAAAGCTGTCACTGAGCTAGACAAATTCTGTGGGCATGGCCTCACCCAGGCGAGGTCATGAACAGTAATGAGCTCAGGCATTAACACGTCACACTGACCAGCAGGAAAATTGACCTGATTTCTCCGCTTATTTCTCCGCAGTGGCAATAACAGACAGAAGAGGTAGTGGTTCATTTTCAAATTCAATACATAACACAAACATCTATGGACCAAAAATATTCCAAAAAATACTTGCAAAAACGGTTTGGTGCAGCAGGGCACCTTTAGCAAATTTTTTAGACCACAACCCAATGTAAGGCTTATGCCACATTTTCAAATTAAATAAATTAACAGCATTGGTAACGGCCAAAATCCCTTTTTTAAAATGTTTCTGTAATGGTTAATACACCACTGTATATAATCTCATTAACTGAAATGATATTTTTCATGCTAAAATTGACTCTTTTATAGAAAAACATTAACTCTCATCATATCTTGATTAACATGTCAAATTATAGTTATTGACTTCTAGTCCTGAAGAGAGGAATTCGTTTTAGTGGTTCATTGTTATGGTTGATTAATTTGTGACTTTTCAAGAGAAGCCCAGTAAGTCAGCTGAGATTCAAAGAGGAAGGTGAATTCAGGTTGAAATGACTCATTCCTCAAAATAGTAAAACATCAAGAGTTCACTGAAAATGAAAGAATCCACATTCAAATATGTCAGGATGCTGGATCATCTCTGAGACAAATAGAGGAAGACGGTCTTATAAATTTAGTACTGTATATTTCTAAACAACACATAGTCTATATGTAGTTTTAGCACATTTTTGTTACATACTGTTGCACTGATGTCTTCACCTTCCAATTTTTGTGTTTAATAGTGTTTTTAGTGTCACCGGGAGGTTTTTTGGGTGGGGTGCAGTTATGCAAGTAATTTTTCAGATGCATTGTAACCACAAATCACCTCTAGGATATGCTGAAGCAGATAAGACAAGACAAGACGAGATGAGATAAGATAAGATAACATAAGATAAGATAAGATAAGATAAGATGTTAGTTATCCCACCTTGGGGAAATTTCACAGTTAGCAGCAACATACAACAAGCACAGATAGAAAAAAACACAAATGAGTGAAAATGAAAATATAAAGAGAAAAAAAAAATACTAAATTTAGTATTCATATGCACAGCTATTTTAAAATATTAATTTGAATTATAAGAGTAGAAGTCAGCGAGGGCTTAATTGTTAATTGTTAGCACTGCTTTTGCCTGGATTCGAATCCTGGTACCCAGCATTGAGTCAGTTGTGTAATCTTTTGAGCTAACAGTAGTATTACCTACTGAACCGTCCACTGATATATATTAATATATAGTGGACATACATCATTCTGTCATGGTGATTTTAAAAGTAGCTCACACGGTGAAAAACTGTGGATACCCCTGGTTTAGATCTTGTGTAACATTGTATTTCTGAGGAAGGTTTTGATTCTTAGTGGGGTGTGATGTTTACTCCTTTGGGTGGGGTTTGAAGGCTGTCCTATGTCTTGAGTTGGAGGGGGTTCTACTGCACAGGCACCATTTATAAAGACAGTCTAACGAGTTGTCGAGCACAGATTTTTGTGCCCTGAACAGGAAATACTTCACTTGACTGCCTACTGAACTACCCAAAAACATTTTTAAATGACACTTTGAGCACAGATTACACACTCTATTCATGGACTGTATTATGTATAGCTTCGTTTATTTAAATGTTGATGTTTTTGTAAAATGATTTTACATGATTCCTGTCATCTTCTTCTTCATGTGAGAGAGATGGGGGTCTATTGAAGGGTCCCATGGCTGCTTTTAGAATACAGTAATGTCAAGAATGCAACGATACTGCTTGTGCTTTCAGGGTTTACACAACATCAGAATCAGAATCAGAATTCACTTTATTGTCCTCTAGAGGAAATTTGTTTTGGACTTCAGGGTCCGTCGGCTACAACAGTTAAAAAAACATACATACACTGGATACACACATCACATCGGTACAGAGAAGGACAATAATTGACAACATAAAGACAGTTTATCAACCTACTGTATTTTCAGCATTGTTGTAGTATTACTATTGCACTAAGTCCTGCAGAAATTGCACTTTTGAGTAAAATGACATGTGCATGAAGAGCATACCTGCATAAAATAGAGGATACGAATGAGACTAAGAAGTTAAGTTAAAAAGATAAGGCATCTGTGGCATAGTAAAAGAAATATTTTTTTCCTAAAACCACAGGGAATGGATCAACTCATAAAAACAATGTAAATATACAGTACATAGCTCCAAAACAATACAAAACACAAGATAGTGATTCTGAAAAAGATTGAGCAGGTTGTTTGTTGAGAAGGGTAATAAACTTACCATATGATGCCCTGATTTTGCAGACAGGTAGGGGTTAAAAATGTGATTGACAGCTGTGATTACCAGTCACTGATGACATTCTGACAGTTGTGGCCCAGACATTACTCTGCTGCACTATTCTATGTTGTAACATGGAAGCTGAGAAAAGTGGCTTCAGGTTTTCATAACAACATGAAACATGACCAGCTCATCTATCTATAGTTAGTAGTTTAGTATTTCTTTTTTCATTTCTTTTTATTTAGAAAAGATAGAGCTGCAGGAGGAATGCATGTATATCTATATTCTAGTGGGTTTTTTTCTTTTTACTCAAACTCTCCTGCAGCTTTAAATTCTACAAACAACACAGCCCTCTTTACAGTTTTGATTGATTTACACCATTGTATACGTCTCTTTTGCTCATGAATCCTTCAGACTAAGGAATAAGGTGACTAAGGTGACACATACATATCTGTAATACCTACACAACCTGTTATTAATAAACATGGAAGACTGGTTCAAACCCCTCAAAATACATAAAAGTCAACAACAGCTGACAATCCCTTCAGTGAACGAACCATCCCTTAGGGTGTGACATCGTAATCAACATTATCTCCAGTGTGGTGTTTTACTTTAGCTACGCCTTCTGCTGCTGCAGCAAAGCCCCCCAACCAGGACCAAAGGCTGTTTTCCATTGCACCAAAAGGAAAAATGAGTATGGACAATGTTAATGAATGTCACAGAACAGTGACAAAACCCCTGCAAGTCAAAACTCGGAAAGAAAACTAAAGTCAAAGGATTTGTGAACAGAACTGCTAGTTACAAGACTGGTAAGAGTGGTGGTCAAGGAGATCAAGTAGCTTAGAAAGAAAAAGAAACTGAAAAACCTCTGGCACAGTGGTTATATTCTCAAAACACAAACACACCCTTTAAAAAATAGCACAGGGATGTAATAGAGGAAAACATACAGCCACATTCCAGGACAGTAATTATCTCTGTTTTGTCTCTTTAAGTCTGTGTGTATGTGCACTTTTCTCAAAGTTTTGTCTCTCAGACAGAACTGCACGATATGACGATCAGAAGGAGGAAAGAGCTTTTTGTCATTGTTTGCCCAAACATGCTGCAGGATCCTGTCTTTGGTTGGAGGTACAAACCCACTGCCTAAAGGTCGATGCCCTCTAAATGTCCCAAATACAGTGAAACTACAGGAAAATAGAAAACGGGCAGCAACATAAAGGGTCTCTGTGGATCTATGCATCAGTACACTGAAGCTGTTTTCGGACTGGCCAGCCCAGTGTCGGAGCTGGTTCCTGCACCAGTTACACTGGGAACTGAAGTGCTTGCCCGTGAATCTCCTGCGTTCATACCACTATGAAGCCCATGACATGTTGTTGACAGAGTGTTGCTTCATTACCCAAAAAAAGGGTGAAAAAAAAAAAAAAAAGAGAGCTGTCGTATTGCTACTGTTCCTGTCCCTCGACACTTACCGTAGATGTAGTAGGACTGATGCATGATGGGATAGGTTGCAGGAGAAAAAAAACATCTACAAGTGAATGTATGAGTGGTAATAAAGATGACACAGAACAACAATGCAACACAGAACATTACAACTGTCATTTTCCACACTCACGTTTTCTTGGTTTGTTTTATTTTTCTGCTTATGACCTGGATCGACCTGGTGATGTCCACTCATGTTGTCACGGTTTGCTTGGAAAAGCCAAGTTTTACTCGGTGCCTGTTGAGAACCAAATGTTCAGTTCCCGAATGCTCTGATTTTTGATGTGAACACGTCGGCCGGTTTGACATAAGGTGTGGGAACCAGCACCAGCACGGTTCTCTGTCGGCCTGAAAACAGCTGGACAGAGAATCAGAAGTGGCAAGTGACAACGATTGTTATACTTTTTTTTCTTAAGGTTTAATTTCCTTTCTTTTTGTTATCCATCCATCCATCCATCCATCCATCCATCCATCCATCCATCCATCCATCCATCCATCCATCCATCCATCCATCTTCTGAACTGCTGAGTCCTTGTGACGGTCATGGGGGTACTGGAGCGTATCCCTGGGGTACACCCTGGACGTATCATCAGGGCACAGTCTGGGTAGTTTCTCCTCTGACAAATGCCATTTTACACACAACCACCTAAAAAATTTGAGTAAGACGTTTATTTGTTTGTGAAGTGGACTGACATTGCAACAAACCTCATTCTTGTCTGCTTGTGCGTATGTCATATATATTTCATTAACGTTCCGAGACCACGGGGGGAAGAACTTGGTGAAGACCTTTAAGAAATTCAAGGCAGGTACTGGGAGTACTGGGACTGCTGTGAACAGAATGCTGGTCCTCTGGGTCAAACCCACTCTGTAACTTTAACTAACTTAGGAAAAGAAAGTTCAGCTGTTTTCTACATTTATTTTGAGGTGAGGGGCGCTGTCAGCAGCAAGAAAAGCAAACATATCTATCTTAGCAAAGCACCAAATTGGATAAGACCATGCCAAGTCTGTTTAGGGCAGCGAGCCAAACCGGAGAGCAGGCAGGGCTTTGGGAATGTAGCAATAAAAATAAAAGATGACAACAATGGAAAACATGGCTCAGTATAAACATTCAAGTTAAATTTTAGAATGAGGTGAGAAATAATGCAGAAGGAGGAAAGATCAGTGCGCTGAATACTAAAACCTAAACGCAGACAAATATAACAACTCACAGTGGAGCTGTATTTGTTCATTGTCTTGCATGTCATGAACTAGAAATGCAGAGTGTTTCAGGTGTCAGATTCGAGTTGCTTGGATTTGGGGATGTGTATCATCAAGCTGCTTTTTTCTATATATATATATATATATATATATATATACACACATACCTTTCTGTAGGTTAGGTCTCAATGTTCCTGTTTTCTTTCTCTTTCACACACTAACACATACACAAAGTATTTTGGGAAGAGGTCCAGCTGCCGTGGTGAGAGTGACTAATGACCCCTTTCACAGCACAAACACCACATAATCAGAGATGCTGAGGATCTGTGTCTGCCTGCTGTCTTGTCTGAGTAATTACGCCGGGGACTCAATTAATCTACTACCCAACAATCAACCCAGCGGTACAGACTTGTTGCCCGCTGCAGTGTCTTGGTTCAGACATGACAGTTTATTTTTTTTTTGTGCTTGTAACCTTTTTACTTTGTGATTCAGAGGAATTCTAATAAGCGAGCTGGCTTTTTAATATGGATATACACTTTTATCTTTACACTTTTTTCTTACTCAACTCATGTAGCTTACATATGGTCAAAAACAAAAGAACTAAAACACAAGTGGCACCAAGCATAACAAACTCCGCTCCTCACAGACATTTTACCTGATTGTCTCACAATCTATAAATCCAATTTGGTATGAATTCAATCAATAGTTTTGCTGCTAGAGTGTTAACAAACAAACAAACCAAACCAAACACAAGTGGTTCCAGGCACAACAAACCCCGCTCCTCACAGACATTTTACCTGATTTGCCCTATCTCTTATCACTGCGAAAACACATTTTCGGTGACCTTGACCTTTGGCCTATATTCACCAAAATGTAATGGTATCTATTCTGGACCATCTCTTTCCTGAAAATTTCATGGAAATTGGTTCAATAGTTTTAGCGGAAAGTTGCTAACAAACCAACAAACACAGAAAACAAATCAAAAACAATACCCTCGCCTCCCCTTTGGGGGGCGGGGTAGCAAACTATGTCACCGCTAAAGCTAAACTAATATTCATCCATTGCTGTATTTAAGGTTTGCGTTTCACATAGCAGTGCAGTTTGATGTTTTACAGTCCAGATTGTGAATGGGATCCTTATTTATGCTCCATGGCAGATATATGATGGTCATTTTGGTCTTTTTGGCATCATTTGAATGGTAGTAAAATTATGCAGCAAATAGCAAAGAAAACAATTCTGTTGTAGAAATATGGTATCTTGCCTCAGCAATATTTATCAGTTTTGTTTTTCATTATTTATAATTTAATTAAAACAATCTACCGCCTATAATTTAATTTCGCTCTTGCTGCTTTTTTCATTCCTGTGGTTCATTGGCTCAGTGAACAGTTCAGATGCATAAAAGCTCCATGTTAATGCCGCTACGAATCTACAACTGTACTGGACAGAAAGTTAGTTACTTGTGTATTAAAGGGCTCATTTTTTTCTAAACCTACTTTTATTCGTCTGTGGTTCATTTCTTTGTGTATTTGGACCCTAACAGTTCATACAGTTGGAATTTGAACCTTCCAGGTACTGCAAAGCTATCTTTGGATTAATTTAGGTAAAAATCGAGTGGATTTCTATAACCCGTTGTAATTCTTGCTTAATTTTTTACGTGTATAACTCGCTACATACAACTTCCGATGAACATTTCTCCGAGTACGACATAATTGTTTGTCAGCAGCAGCGGTTGTAGTAAAAACTAAAAATATGTCCAAACTTTGAGCTGATTACCTAAAATATTCAGTTGTTGGTTGAACGGGACAGAGCAGCACAGCCAACAACCTGGAGGGGGCGGGGCCTGAAGTGGCTCATGTGCATTTAAAGGGCCAGCGCTCCAAAGCACCTTTCTGGTGTCATTACTCAGAAATAAGGTTGAAGATGGACCTGTGGAGTTGAATGAAAGAAGAATTCAGACCCAAACAGAGCATTTACAGTTCATGTTGACCACAGGGAAATGTTTGAAAATGCATAATTCCATAAAAAAAAAAAATCCCTCATATAAGTCAATGATTCAACATTCCTCTGCATAATAATATATATTGAATCTAATCTTTCAGTCTGTAAGAATTTTCCAATAAATTTCACATGGTAGTTCAGTGTTAACATTTGGAAACACATGACCAAATAATTTAAAGTAAGGGTTCATACAATTTAGGATTTTATATATTTAATTTATATATTTTTTGTCTTATTTATTTATTGAAAAAAAAAGTTCCTTTAATTTAATGATAGCCCACCAGCTGTTTGGTGCATTTTTCACAAGCAAAATTATGTTGTTTTTTTTTTTTTTTCATAAATAAAGGGAATTGCAGTAGTTTAGAATGTTTTGATATTAATGTAAGGAAGCGCTGACATACCTTTACTGTGTTCTTTTTCGCACATATCATGCATGATCTCAGTCCTTCCTTTTCAACCCACTTTTTTTTTTTTTGACATTTTTTGTGAGTTTTCCAGAATTTAAGGTTGTCATTGCTCTGGAAAAACTCATGATCGATTTCTTGCTGATCTTGAAGACGATCTAGAGGTGAGAGCATTTTTTCCCCATTTCATTTGTAAATCCTTCTTATGTGGTGGGCATTTGTGACCACAGCTTTGACCACTGTAGCTTCAATACTGTTCATGTTTATGCTTCTGTCATTATATTTAGTGTAGTGGTGGATTCCTCATGGTGGACATACGGTATGGGGACAAGGGTCTGCAATGTTGAATTGTCCAATTTTGATTTGGTAGATTGGTTGGACTATTTCAGTAATGGGTATTGCATATTTTAGTCATATCATATCTGCTACATTCAACTGTTTTTCACAAAATGCAAACAGGCTCTTCTATGAAACTGGTCCTAAAACAGGACATAGGGCTAAAAATTCGATGAATGTTACGAAGCAAGTTTGGAAGCCCTTTGGGTCTATTTGAAAAATAAAAATGACCTATAGGTAGCTTTGATGTCCTGATTTTGGTCCTATTTTTGCCCCCAATATTTGATGAAAAATTCATTCATTTTGGGATGGCTCAGAGCAAGAGTGCCATTTTTTAGCATTTATCTGAGGACATCATTAGGTACATCCCAGGGGGAAATATGTCTAAATTTGTCTTTTATTATTGGGTCTAAAAATGCTGGCAAAGTGCCAGGTACCAAAATAAACTCAGTTTCATGGAAAGACCCAAATAGAAAGCATAGAAGCACATGTTGGTATTATTGAGGGCAGTTAGAAATGTGCACTGTCAATAAATAACAGCAAGATCAAAATAAATAAATGACAAAAACACAAATAAAGTGCGAAAAAATTTAACAATCAGTCTACAAGGACTGTGTGTAATACAATTTAAAATGTAAATCCTTGTATGCAATATTGGTTATTTTGTGCTGCAGTGATAGCAGTAATGAGCTCTAATTAGCTGCATTTTCATTTGATTTGACAGACAGTCTTCTCCACATTGTGTTGGTGGAAGGTTACGTTGGCACGTTGTTATTTGATGCTGTTAACTTGTATGGCTGTGGCTTTGTTTCTAAAAAGCCTGTGTTGCAGCGCTGTCACACTGCAGACATGCTTTGTAATTTTAGAAATGGGTCACAACAGCACACCAAATGAATTATAATTAGTGCAATTAATGCTACTCCTAAAAGCTTATTTTTCAGAAAAGGGTATTATATATATTTTAATTATTAATTCATTAAAATACTTTGACGCTGCATTGTAAAGAAAATACATATTTTTCAGCATTTTGACTCATATTGCAGTTTAATTCAACGTCTGGACTCTTAAAAGAAAAAAAAAAAAAAAAGAAAAATTCAATACAGCATGTGTTGAATAATCTGGCTGTCATGAATCACAGCTCCATTTAAATCCTGGCTTTTTATCCGCAGACATTTGGATGGTACCCTGGTGCGATTGATCCACATTACTATGTTTGTTATGAAGAATTTGCCTTCAGCAGCCAAGTAGTGATCAGACTGCAACCCCCTCCCCAAATGGCTTCCAAAATGGAGATTTTGTTGGCATGAACAGAGCTTTCCATGAGCCGCGTCCAGAGCAGGAAATGATGCTATAGCGCACGCCCAAGGAGAGCGATTAAGAGGGTATATGAGTTCAGAATATAGAGTACGAGCTCATTTACTCACAAATGAGCTAAAAAAAAAGTATACCAAAGAGTAGCAAAGGAGGGAACTAAAATGCTTTTACCTGTAAGAATGGTAAGAACAAATGGTTGTTTTGTCCGTAGGTACGCCTTTAAGCGTCATTTAACTATAGTAGGATAACTGTGCCAGTGCTTTTCACAGTTCCTCCTCTGCATGGCTTCTCATCCTGCAACATTTGGTGCAATGTAAATGTTAACTTAAAACATAATTTGTTTTTCATACGGTTACTATATTATTAAGGGACAAGCAAGTGTGAAATAATTTGCTGTTAACAGTATTTATGAGACAATATCGCTCTTAGTTGGTGCCAATATGTTACTTTTTTTTCCATTTTGTACTAAAGAAAAAATATATAGACAGCAGGTAGAATTAGTCAACTGTGAACGTCAGCTGTGTATCAGCCAGTGTGACGGATATATCGATGCATCCATGATATTATTAAATGTGTAATATCAGACTTGTTTTACCAAAGCTATCATTAATTTTAGACCCTAACATCTGTGTGTTTGCCAGTGACAGACTGCATCTAGAACTAACACACCTTTCAGAAAAATATTAATAATCTAGGAGTACAAACAATTACCAGTATTCTGTGGCATCTGATCACTGCCAGATTTCCAGTAAAGTGTTGTGTTCATCAGGTAAAATATTTCCTTTAGGTATTATTTCTTGTTGGTCTTTAGAGAACCATCCTTGCCTTCTGGAGAACAAAATACACCTATGAGTGTGGAGCAATTTTGAGGGACAATAAAGGTTTATCTTACAGTCGAATACGGGAAATGGGATGTACAGTATGAATGAACGCTTCACCGTTAGACAGTTAAGGTATTATTAGCCTAACATTATTGTGATTTAAGAAAGTGTCAGGAGTACACAAAGGCAATTTGATGCAAATGTCCAAGATAGGCTGGGATGTAATAAAATATGGTGGCGCCTGTGTTTCAGTAAATGACTCTGTTGTAACCTGCTGCCGGTGTCTTTTGCAGACTTATCACCCAAGCATGTGCTTCACTTCTCTGGTTTTACATCCCACTTCAGTTAGTTTTCCTGTCCTTTCAAAGGGTTTTATTTATGTTGTACAATGTTTTCCTCAACTTAAACAAACCTCGAGTTGTGCCATGAAGCAGAGAGTATGACAGAAACTTAAAGTGTACCTGTACTGCTTGTGCTGACAACTTTAATTATGCTTTGTGTATTAATTCTAAGGAAAAGAGGAGCATATTCAGTTAAAAAAAATCACTATGAATGCACCACACTGGAGCTTTTTATTAAGTGAATAACAGGCAGGGGCTGAACCTATGCAGAGAAGCCTTTGCCGGTCAAAAGTGATGTACCATTGTTGTTCCTGGGTGCAAGTAAACCAGCATCAGTCAGTGAGCCAAATTGAGTGGAAAGCAGGCGTTTGTACTTGTAAGCTTTGCATGCCACCGTTATCCTAGAGATGCAACCCAGCACTGGCCGATAATGTTTCAACTTATGCCGCGTCTCCACTATGTGGAACCAGCTCGGCTCAACTCGACCCGGGTACCAGGTACTATTCCTGGAGACTGTTTCCATTACAGGATAGTACCGACTTCGCAGTGCCTGGACGTCCATGTCGTCTGCACAGAGTTGCTGATAAACTTGCTCGTTGCGTGTTGTCTCGTCTGAATTTTTATATTGGCCTCCAAGGACTGAATCTCCTGGACCAACCATGGTGTAGTTTTATTCTGTCATCATGTGGATTTAACCTACCGCTATATTTACTGTCAACTTCCACATCTGTTTTTTGTAAAACGGTGGGTCACACAGACAACTGTCTGACCAATCAGAGTCTGCAGGGTTCATACGTCATGTTTTAGTATCACTTGGAACCTCTGAGGAGGCGACACCAAAAAACTAGTACTGGGTACCAGATTCCAGTTTGTTTTTCAGAATGGAAATTCAAAAAATCAGAGTTGAGTTGAGTTGAGCTGGTTCCATGCAGTTGAAATGTGGCATTAGACTGGTGTCTGCTGCATGGGGTCAGTGACCAGTCCACCACAGCCCAGGTAATCGAACAATACAACGTAACTACGTCTGTACCGGTGCTGGAGCAGACTGTGAAGGAAGGTCACCGACCACGACTGACTGATGGAGCAGTCACTTAGTACTCGTACATACTTGTTGACGGCCTTTAATGTAAGTAACCTGATGGAGCTGCTAGTATTATACATGATTTTTGAAATAGCTAGTAATAAAAATTCACTACAGGTACCCATTAAAATTAAAACCAGTTTCGTTGGAACATAGCAGGAGTGTGTCTCAGAGCTGATTTCTTGTGAATGTGTGTCTAATAGAGGAAAAGCGATGGCTTTTTTGTGTACGCTGAGAAGCTTTGTAAGTATTTTGTAGTCTTTGTTTCGGAGCAGATTGTGCTGAGAAGTGCAGACTGGAAGGGAGCAGGTAGGGAAGGATTAAGAGTTTCTGAGCACTTGGTTCTGTGTTGGCACAGAAGTGGTTGGAGGTCCGTCACACTGTGCCAGGTTGTTACTGCACACTCTGGTGTCGGCCTCTGGACCAGGAGGACTTTCTCTCTGACATGACCCAAGGCTGCCATTACATGTTCCTTCAGTGCAGAAGAGGATCATCCCCCACAAAGACACATGGAAGTGGATCAAGGTCTGCAGCAGGAGGGAAAGGTCTGTCCTCTGGGAAATGCCGTTTACTACTCTGACGAGCTCTTCAGATGGTGAAGCTGTGACTGTACCTCAATCAAAACTCCACAGAGAAGGACCGAACCATAAGAGCCATGTAACTCCAAAGCAGCCGGGGGGTCAACGAGTGCCTCTCTGTAGTGAGGGAACTTAGAGAAACAGAGACATGTCTGTTCAAAATGAGCCAGTGCTTAGGTGTTTCTTAGATTCTTTTCAGTTCCTAATTATTTATTGCTTTCAAGCAGTTTTTGCACTTATCACATGATCTCATAATGAACATAATGAACATGCTCTGCTACTGGTCTTAAGTCAGTGGTTCCCAACCTTTTTTGGCTCCTGACCCCATTTAAACATCACAAATCTCTGGTGACTCCAGGCATTCAAAATGGATATATA
>JAPTYQ010000001.1:7081050-7095626 GCA_029814465.1 Ostorhinchus cyanosoma
TTTCAGTATCGGTATCGAGATACTTTAGGCTGGTATCGTATCGAAGTCAAAATTTTGGTATCGTGACAACACTATATCAAAGAAAATGTGAAATTTGGTATTCATATGAAAAGAGAATCCGAATCAAAAATTGTTCAAATGTAAGTAGTATTTACATATTTACATTGTGATTGCACATGTACATGGTGTGATATGGGGGGGGGTTATAAAGTCAGATGACTGTGGGGGTGATGACCTGTGGAATCGCTCCTTCTTTCTCAGGGGATGTAAAAGTCTGGCGCATCTGAACTGCTTTTTTCTTCGACGGGGGTGCTGGGGCTGATCCCGGCTACACATGTTTCAGGTGAAGGCGGGGTTTACTCAGCATGTGTCGCCACTTCAACGCCGGGCTGACATTTAGAGACGAACAACCAATCACTCTCACATTCACACCTGTGGACAATGTACATGAACCCACTCCCCTTTGGACTGTGGGAGAAAGGCGCAGTACCCGGACAGAACATGCAAACTCCACACAGACCCCCCCCCCCATTGAACTCAGGACCTTCTTGGTTTAATCCTAACTACTGCATCACTGTGGTGTCAAATAACTATTGAATCTGGAATGAATAACATGTTTTCTTCTCTTCTCATTGTGATTCTATTTTTGGTTTTCCTCAGTCTATTTTTGTGCCTGTATAATAGAATGCCTTGAATCCTCTGTATCTCCAGACAGCTCTACTGGAGATATGGACAGAATATGATTATCAGAGTTTTCTTAGATGATACAATAGCTGCAGGCATCTAGTTAATAATTTATTACCTATATTTCAATCCACTGCATAATCTGGGCGAGGCATTTAAAGACGTCGCTGATCGCTCTGTTTATTTGAAAACTAAAGTGGTTCACACATTCATACATTTCTGCGGTGTATACATAGCATATGGGCGAGTTGTTACTAATTAAGTGTAAGAGCACACGGTTTCCTGTGTGGCGTTGGGAGAGGTATGTACTCATTGAAAAGCCCACCTGGCTTTGCAGAAGATTCTACCTAATTGAATGCATGGATGGTTGGAGAAATTGAGTTTCTGGGCAAACTAAATGTAACTAAGCTCATGGAAATTACAAATTTATCCTATGGAATGCCAAACAAATTATTTTCAAAGTGTGATTAATGGTGTCTGTCAAAGCAACACACGCACACACGCAAGAGAAAAATCAATTCCTGGCCACAGGGCAAATGTTCTACACAGTAGGAGGTGGAAGGTTAATTTACAGAAACTATTGTTTTACTAGACTCTATATTTAACATTTGTAAAACAATCACCCACTTACAACTATTAATAAGAATAGTGACAAAGGAAGCACAGAACAGGAAGTAATGCTGGGTTTTGTTTAACACTTGCCCATATCAGAAACACAGTTCTTTACAGTTCGGGAATTTTAGATTTTTATTCATTTAGAATATATACCATACCAACTTTATTTCTAAAGCACTTAGAGAACTTTATAGCTGGCCACAGTGCCGAACACAAGTCATAAAACAAGGGAATAAACAAGTGGTTCCAGGCACAACAAACCCCAACCCTCACAAATGTTTTACCTGATTTGATCTCTTACATTGTGAAAACACATTTTTGGTGATCTTGACCTTGACCTTTAACCTACATTCACCAAAATGTAATGGGATCTATTCTAGACCACCTCACACCTTTCCTGAATAATTTATGTAAATTGGTTTAGTAGTTTTTGCGTAAAGTTGCTGACAAACAAACAAAAAAATAACGAACCGAAAACAATACCCTCCCCTTTTGGGGGTGGGGCAATAAGTGAAAACAGTGATAACACAAGGAGCAAAACAAGCTAAGAACAACAAAATACAACCATCATAAAAACAAAGGCAAACTAAAATCTGGTAAAAACAACATAAATAATCTAAATAAAAAAACATCTCACTCACTGATTAAAAGCCAATGAGAAAAAGTTTGTTTAAATCACAATATAATATGAAAATATACGCTTAAATTATCATTCAGTCTGTAAGTGGTTCTTGATTTCTAAGTCATTTGTCTTTTGGTCTACATCAGCTCTTACCACCTCCTTTATCCACACACCTTCACAAAGATATGACCTACGTTACAGCCATAACCAGCAGCATCGGTTAATGTTAAGGGTAACGGTCACCACGTCAACTATGTACCATCGAATAATGTCTCTGTCACATGTGTTTGATGTTGGTGACTAATGGCATCTGTTGAAAAGACAAGATTGTGGACATAATATTGGACAGGATTGTAAAACCTTCACATAAATGATTGGACTTCAGCAAAAACTATGTAAAAGAGTAACCAATAGATCCTACCAACAGAAAATCAATCTGCAGTTGTAAGTTTTGCTGATCATTACTTGAATGGTTCATTGAGCAGAAAAGGAAAATGTGTTCAACGTCTGGCTTCTTATCTACTACGATTTCTCTCTTTTTCTCTTATATGAATTACATTTTTGTGTTTTAAACATCTGGTCTGTTTAACAAGGTCAACATGGACATTTTCTAAAAGGGTTAAGAAACCAATAAGACTTCCTTCTAGAGTTGGTAGATATGAGTAATCATCAAGTTACATAATCAAATATTAACTAAGTATTCAGAATTTTCAAAAAACTTGAACGATCACGCAAATCATAAGAAGACACCTTGTCCTTAACGTCTGTCAGAGTCGGTGTTCCCTCGATTCCATGTTCAATTAGTGACTGATGGATCGTCCTCTGTTTGCTAGTATCTGATCTGCTGTCACTTCTGACCAATGGCTGTCTGAGCTGTCAGAGCTGGGATTTATTTATTTGTCTAGTGAGTCCCTGGACTCAGAGTCAGAGCTTTCATTCTTTATTTTCTTCAACCCACATTATTGCCCTACCAGACTGTTTTAGAGAAGAGAATAGTCAAACAAAAGAGGAGAATCTTAACGTTGAATCCTTCAAGATTTTCATTTGAAGTATTACTCTGTTGTTATACTTGTGATGAACGTAGTTATAGCCTATTAGCTGATCAGAATGTATGATCCCATGTCCCTCTGGATATCCTGTCCATGACCCACTGCTAAGGGCTATTAGGTCCTTGTATGACCGGAGCCAGAGCTTGGTCCACATTGCCGGTTGTAGGTTGCATTCGTTCCTGCTGCAGGTTGAACTCCACCAGGGCTGCCCTTTGTCACTGATTCTGTTCATGATTTTTATGGACAAAATTTCTAGGCACATTTAGTTTTTGCTTGATGATGTGGTCCTGTTTGCGTCATCAAGCTGTGACCTCCAGCTTGCAGAGCACGAAGCAGCTGAGATGAAGATCAAGACCTCCACGTCCGAGGCCATGGTCTTTCAGTCGGTTCAATTAGTCCACCTTTAAGTAATATGACATGCTTTTTTCATGAAATATATAAACAATATTTAGCTTTTATTCTTATAGACACTATTGAAAGAGGAATTGAGGTTCTTAGGAAAATCGCCGCTTATCAAATAATCGTTAATCGATCGATAAGGTCAACCAACTAATGATGAATAAATGAATCGATAATTTGCATCCCTAGTTCCTGCCCTCACCTACAGTCATGAGCAGTGGGTAGTGACCAAAAGGACAAGATTGTGGATACAAGTAGTGGAAATGAGTTTCCTTCGCAAGGTGGCTGGGTTCTCCCTGAGAGCCAGGGTGAGGAGTTCCACCGTCCAGGAGGGGCTCAGAGTAGAGGAGCCAGCTGAGGTGGTTGGAGCATCTGGTCACGATGCCTCCTGGACGCCTCCCTGGTGAAGTGTTCCAGGCATGTCCAACCAGGAGGAGCCCCCGGGGGCCGACCCAGATTGCACTGGAGGGATTACATCTCACAGCTGACCTGGAAACGCCTTGGAATCCCCCCGGAGGAAAAGGAGAAGGTGGCCGGGTAGAGGGAGGTCTGGGCTTCTATGCTCAGGCTGCGCCCAGTGATTTGTGATGTGATGTACAACAGTAACGGCTAACGCACAATGATATCACTCATGTATGAATCACTGACTGATAAAAAAATAATCATGTAATATTCACTGTTTATTTGGTGGTTATAGGTATCCTTTAGCTCATGACCTTCGCTGTAATAACAGGTCGATTAGAAAACATGGCTATCACCTTTCTGTCGCGCAGAATGTTTTTAGTTTTAACCTCTTGATCGCATACTCTCGTCTTCTTGATGTTAAAAAAGTTATGTTCTGAGTTTTTATCTTGTTTCTGAGTTAGGGTTCACGTAAATGCTTTCAGTGCACCCGGTTCAGCAGTTCAGCCATTCGATATATGACAGCAATGAGAGTGTACTCGTCAAATATGCTCAATATCAAACCTTTAACCTCAGTTGAGTAGTTACACAACTGGGAAAGAAATGAGGAGTAGTATCACATTTGCAGTGGTTATAAACAGTTATTCTGCAGTCAGTGTTTTTTAAACTGAGACAAATACAAATAGCCAAGACTGGAATGAAATTAAACACATGAAATTATCTAAAAGTTATTATAATACTACTAATAATAATTAAAACAAAGAATTCTCTAAGCAGATCAGTCATTTTAGTGTCAGAAAGAAAGACAAATGATAGAAGTTATGATGATTATTTCTAGATAAGTTAACCAAAGGATTAGTTGACTAATCAGAAAATAATTAATAGATTAAATGGAAACATAATCATTAGATTAATCACAGTTACAGTTCTGAACAGTTTATCCATCACTGAATGGCTAAAGAGCAATATTAGGATTTATCAATAAAAATAAAGACATTTTCTGAAGATGTTACTTTCTTTTTCACTGACTTCAGACTATGTATGATTAGGGTTTAGTGTCTTCACACATCATCACCTCAAGTGACTGAGGCTTTGACCTTTAACCCCCTTTAATCCTTTGTGGGCCTGTCACTCTAAATAAACCTGCTGTCAATTGATTCAAACTCATCACATTGAGTTTTGCAGCTTTTTGAGGCTGTAAAATACTACGTTACAGTCATGTTCATCTGTCAGAGTTCATAAGGAATCATTCCTCTCGTAAATAGTAAATGACAAAACAGAATCTCTGCATGGATGTTTAACGCCGACTCCAGTGGAATTGGTAAGTTAATCATTTAAGATGACGTTTTGTAAAATTAATTTGTTTTAGAAAGAACTTGTCAAATATTAAACATTACCTACCAAATATTATTTTGAAGTTCCTGTGCTGCCAAAGAGACAACCAAGCACAGTTTTAATCAAATGTGACCCTTGTGTGAAACTGTTCCATGAATTTTGGCAGACGTCTAGGATATTCCAATTTAATTAGCTCTCTCAAAATGAATTTTTCAAGTCACTCCATGTATCTCATGTAAATGCCCACAGTTAACATCCAGAAGGGCCCACGACGCCACCGTGACGTCTTATGTTGAGCTCATTTAGTAAACAGGCCCAAAAACTAAAGTCATTTCAAATACCGCAAAAAAATCTGACAGGAGTCCAAAATAGTGAAGAAAGATGGACATTTTCTGTTCATGGAAGTGTCCTGGCAGCGATGTTTTGTGGAAGCTAAAACCTTTCAGTGGATTTCAGGAGCAACTCTTGGAATATTGAATTACACTAATCGAATTGGCTGAAGACCACACGAACAAAGGTTTGTCCGTCCTGGAAAGAAAGAAAGAAATCTGCTGACAGATGGTTGATTTCATGAAACTAAAGTAAATTGAGTAAAGAAAAAAAAAAAGAAAGAAACAGAACAATATGCAGCCTCTTCAACATCTAAACTTTGAAAGCTCCGGAACACAGTGGGTTTTTGATATCATTAAACAACAAATCCATTAAAAAATATACTCTCAGCAATGTTGTAATTCAAGAAAAGAGACTTCTGCACCTTTTCATCAGCTGTACGAAATCTAACCCTTGATGGATTTTGGCCAATCAAGTCTATTTTTATGTGTTTTTTTCCAGATATTAATTAGACTTAAATATGTCATTGGCTGCAATACTTACTGACTGCTCCTCTAACTGTAAAATATTGACTTCACTTTCTTTTTCTTTCTCACTTTATTAAAAAAGAATATTGCAATGTTTACACAGTCGCTTGTGACTAATTCCTTTTTCTCTTTTCACCTCCGTCAAACTGCCAGCATTCATCTCTGCCTCTTTCTTTACAGCCTGTCCTTGTATCTGTCACAGCCTGCATTGGTGCAAAGAGCTGCACTCTTTCCTAAAAGATTCCCCCGTTGAATCACCTCGTAAACAAACACACTTGTATTTTGTAAACATTGTATCCTCAAGGCCTGACAAACATGTTGGATACATTCTCCTCCTCATAAAACATTTCTTAAGCCTTTTTTTTAATTTAGAAAAAAATGCTCCAAATAGCTGTACATGCTCATGTATGTGTGTGGAAAGGTGTACGTATGAGTATCTCCACTACCCAACCTGTGGAATGATCAGCATGTGCACAGCTGTAAATAGTATAGCTTTTTTAATTTGTCTTTGATTTTGCTCTTTTTTGCTCTTACGTGCTTTGTGTGTACTCCACTATTGCTGCTGTAAATCTAGACTTTCCCCTTGTGGGACTAATAAAGAGCTATTTTATCTGATCTTATTTTACTTGATGCATTTCTTACACGTATCTTGGCTAATTTCTGCATCTTTTCAGCATTTCAGACACTTTTTGCTCCACCTTCAGATTACACAACCTTTCTGTAACTGATCTCATGAAATTTTGTTGTCACACCTGATTATTGCATTTGGCGTCCTGTACGTATGTATTTTCATTCTTTCGTGTGTTATTCAATGCCCTTTCATGATGTGTCAATGCACTAGCAGCTAATCATCCTGTCTTTTAGATGCACTTTTTTGATTTTAATGTCTTGCTTAACTCCATGTTCATTTTAATGTACGGTTTTAATATAGTTAATGTATTTATTTCACTCTGTGAATGCATTTTAAAAACCACATTTAACTGTAATCATTTTAATGTCTTTTACCCTTTAGTGATTATTCATGTCTCTTCTTCTGTGATTTTCTTTTTGTGTGATTTTTAATGTCTTTTCTTCCATGATCTTTTTTATGGCTTTGTAAAACACTTTGACTTATCCTGTGTATGGATAGTGCTGTACTAATCAACTTGCCTCGCCTTGCCCTAAACAGTAATGTTAATGGTTTCACAGAGGAACCTTTATTTACTATTACACGATGAGGAAGTACACAAACAGCATCTCTGTCTCTGAATCACACCATGTAATTTCTGACAGTCCTTCTTATTGTCCATTTCCAGAGCAGTTTACACAAACATATTACATAAGTGTTGGATAAGGCTAAGACAGTTCCAGACTACCAGGCGTCCTTTGCTTCGATACTGTGAGAAGCCCCTCTGATATTTTCAAGTGACATTCTCAGACTTTTGACATACTTGTAACAACTAGACAGTAGATGAATATAGTAGGATCTACATATAAAGTTACAAAACCACTAATGCTAATCGCGCTAGCCGCTAACCGTGCTAATTGCACTGACCGCTATCCCTAACTCTAACCGCTAATCGTGTTAGCCGCTAATCACACTAATGGCGTGTTATTATATGTGGTGTAAAAATACACGCTGAAGCTTATAATGCATACAGTTAACACGCCAATTAAAACTGCTGCGTTATCTGTATGTAATTCCTGACATCGTGTTGTAGTGTAGTGAAGTGACTTTTAAAAGAAAACACTATTTCACAACTACTTCTTTTACATGTGTGACTGTGTGCAACGCTCTTATGAGCTCATTATTTCATTCAAAGCCTTCTGTTTTAAAACTTCAGAGAGCATGCTCTTTTATTGGCCTATATCACCCACATTAAATGGGCATCTCCATTGCCTTTGTGATGCCCCCGCGAATACTCTCTGCTGGATGGTTCTTGAAAGGAATTCAGCTGCTGCCAAAAGCTGCTCCTTAACTATTCACTCTGACAGATATATTACACACACCAGCAGTTGTTGTGAGTGTCCATCGCCTGCCTCAGTGGCCATTGTGTAGTGTGATTGTAGAAATAATGACTTTTGTAATTTGTTGTGCGCAGGCCTCTATCATATCACTCTGAGATGATGGCATATGGCAAGTGTTATGAGATGGAGGGTGATACTTTTGCAGAGAGGGGTTACAATGATTGAAAAGGATCAACCACGGTTTGGGACTGAATGTTTTGTCCTTTACTAACACTCACAGTGTTCACAGTCAATTTATGTCATACAGCAGCTGCTTTTTCCAACGAAACAAACAAGATCCAAATTACTTTATTTTCAATTTTTAATGTCATCTGTTTGTCCTTGTTGGGACAGTGCAGTATTATGTTTTTTGAGTTTTTCCAGTCTAGTTCTGTTCAAATTTATGTATTAATCATTTAGCAGGTGTTTTTATTCAGAGATTTTCACATCGACACTAGAAGCAATTTAGGAGATGAGAGTGCTGCTAAATGGCACCTGAACATATTGTATACACTAGTGACGCCAAGGATTGAACCATCAAAAGCAAAAGCTGCACTTGACACCCGGTTACATAAATAAGAAGGTGTAAAGTGCCAAACACATAAAATGAAGAATATATAAGTACTGTATGTTGGTTCCAAAATTCATTCATGACCAGTAAAGCTGACAATAAAAGTCAAAATCGTAGACAATCTGCAGACTCCAAACACTCAGTCTGAATCATCAAACCAACAGTAGATGACAAAAGGGTGAACATCTACTGAAGTTTATACTGAGTGTAGAGGAACGTTAAAGTCTTAACCCTTTATCGGGTGAGTGACTATTTTTGGTCACTTTCACATACACTACAAAACAGTGACAGCAACAGTTACAGTTTATTTATTTATTTCAAATGTTGCATTAAAATCAAACAACAAAATATTTATATAAAAAGAAAGTCAAACCATTCGAAAAGGAAAGCATTCTGGGTATGCTAGTGCGACCAAATCGATGGTTCTGTCACGTCAAAAAGTTGAGCAATACCCAACTTTATGCAAATTAATCCATCCAACACGAGGTGAGTATCCAATAGCAGAACACCAGCTGCCTTCTGCCGAAATTCCTACAAGCTTCCTGGATGAGGCGGTGGTGCGTTTGGGTACTGCGGTGTGGAGTGGCTCACCAGTATAAGGAACCAAATATGGTAACTTCACTGACCTTGATTTTCTACACAACATTAAAAATTTTGAAAAAATTCACAAAAATAATAAAGTCTTGTTAGGTCCTCCAATAACTCAATGAGGTTGAAATTGTGAATCTCAGAGTATTTCTAAGAGTGTCCTATAAAGTATTAATAAATACATACATTTCTACAACCTTTGCAGTGAATATTGTGCGTTATTAACCAGGGCATCTAAATAAACATTGATGCACAGACATTTCACCAGGCAAAATCGTATTAATTATGAAAATTAGTTTTGTCCAGTTAATAAGAGTATAATGATAAACAGAACTCACAGTTTGGTTCACACCATGATTCTGAAATCACAGTTTGGTGTGAGTTCAGTACAACATGTAAAAAGCAACAACAAAAAATCACAGATGCATGAGGCAAGGTTTTTTGCATTTTTTTTTTTTGACGAAGCAGTAGTGCAAATTGCCAGTTTGTTTAAGCTATGCATGCAGGTTTACACTGCCTCTGACTGAGCATGGAAAAACAATCGTGTTTATGGTGGTGGATTAAAAATAATAATAATTAAAATGGAGGAAGGTTCAGATTATCATTGACCAAAGTCTGACAGGATTTTTTGACCATTTCACAGCAGCTAAAACTTACATCTACATAATAAGCCATGAGAAATCAGCCTGAAATTAGGCACTGATCAACATCTCATCACACATTAGTGAAATTAACTTCAAGTACAAACCGTAGTCTTTGCAAATTTGTCATCCCTGTCTTCCCAAGTCACAAGTGAGTGCTCATTCTTCTCTTCTCCCACAACTTGTGAGGTTTTATTGTATGAATAAATGCCACTTTTCTACCGGAACATTTATGACCTTAGCTCTGTTGTTTACAGCTATAGAGGCGAATGTACATGACGTGTGCTGACATTTACCTAGTGCATGTCATACCCTGAGATTTGGCAAATGTTATTCTTGTACAGTGTGCACACATTGTACTCAAAGTTACAGGACTCATGTATCCCACATTGTGGCTGTTGATAATCTCATAAGAAATAATAAATCTCACAGCCTGTTGGAGCTTGTACATGTGTTTCTGGATGTAACCCTGACAGCCATTCCACTACTGGATCTGCTGAATGCATGAATCTGATACTTTCCCCCACACTTGACTTGAAATGCCAGACAGTAAAGTTTTACATGACATTTTACCAACTTGATTTCATAAACTTTGTGTTGGAGTTTGCTGGGAAGTGGTCACATGTTGATGTTAGCTATTGTTGTACTAATACTGCAGTAGAGGAACCCGAGAAAGAGAGCTTTAGAACCTTTTTTTTTTCAGCCAGTGCTGGGTCACGTCTCCAGGGCAACAGCAGTGCGCAAAGCTTACAGCGGCACAAATAAGTGTGAGCATGTGCTTTCCACTCAATCTCGCTCACTGACTGCTGCTTGTTTACTTGCACTCCATCACCCAGAATTAACGCCGGTACATGATTTATAGTCGGCAATGACAGCTTCCCATAGGTTCTGTCCCCGCACATAATTCACATAATAAAAAGGTCCATTGTGGTGCATTTATGGCAATTTCTTTTTTTTTTTTTTACTGAATTTGTGCCTCTCTTGCTTATAAGTGATACACAAAACACAATTAATGTCATATGCATGACCAGTACAGATACACTTTAACCCATAAAGACCCAGTGCTACTTTTGTGGCATTCCCCAAATGGATTTTTCTCTCTATTTAACCTTTCTTAAGTGATTTATTGGCATTTATTATAATATTATCCTCAGTATTTAGCATTTCTTCAATGAAAATTGGGTATTTTCCCATATTTCATTTATTGATCAGGTAGATCTTCATAAAAGCTCAGAATAAAGGTCTCTCTCATAATATCAGAAACAGAGAAAAATTAAGAAAACTTGACTTTTTTGCCAAATGCTATCATTGACTGAACATAAACCAAGTGTTTCCATCCACTTTCATTGATCAAACTCCATAGGTTTCACTGTTGAATCAATGGTGTAGGAAATGACAGTGTTTCTATGTTCACTATGGAGCCTCTGATCGTCCAAATGGATCCTACCTGATGACCAAGAAAAGACGACAAACTGTATTTTACACCAATTATTTACATGGATTAATAGGTTTAATGGATCAGACGTGGTTAAATATTTTATATTGGTAAATGATTTTGGTCCCCAGTGGGTGTGTGCGTCTTTATGAGTTAAAGGCTGTTTGTGAAATTCGTTTCAGTAAAGCATTCATTAATCTTCATCCATTACATATTGCTGCTGCACATTCCATGCACATGCAGCGAACGTTAATATCTATACTGTGAGTACACACACTGTTTCACTGTTCCGTTCGTAAACTCAACATATACACAACCAATTTAATGCAATGATGTATCCGAGTCATGCCTCACATCCTTGTTTCCCGTGTTGTGAAGTATATTAATAGTGTGGATGTTTAGTTCTCGTTCTCCTCCACTCCACTGCCTTCATGTCGGGGGTTTCATTTGCTCACCGTCCAGCGTCCTTGTCTTTCTCCTGTACATCACCACTGGCCTGGTCTCTCCGTCTGTCTCGCTTAATTGATTTCTACTGCCTTCATCTGAAATGAGTCAGAAAGGATCAAATAATTTATTATGCCAGTTTGAAGGGCATCTGTGTGAAGGTATGACCTCAGTATTATGAATATCCACGAGCAACATTGCAGCATTTTAAAGGCTTTAAACTTTGTAATTGTGGTGTCATTTTTAGACCGATTCAGTCAGTATTTATTCCTCCTACATGCATCACTAGGGCAGTGAAGTTAAAAAAAATTAAGACTTAAATGTATTTTCAATTTGCTTGCCATGAGTCATTAACTTAGCTGTAGTATTCCTTTTTTACTGTTTTTATTATCAAAGCTACAAAGCACTACGGCGTCCAGGCCACGCAGCATATTATCGACGTAATATATGGACTAATTACATGTACGCTATTTGTTACAAAATCATTACGCAATTAACTGGACAGCTACACCGTACTGTCAGTGAATTTATAGGCCAATAATAGTCCAGTGTAAAGATTCTGAAAATATCCCAGCATGTGTCTTCCTGATGTTGATAAAGGAATGTACTGTTCATTACCTTTTCCATTACATATTTTTTGCTGAGTCTCTACAAACGGTTGAAAATGAACCTTTTTGTGAATAAGCTAACTCCTACCCGTTTCCTGTATCTCCTAGTTCAGTGGTTCTCAACCTTTTTTTTCTCGTGACTCCATTTTAACATCACAAATTTCTGGCAACCCCTGACACTCGAAACGGAGACTTTTTTTTTTTTGTTGCTAAAATTTATTTGTTTTTGATCATGTTATAGTTTGCTATATTTTGTTGCAAATAAATGTTAATTTTAGAGGACGTTTAGTCTATATAATGTATATTACTATGGACGGAGGCAGAAAAGCCAGGTGTAGATTACTGCACAAAGGGAGAATTTTACTTTCCTTGGTCAGCATATGTACTGTCAGTCCAGCTTGGATTTACAAGGAGACAATTAATACTGAAAAAACAAGAACTAAACTCTGAATTATGAAAGAGCTGCAGCATCTGAAACCGACCACAGTGAACATTTGACAGATAAACAGAACCACAGCTTCAGTTTCACACTCACAGTTTGTCATGTTTTTTATGGATTGTGAATGTCTCTCTCAACTCACCATATATTTTTTATTAGTATTTATTTATTTATTTTTTTGTCATTTTTACGAAATTACTATAAATTTCAGGCAACCCCATTTGAATTCCAGGCGACCCCACGTGGACCCCAACCCTAAGGTTGAAAAACACTGTCCTAGTGTCACACAGTTTCCTATAAATGAAACCCAACAGAGAAACCTGTGGTGAGGCTGTACTCCCCATGCTCCTTGTGCACTGCCCCCCCCCTTACACCATAGCATCATGCATCATGCATGTGGATCCTCTTCTGTGTAGGGCATAGCTAAATCTGATTGCTTATTCATGAAGTCAGGTGGTAACCCCAGGTAGTCAATAACATGGCCTGCAATATCAAAAGCTCTTATTCCTCCCTCGCTGTTGGATCTGGCATTCAAGGTCTGCTGCGGCTGCGGATCAGTCTCCTCTGCTGACCTATTTGATGACGACACATTCACACTGTTTATTTCTTTCTGTCAGGACCATAACACTCCAAATACAAAACATGACTTCTGTTGTTCCCAGATGTGTAGCTTTGCCTTGAAATGTTTGTCTTCATAAACCAACCCCTCTAGAAAGACCCGCCAGATAGCATTCTGAAATTCCAACCATGAAACAACAGATTATTTTCAACGTCTCTTAGTCTCTGAGTTTCTGGTTCTGTTTTGTCTGGGTTCACATAGCCAGAGGTATGAAGTCTAGGTCTTGTCTCTGTTGGTGTCCAAATGGTGCTCACCATTAATATTTTATGTATTTATCTCCCTGTATTGTAATAATATGGGTATATTTTCAATACAGGGGTTCCAAACTTTTCAACTGTCGAAGGTTAGCAGAAGAATATCTCAGTCAAAGTAACAGCCATAAAGCGTAGCACAGAGTATCTACTGGTGCTTTACCGTGGTGCCGGAGAGTCATGTGTCACTTTTAACTGATACTGTGGCTTATTTCCATTATTTCTTTAGGTCACATGTTTTAATCTCTCCAGTCTGTGGCTGGTTTTCTATTTTTACATGTTTGTCACCAATATGTAACAAAACACTGAATCCTAATCCCCTGAACTGTCGACTTACGGCCAACTAAGACATGCACTGTGAGATTTACCTGAAGAAGAAACAGAAGAAGTCTGCTGAGATTTACCAATCTGGAGAGAGAAGATAGCATAGTAGCATGAATAGATGGTGCTTTCTTTTTCTGGGAATAAGCTCCTCTATTATTTGCAAAATTAGGATTAGGTTGACTTCACCAGTACGCAGTTATTTGTTAAATATTGTAGTAATATATGGTAAAAATTGTCCAAAAATGTAAAGGTTTTAGTCAAAACAACAACAACCCCCTAGTAAAACAAAGAAAATCCTGCAAATGCAATCACATTTTCTTCTTTGTAGGCCTTTAGAAATATATTTTCTAAAGAGAAGACTGAAAGATCACATGACAATGTTAATGTTGCAGTAGAGATTACAAATGTTCTGCCATTTGGATAAGGCCAAGAGTTTCTTTTGAATGGACAAGTTGTATCTGTGCATTGACTGAATCTACAGTAGATGCTGGTTTTGATTAGTCATTTTTATTTTCAGGTTAAAGTATGACCCTGAAGGATAGAATGTGAGAGGGGAAGGACGATGTCAGTGAGGGACGGATGATATCCTTCCTTATTAATATATAAAATATATTTCCAGGCCTACAAAGAACAAAATGTGATTGCATTTGCAGGGTTTCCTTTGATTTACTCAGAGGTTGATGTTACCCTCGGCCGCACTAGTAGCT
>JAPTYQ010000001.1:7108591-7120814 GCA_029814465.1 Ostorhinchus cyanosoma
TAGATAGATAGATAGATAGATAGATAGATAGATAGATAGATAGATAGATAGATAGATAGATAGATAGATAGTCAAAAACATACTAAATACAGTTAACTATTGACAAACTAGTACTATAAATTTGATTCATTTTTTTAAATTGGTGAATCAAATGAATTGATTTGGAATTGATTCACAACAGATGATTGAACAGAAAGAATCGAGTTAGTGAAAAAAATGGGACTTCCCATCACGACTTCAACATCATTTCATAAGTTCTTCAGCGGCCTGTGTTCTACCCATTGAACTCTAAATTCAACAAAAAAGAAAATCAGCTCCTTAGCTTTGGTGTAGATGGAGAATCAGGCAAACAGACAAATGCAAGTGCTCATTCCATAATGTGGGATCAAATCTACAACAATTAATATTCAGATGGATATAATTTGAGTGAATTTGTAATATATTAAATGTTTTATTTCAGGCCATGGGGATATGTTGAAGCTGTGTTGTTTCAATTTCTTGAGTGATAAAAATACATGACATTTGTGATTTTGGTATCCCTGTATAACCACTCGGTTTCCCTTACCTGTGTCTTCATCTGTGTGGTGTACTGTATATGGATGTTTAAATCAAGTAGAGGATGAAGACCCTGCTGTGTTTGTGACAGAGGACACACCCCTTTTTTACTGCAGTTTTTTAATGTGGGCAGCTAATGTTACATGATCATCTTAATGGTTTTTTTTCTTTTTTTCTCTTCAGTGTTCATAAAGTACCGTCACTATGGTGATTACAAAATCGCCCACTACTGTGATTGCTGCAGGGGATTTGCCACTTGTGCTCTGGCACAGTGTACAAAGACATTGTGTTATTACAGTATTAATAATTCATCAAACTGTTTCACACATTGCGTTATTAGAGCTGTAATCAAGTCTCAGCTGCTCTCTTATTCACTCTCTGATAAATGGTGTCTCATTTGATTGATTAGCTCCTTAATTATTCCAATAATACAGCCGTTTTAGAATTACTTGCTTGTTTAGTGTTGGAAGGGGGACAATAAAAGGATGCTGAACCACTTTTACATTCGACAAGTGCTCTGGATAAATTTCAACCTCACTTGCAAAATATGGCACTTTTGCAAAAACAAAAAGCCACCTGCCTTTCTGTAATGTACTTAAAAGTGCACAATCAGAGTGTGTCTACATGTTGGTACCCAGCAGAAACATCTATAGGCAGTAGATAACTGATGTGAAACTAAAATGCTTTTTCTGAGTTCCATACATGAAGGGGAGGGAAGCGGAGATGACAGTAAGCCCTGTAAGATCTGTTGCAAAGCGTCGATGACTAAAGAGTTTCAAGGCTGTTTGTGTTGTTCACGTGTTCAAACAGTTTTTAGTGGTCTCCCTCGGAGCACATCAAAGTGAAGCAGAAGCAATGGTAAGGTCTCTGCATCATGCCCGATAAGAGGAAGTTTCCATTAAGTCGTTATGCCTCACAGGGATTAAAGAAAAATCTCTCTTTCTCCTCTTTAAATTGTTCCAAACGCTTCCTTTTTAAACATTCTTTTGCTTTTGTGCCGGTGCTCTTTCTTTTGCACAGTGTATGACATCTCTTTCTCCACAAACCTCCCTTTAACCCTTTATAGGGCACTCATAGAAATACTGTGAAATTCAAAATTTCTACCGTAGTGTGGTATTGGAGCAAGACTTTATTACTTTTGTGAAATCTTTTATATTTGTTTGTTGTTATGTAGAAAATCAAGGTTAATGAAGTTACTGTATTTGGTTCCTTACCCATATGTGGATAAAATTAAATAAAAAATCCACAAAGTATATGTAAAAAAAAAAAAAAATACAACAAAAACACATGTTAAATGAAAGGAAGAAGTATTTTTGAACATATTAGAACGTCACTTTTAGAGCATTCTAACAACATAAGTGCTGATCCAGACCCCTGTCCACATCCACATTAACCCTTTGAACTTCATTAGTTCCATTACTTCATGGAACCGAACAAAGCAGGTCCACTCACTGTTCATGCAGAGGTGGACCTTCAGACCCTGGAGACCACATTGGACCACAGATTGCTGACTCACTGTCCTCACTAGTTACTTTTCCATTGACCCTCAAATATCACAAATATAACTTGCACATAAAAATTCGCCAAATGGAAAAACGACAATTTCGACAAAACTCTCATTTTTTCGATTAAAAGTTTTTGCGCTGGCAAGAGGTGGTTTTTCAGGCGTTGTGAAATTGGTATATTACGCAAAACTGTAATGGAAGGAGCTTTTTTCGCAACTACTGTCAGGTGAATTAAAAAACGGATGTTGGCAGACGTTACAACCAGCGAAGAAGAAGATGTTTAACAGAAACATGTCATGGTATGTGTGGACACACCAGGAAATCACATCATTTTTTAATTTAGTAGGAAATAGAGGGGAAATATATAATAATAATGAATATACCTGTAAAACAACATATTTACATTCGTCACCATGTTTATGGAATGACTTCTTGTGTCATCTCACGATGATAAATAAACAAATCATTGCATTTGTGATTTAATGGGAAAATGGACATCACACACTTCTGTTTTTTCAACATTTAGTAAATATCGGTAAAGTTTTGCGCATATATCCAATGGAAAAGCGACTACTGTAACTGTTGCTGATACTGTCTTGTAATGTATGCGATAAATACCATAAATAGTTGCCCGATAAACAGTTGATCCCCAGGTTTTTACTAATTTGTGCCTCTGATTGAAAACACTGATTGAACACTGGTTGAAACAAGTGTCTGGACGTCTCTTGCAGTATGTGTCAGAAAAGGCATGGAGCACAGTGACAAACCGACCGAATCAGGATCTGTACATTGGCTGAGAAGAAAAACCCGTAACTGGTAGTTTTTAGGAGATGCAATAATGAAGGTTAGGGCTGAGAACTTGCATTCACTTACACTTAACGATGGTGCTCAGTAAATCAGTTATTTTAAAGAAAAGCTTGTGGGTGAACTGCACATTTCCTCTAAATACCACAATTAAAATGTCATGACGGAGTAAAGGACTGGACTCAAACGCACAGGGCTGAAGGAAGTGTTTATTAACATAAAAGCAAATGTGAGAAAAGACATAGAAAACCTGAGAATGAAACAGTCCACGAGAAGACACGATCAGGATGGTGAGAGTCCAGGTGAGACTGTGGAGAAGTGACAGCAGCAATGATCTGACACCACAGCTGAGCAGAGGAGCTGCTTACGGAGGCTCAGAATGGAGATCTGCTCCAGGTGCGGTGGCAGCAGGAGGAGGAGATAATGAGTCTGGGGGAGGGGTCTGTGGTGACGTAGGAGTGCACCATGAAAGAAAAGCTACTTTAAATTCTACACAGTAGCTGGGTTTCCATTACAGTTTTCAGCAAAATAAAAGCGATATTTCTACAGTTTCAACAAAGTACTTGTAGGTGTTTCCATTGAAGAGCGTTTGGCCTCTGATGCATAATTCTAGTGAAGTTCCATCTCGCAACACGTCATAGTTCTCATAAAACACTATAGTTCTCGCAAGATGCTGGTTTAAGGGAGATGGATGCACTGAGTGTGATGCCAAACCTCCACAGTGTTAGCACTGTAGTGTCAGTTCATCTACTGTTATTGCAGTGACCGTCTTAAACAAAAGAAGAAGAGAACGTATAATCATCCTAAGGCAAAGTCCTTCTTTATGGCAGCGGCCACGCACAGTGGATTTCTGGGAGAGAACTGTACATCAAGAATTCACCAACAAGTTGTGGATCCAGAGTTTCTACATGATGAACTGTTTGATGTTATTGAACCCGTCGTGGGACCAGACTTGTCGTGCCTTCTAGAAGCAGTTCCTACACAAAAGCGAGTGTCTATTACTCCAAACAAACCAGAACCACCTGTTCAGAGTCCAGAGTCATAGGCGAGACATTTGGCCTGAGCAAAACCACCATGCACAGATGTGTAGAAATGTAGAAATGTGCAAATGCACTTTTGTACTATACTTCCACATCGAAATGTCTCAAAAACCATCTCGTGAGAGCGTAAAAACTTTTATGCAATCTTTTGACACCTTTTGCAACATTTTGGTGTTTCTATTACCAGTTCTCTTTCTATTGTGCCATTTACATTTTGTGCATTTCTTAGGGTAATGGAAACCCAACTACTGATGCGCATCGATCACGGTCTCAATTGTGCGAAGACTTAATGTTTGATCTTATACGCTGTATTTTTTTGTCTCTTCGGCAGCACAAGCCATCAACCTGCTACCCATTTACATACTTTTAGTGACAGTTTGCAGACTTAAACCATAAGTGGGTTTTCAGTGGTTTATCAACCACTGAACTGTTGAGTTGCTGTTGCTCAGATGAAGCGTACACAGGCTCTGATGGTGATCTTGAAGATATTGAGCCATGGCCATGCTTATGCCCCCTTGGAAGGGGAAAAGTGAGGGGTATTGAGGTACTTTGCACTCTCCTGCTTGACTGCAAGACCTCACTTAAAACTACACAATGCTCCTTTAAAGAGTTAATGCCAGCTGATCAAAAGAAAAAACAATACAGTTATATGAATGCACCCCCATATGGAGTCTAACTTACATAAATAACAATAAAGTAAACTGGCGCTATTGAAATTAATGTGTAATAAAGGAACACATTTTTGTTATTTATGAAAGCATGACGAGTCTTTTAATACATATATTTACATTTTCAAACAGCTTGAGTTACTGTCTGATTGGAGTCGTGAGTAAAAATAAGAGTCTTGGTGAAGAGAGCCGTTGAAATCCCCCAGTTAGACTTCAGAACATGTCATATTGTCTTGTGTTTGAATCACACCTTGCTTGAAAATTCAGAGCTGTGAAATATCTGGTGAGATGTTAACATTAGCTCAAGATGGAGGGTGAAGACGTTCTTGTCTGAACTTTGAGTTCATCCATGACAGGAGTTGTCAGTCAGGGTAATAATTTGTGAAGAGATAAAACGAATAACTTGTTCCTCTTAGTGCTGTTTATCTCAGATTCTTTAGTGGAGCTGCAAAGAAGTCATGAGATCACACGTTATGAATGAGTATGAATGGGACCATCCCCACCACTGATATTCACTAAAGAAGAGTTAGAAATAAACCAACACATGATGAAAGTCAGCAACTGATGAGGAGAAACAGCTCCTGCTACTGATACTTTGAAATATTATTGTGCCATTTTATTGAGTGCAGCAGATGATCTACAGGTCAGTCAGTTAAAAATAAACATGTTGTGTAAGAAAAGATCTTGAACCTGACTGTTTTTTAAAGTTTTAGAAGAAATTATGATAAATCTGTCTCCTCTCACTTATATTCCTTATCAGTTTGAGGAAAAGGGACGAACACTACATGGATCACTGTGCCCTTTTCCCCTTCGGATGTGAATAGTTTCCTTTTTCCCTTCCTCTATAATCACTTTCATTTGACACTGGACCACGTTTTCCACACCGCGTTTGTGTTTGTCTCTGTGTATCTTTATGTTTTTTTACTTATATCAGCCATGTCAGAAAAGTAGGCCTATTATTTAATATCCCTAAACATTGTAACACCTGAGCTTTTCTAAATTAATTTCACAGGCTTTTTTCTTTTTTTTTTTTTTTTTTATCAAAAAAGGCATTGATTTAAAATCCAACACAACACTGTTGGCTCACCATTATGATGAAATAAACAGACTAAACAATAAAACTCATAGCTAACCATAAATCAGTTTCACAGGCTGCTTAGTACTGTGACAAACACGCCTTGATGTGAATAGCAGTGACGATGACAATGAGGTGATTATCATTTTTATGTCCTTTTATTGTTTAGGCTGCATGAACCACTTGGAAAACACCACCCACAGTAATTAGATTAAGAGTGTAAATTCAGGGTTGATGAAATCAAAGTCATTACCTTTAAAGCCTGTTTATCATCTGCATTACATATGAATGGATGTGTTGTTTTATTTTGCCCTACTGTTTCTTCATTTTATGTTTGAAATGTGCATTTTCATATAGATAGGCATAATTCCAGGTTTGACACATTAAGTTCATTCATGTTTGGGCTATCTAAGCACTAGCCAGGCCAGCCACCTGGTTTTCTCTGTGTATGTAATAATGAGAAAACAGTCTTGAACTGGTCCATTATGAACTGGTCCAAATGAACTCAATGTGTTGTCATCTAAGTTCATCCTGGGTACTTGACACACACTGAACACAACGATCCACCAATCACAATCCTTCTTAATCAGTTTGCCAAAGCAGACCACGCCCCTGCACATGGAGTGATTCACTGGTAACGACATTGAAAAATGAGCAACGAACAAGAGAAAATCACTGAAAACAAACACTTGGTTCCAAAAAGAAAAGCAGCGTCAGTTATCTGGAATTATTTCAGCTACAAGAAGGATGAAACTGAAACACGTGCTCTGTGTCGACAGTGCCTTCCACCTGTCGACACAACCGGAGGAAACAACTAATTTGTTTGAACATTCACATTGTATTGCAATATGTATCGCAAGGTTAAGAAAAATCACAATGTCAGTTTTTTCCAATACCGTGCAGCTCTCGTTCCAAGTCTGCACACCTCTTTACAACTGTTGTGGGTTGTTTAATTGAAAAATAAGGATGGAATTACAGATTACACCCTGGATTCTTCTCTGACAAAAAGCATGTCACATCTGTCTTATCTGCGATTGGTTTACTCGGTGCCCGTTAGTCCCGCCTTCATATTTGGATTCAAGCCCCACGATTCCAGACGGATTTCTCACTGAGAAAGACGGACAGCTGGCCAGGATATCTACGCACATGAATTCTGCACCATAACTGCTGAAAGAACTCAATATAATGTATTGTGTGCAGTTCATCACTTCAAACACTCAGGTGTGTTGCTGTTGTGTAACCTCTGGCAGGATGTCATGTGTACCAAACCAAACAAATGGCAGCCTCTGCAAAGCAAAAACCAACAGCCACACACTGCATAATGTGTGGAGGGAGGAGATGTAGCATGAACCTTCAGAGTGAAGCTCGACAGACTCCCTGAATCCCCAGAGAAGTGTACCAAAGAAAATACCTGGTAGGCGGACTGCAGCAGACAACAGTCCCCTGGGTTTTTACAGTTTTATCCTCAATTGGTAATAACGGTGTCACCTGGAAATTCTTTTCAACGTGAGCCTCTCATGAGTCACTTCTGATCAAAACTGTGATCACAAGTGGGATAACTGTCAACAATGTAGAGCACCAGGGAACAAAAACAGCTTAGCTGTTTTTATCCATCCATTATCCGTCCAGTCTTTAAGTAAATCTGTACCTGGAGAACGGACTGCAAGTCCTAAAAGGCTTAACACACCAAATCTCCATACTTACAGGGACTGACCTGGATCAGAGCACCTGGTTCTTCTGCTGTCCAACAAGTCAGTGTTGAGTTTTTGTTCTCTGGCATGAGTTTGGCTTCATAGAATTTAACCCTTAAAGACCCAAACATCCACCGTTGACCAAAACCAACTACTGATGTAAACGGTTTAATACCTGTTGATCCACTACTTCTATCAATACATGTTAATAATTGTTGTAAAATGCAGTTTGTCATCTCTTCATGGTCATCAGATATGACCCCTTTGGACGTTCAGAAGCTCTGTAGTGAATGACGTCTTTCAAGTTTCACCTGAGAAGGCACTATTTAAATATCGGGGGACAAGTACTGGAAGGGGGCGGAGTGTATGTTATTTTCTTTGATGGAAGCAACTCATGAATGTAATAACTAATCCCATATTTTTGTGATGATGTTTCATGTTTTTAATGTTTATAGTGGTTATTACTTTTAGATTTGCATTGTTAATAATGTGAATTGTGATCGTCTGCCTTGGTGGAGGTCTGCGCTCTCCTAGTGCTTTACTAGTTTTCACTGAAAAAAATACAAAGGATAATATTATAATAAATGGTAGTAAATCACTTAAGAATAAATAAAGGGAAACATTTATTTGGGAACTACCACAAAAGTCAAAGTCAGTCTTTCTAGATTAAAAATGGACGTAGCGGCATATGATGCATGTTTGGTCTCCAATAGAAACCACAATCCCAAAAATAAACAACATTACATCAAGTACATTAACCAGTAACTGAGATCTCCAGACTGTGGCTGTGGCAGACCATTACTGTTGTGTTCAGCTGCACTAAATGTTTCTATTATTGGTGAGCTCACCTGACAATACCTGCATTTTAGTCTGACAACTACTCACATGTTCAGATAGCAGAGAGAGAAAAACATGTCATCAGTATATGTTTTCACTCCCTACTTATATTACCCATTGGTTTTACACTGTTAGCTGATGCCACAGTGTTGTGGGAGCAGTGGATGACTGAAGACCAGCCTCTCTGGTAACACAGGTCATCTGTGTTTCATAGATGGTGTGTACATCTATAGAGCCAGGTTGTGCTTGTAAACTAAAAGCTGCGTGGACACATAAGCTATTTCTGTAAAAAGTAGGCCACCGTCCACCACAGTATTTTCAGATTGCTACTGTGGTGGGTCAGACTAGCAAGCTGTGACTCAGGAGGGAGAGTGGGTCAGTCCTCTATCAGTGGACAACCTGCAGGTCAAAATGTCCGCATGTCGAAATGCCCTGAGGCAAAACAGTGAATACCAAATGTATAACGAACCCCAGCCTGCTCCCAGAGACCGTGCCACTGGTGTTTCATATGAGAATGCACTGATGACAAACACTGTAAAGCCATCTGTACCAAATGCAAGTCCATTTGGCATGAACACACCGGTCTGGCAGAGGTAGACATTTCAGTTCTTCTCTAAGGGCGTTTTTACACTGGGTATCCCAGTCCGTATCTGGACCCCAAAGTCCACGTAATTGTATCAGTGTGAATTAGGGCTGGGCGATACAGAAAAAAAAATCATATCACGATAATTTTTTTCATATCAGACAATATCGATGTGTGTCACAATATAAATCAAATCACTATTTTTTGTCGAGCTTAAATTTTCCATTACTCATAAGTTAGTTGTGAAGACATCAGAGAGAGAGAGGAAGAAATGAATATGTTGCAGTACTTCTGTAGAAGTCCCCCCCGCTGTTACGTAACATTCCCCCCACTTTATTCATCTCCCACTTTTGATTGCCGTGCTATCTGTACACATTATAAGCTTTCCACATGCATGTTCATGCCATGTAAAATAACATGCAATTAGCGGTTAGGGTTAGCGATTAGCAGTTGGTGTTAGTGGTTACGAATATATAAACCGGAGATCTTGGTGTACATCGACACGCCATCAAATGGTGTTGAATAACACCTGGGAAGGATGAAAATGCATACATATAGCACGCCAAACGCCATAAGAACTGGCGTGGCATACAATGCAATTTCCTGAGATCAGTCTGACATACAGGAAAGGTGTGAGCGTATCCAGGTACAGCACAGATCCAGACAGTCAGTCTGAACTCGCTCAAGTCAAGCCTATATGTGGGAAACCTGCTGAATTTTCTTAAGTAGATGAAATACAGAGTGAAGACTAATGAACTCAGCTTGAAATCACAACAGAACATTTGACTAAACATCAGTTACTGTCTATTCAAACTGAGGAAGTTTTGGAATATATGTCACTATACCAATTGCTAAACTTTTGCATATAGAAGGAAGCCAGTACATTTACAAATTTCTCTTCCATGTAAACGAAACACTGCAGTTTTTTTGACAAATCATCCATGACAGAAATGCCAAAGATTAGTAATATTCTTCCTGTAAGCAGCTCCTTTTATTTAGATAATGTTAATGCAGGATGATGGGATGGAGCCTCAGGGCTTTTAAATGTATGCACTAAGATAATTAGAAAATGAAAAAAATGAATAGAAAACACCACGTTTCACATTGATTTAACATATCCTCATTACACGCCTACACTAGTCCTACAGACATCTCATGGTATGATATAAATATGTTCAGCCACTGACTCCTGTAATATTCATAGTGTCAGGACCTTTAATGTAAAATCATCCAACAAGTGCCGATGTATTAATGCAATATGCGTTAATATTACATGGATAACAGAATAAACACTGCAGGGACTTGATTTACATGTTGTAGATGGTCTCTATTGACAAACTGGTATTTAGAAGGTTACAACTATACATGTAGTGTAGGTGTGGAAGTTTGTGACCTCTGATGCAGATGTTTTGCCTAATTGACCACTGCAGGGCTTCGGTCAGGAAGCACACGAGACACAGTAGCGTTTATAATGTTTACGGTATAATTATATGGATACAGCAATGCATTCTGGGTACATAGCAGTTTCTGAAAATATAAAACAAGAAATAATGGGCTGATTTATCTTTGTGTACTGTTGTAAATCAAATACAGTGAATTAACCCTTCAGAGTAAATAAAATACATTTATATCAGTATTCATCATTTTAAAGAGTGCAAATAAACACCAGGAGCTAAACAACACTATCAGAAGAGTAACATACACATTCATTTCACATCACTACGTATGAACTCAACTTACATCATCAGAAACTGCTGAGCCACTGGTAAAGGAAGTGCATAAACCGTCTTCAAAATAAAATGCCCACTTCAAAAAAAAAGCGTGAATACATAAAGGTTTCTCAGAATTCTTAAGAGTTGGCCTAGGTTTTCATGTGCAGCATTACAGAGGTCCTCCAACTATGTTTCAGTTAATTAAAATTGCAGTGTGCTTCAGTATCTTGAACTGAGGTCAGTTTGTAAATAATTAAAACATATGGATGGCATATAAGACAGCTTTAAAATCAGTGATCTATCTATCTAGACGACTCCTGTATCCCTTCTACTTACCTATTTCTTATGCAGAATCAGGGGCAGAACCTACGGGGAGCAGCCATTGCTGACTGGAAGTGACATAGTCTTGTTGGAATGGGAGTAAACAAGCAGCAGTCAGTGAGCAAGCCTGAGTGGAAAGCACATGTTGGCAGTTGTTTGTGCTGCCAGAACTTTTGCACTGTCCTGGACACATGACCCAGCACTGGCCGATAATGTGTCATACGATCAGAGAGCAGGTCTTAATGCACAATTTGGATGTTTTGGTAATATTCGATTTTTTTTGTTTGTGCTCGTTCATATTACACATCAAATGTGACTTCTATCAGTTTTGAGTATGAACTGAATTAGACCCTGAAGTGACCTGCATACACAAAAGAGGTCCTGACGTAATATGTGACCACGTAGGCACACACTGTGTTTATGGAAGTAAATATATTTTTCCTCCCACTCCTCCTCTTGTGACGCAGAAATGTGATGTTTGTCGCATTTCAATGACGTAAAGGTCAGATAAATGCAACATTAAATTGAAGGCACATTGCAAAATATCAGATACATATCGGGTCAGATTTGAAAAAATTGGATTTGTGCTGTTCAAACTGTCTAACAGATTGGATAGAGGTCACATATGGGCAAAAAAATTGGCTTTGGGCCACATTTACCTGCAGTCTGAACGTAGCCATGGGGTCAGTTTTCAGTCCATCGCAGCTCAGGTAATCGGACAACACCTACCATGTCTGACTGAGTCCTCGTGCACAGTTGACCACAGGCTATGACCTAAGTTACCTGATGGAACCGCCAGTATAATGCATGAACTAGTATCAGTTATTCTTTTAGTTTAGTTTTTGAAACAAACCATTATGTTGCTTCCTCAGACAACTGTAACATAAAACTAGGCATTTATTTATTTCACAAATGACACGCTGCTGAGCGACACTTACACACACCTCTCAATTTGTTAACATGACTGTTGAAAATCAGCAGGCGATATGACCGCCACGCACGCAAGAGGAAACTGATGTGTTCCAGATGTAATATGGCTGTGGGACAGCGTGAGATGACGCAGGGCAGCACAGGCAGGAGTGAAAAGTAATTTCCTGGTTACAGAAATAATCTGGGTCTGTTAGTATGTTTGTGCTCAATCAAGAGTAGCCTTCTATACGACATCTATTCATACAACATGTACTTTATATGCAGCACATAACATTTTTAGTTAATACATGGTGGCTAATCTCATCCTTTAAGCAGGTTAAAAATAATAGGCTGAAGATCATTGATCTTCCTCACAACATTTGATTTCTTTGAGGTCACTTTGAAGAGCTTCAAGTGTGATAAATGTTGAAAATATAAGAAAACATTATTTACACCTGCATTTGTGTTAGGCCTCATCCAGTTGGCACAATGTTGTTACCTCTACCAACGAATGGTGGCGGTA
>JAPTYQ010000001.1:7172916-7183251 GCA_029814465.1 Ostorhinchus cyanosoma
CTCTCCCCAGACACCTCCTCCAGCTCTTCCGGGGGGACCCCGAGGCGTTCCCAGGCCAGCCGAGAGACGTAGTCTCTTCAGCGTGTCCTAGGTCTTCCCCGGGGCCTCCTCCTGGCGGGACATGCCCAGAACACCTCCCTAGGGAGGCGTCCAGGAGGCATCCGAAACAGATGCCCGAGCCACCTTAGCTGACCCCTCTCGAGGTGGAGGAGTAACGGCTCTACTCCGAGTTCCCCCCCGGTGACTGAGCTCCTCACCCTGTTCCTCAGAGTGCGCCCCGCCACCCTGCGGAGGAAACTAATTTCGGCCGCTTGTATCCAGGGTCTTGTCCTTTTGGTCTTGACCCAAAGCTCATGACCATAGGTGAGAGTAGGAACGTAGATTGACTAGTAAATGGAGAGCTTCGCCTTTCGGCTCAGCTCCTTCTTCACCACGACGGACCGATACAACACTCAGCCCTACTTATTATTAATCTTCTATGACAGTAAACGTAAACACAAACACTGTGGTGCCAGTGTTGTCTCAGACTGATATCTAATGGTAAAGGTATTTCTTGATGGGATATTGCAACTTTAACGTCTTTAATGTCACACCAAGAAAACACACTCGAACCAGACCCTGAAACACTAACTTTGGACCACCGACAAGCACAGCTGCAACAGTGGTTTCAACACAACTTCATGACTTATTACATATTTATTTAAATCCACTTTATTAGTTTTTGGTTCATTTATTTGTGTATTTGGACTCTTAACAGTTCAAAAAGTTTGCATTTGAACCCTCCAGGTGCTGCAAAGCCATCTTTAGATTCATTTTAGCAAAAATCAAGTGGATTTCTACCACCTGCTTTAATTCCTTCCTAATTTGTTGTGTCAATAACTACTTATGTCATGACATTTGCTCATATAAGGTCAAGACTTCTGACAAACATTTCGCCGAGTACGACATAATTGCCAGCAGCAGTGGTTGGAGTAAAAACTGAAAATATGTCCAAATTTGGAGCCGATTGCCTGAAGTGGCTCATGTGCATTTAAAGGGCCAGCGCTCCAAACCACCTTTCTGGTGTCATTATTCAGAAATAGGATTGAAGATGGACCTGTGGGGTTGAATGAATGAAGACTTCAGACCCAAGCAGACCATTTACAGTTTATGGAGACCACAGGGAAATATTTGAAAATGCATAACTCTTTTTTTTTTTTTAAAGGAAATTTCACTCTACACCACTCTGACAGTGTTTAAGTCCAGGCTGAAAATGGCTCTGTTCAACTGTGCATACAACTAAAAGGGTTCTATCTGCACTTTGACCTTTTACTTTGTTTTAATTGATTGATATTTACGTTTTACTGACTGTGTTTTAACTGTAAGTGTATGTTTTTAACCTTTCTCTTTTCCATATTTGTAAAGCACTGCTAATTGCCCTGTGTATGAATTGAGCAATACCAATAAACCTTACCTTTCCACTCCTTTAATATAATTTAATATAAAAACATTAACTCTCCTGTCATTTGCTCATTTTCCAGTTAACAATCAACAATGTTTTCTTTTGCTAACACATTATACATTTGCAAATAAATAAAAAACATTTTAATACATTTTAGACTGTCCAGTTCCAACCAAATTCAGTGTTGAATGTTCTTACATATATGGTTACTTCTCTTTGGTTTCATGCATCCCTGTGAGCCTGTAAAGGTCTTGAATCTTTACGTTGCCTCCCAACAGATGTATTTCCATATGTGCACAGATGTGTGTGTGTGGGTGTCTTTGCGTGTGCTCCGTTGGCAGCTTTGTTCCTACCCGCTGCACTTGTTACTAAGCCTACCTCCCAGGTGTGCAGAAGCTGCCCACATGCCTGTTATTTTACGGTCTGAAAATGTACTGCGACACATCCTGCTAATTTAACTGACAGGATTTCATTCACAGTTATAAAGGAAATGCCATGGCTGCCCTGCAGGTATGCTGTCACACTAGCTGGGGTCACAACAGGGATCACCGAGACTTTTCTGTCCAATTTTAAAGCACATGGGAGGCAACTTTGTTAAGCATTTCTCTGCATGCCAGGGATCACTTTAAGAGTGGAGCTAAGTATTCGGTAGGACTGAATAATAGACAAGGGCAGAGGCATCACATATCAGTGAGTCCAGTGACAAGCCTCTGACTGACGGCAAGATTTATCATGGCATAATTCAAGACAGCCACACCCCCTCATATCTCCTCAGTCACCTGATCAAAACCTGTATCATTCTTTTTCACACTACTGTTACGCAACATGTAGAAGTACAACGTAAGTTTATGTATTAAACCAAGCACTTATTCGGCTTAAACATGTCAAATAAATGCATTTAATTCAGGAAGCAGCAGTACTGCATTAGCTTTTCATGTAACACGTGGAGCATGAAATATCACTGTGCCTCCATAATGGACTCTGACACTGATGGACAGAGGTGGAGTTCATTGTCATGAAGATCAAATATGAAACCTTCCAGTCATGTCAAGATTTTGATTAATAACCGGGCTACATTGCCAGCTTCACATGATGATGAACATGCAGCCACGCCATCACTGGCAACCAGGAGGGTGAATTGGAGAAGTGCCTAAAGCAAGTTGACAAAAAATGTGATGCAGTTGTATGTACAATCCACATGCACCATGAACGCACAGCAAATACAAAGGATGCACTGATCTATGGGTCTAACACAGGGAGCAGCTGATATTCATCCATTGTGCCATCAGCAAATAAGATGACATTCACTGATGGCAGTATCCAATGTTTATCTGTTGTTGTATGTAAGGCCTATCTGATGACATGACAGCTCAGCCACAGCACCAGCGCAGACTGTAGTCCGACTCTATTCAGCTCCAGAACAATATGCTACCAAGACTTTTGCAAACATCTTGGCAGAATCAACAGTGTTCTGTGTTGTGTGTGTGTGTGTGTGTGTGTGTGTGTGTGTGTGTGTGTGCGTGTGTGTGTGCGCGTGCGTGTGTGTGTGTGTGTGTGTGTGTCAATAGCGATCTTAAGTTAAAATATATAATCATTAAAGTGTCCCTGGTCATGCTTACAACATTAATTGTGCTTTGTGTATTAGCAAGAGAGCCACAAATTTAGTAAAAACATAAAAAAATTGCCATGAATGCACCACACTAGACCTTTTTATTAAGTGAATTACATGCGGGGGCAGAATTTATGTGGAGCAGACTTTTGAAATTGTTAGAAATGAAAATTCACTACAGGTACCATTTAAGTCAAGTTATGTTAAATACACACCTCATCCTGTGCACACAACGCTCGCTCTGCAAACCTGATTCTGTTGATGTTCCTTAAAACTAACTCTTTATTATATTTGGTGGTTAAATCTTAATCGTGTTTTCTTTCACAGCCCCCTCTTTTATAGCCCTCGCTCAAAAGGCCCTGCCTTTTGCCAAGGCCATGGTTGAAAATAAGAATGTTTTTAATCTGTCTTGCCTGGTTAAATAAATGTTAAATTAAAAAAATTATCAAAACAAAAAAATAAAAAGTTAATAATAATAATGTGAAAACAAAGCAAAATTGTTATATTAAAGTAACAGTGTTTAAATTAGAAGGTCGTAATTGCAGAAATAAAGCATAATATTCATGATTATTTAGTGTTTTCTTTACCTTTCAATGGGTCAGACAGAGTTCACAATTCTGTGCCGTCAGACTTTCCACAGTAGCTTAAAACAGATTCTCTCCTTTTCTATTCCACAGTGGGTGGCATCCAGTGTGAAGATGCATTACCATCACCTACTATATCAGAGTGCACTGTTGTTAATACTCCCCTAACAAAAAGCCCAGAATCGACAAAAAAAACCAAAAAACGTCAGCTGTAAGGAAAGAATTTAGTGTTTTTTTACCGCTACCATAGTGAAGAGCAAGGAAGGGGGGGGGGGCGACACAAAGTGCAGCTTCACTACAGAAGTTTACACACTAAACCTACAAAGATCAGTATCAGGATTTCACATTGACCAGAATTTGACTGACTTACTGTAACTTCCTCCTACACACATTGCCGTATCAGAGGGATTTACCGAGGCCAATAAATTATCTTACCTATATGCTGTAAATCTCACAAGCCTCATAGATCTGCTGTCATCGTCTCCTGTGACACTAGATTTATCCCTGCTTTGTAACCTTCTTAAACACAGTTGCAGTTTTTGAGGACCTCCCTTCATCCATTTTAAGTTTTTAACACCTTTACAGAGCTCAGATTAATTTTACAAACATCCCAAAGATGAATGTCCATATGTTATTCAGGGTTTTTAAACTTTGAATAGCTTATATTAATGGGATGGGGGTTTTTTGCGTAGCAGTTAGCATCGTCTGGAGGAGATTCATTTCCACCCAGTGCATTACAGGTAGAGAGCACACGGAGGTGAGTGTTTATGTTGTTTACCATCTGTTTGTGAATTTACACATGAATACAACTACGTGTCCATCAGGATTACAGCGATTCTCTGAGGCTCCCTGGATCTTCACTTTACTCTGGCGTAATTGTGCTCAAACTTTACAATTACATGCAGCCAACTTCTGCATTTAAATGGATCCAATCATCTGAAATTAATCACAATGAGATCTCCATGAGAGATATAAACACCCCAGTCAAAATAAAATTGCTCCAAACGTCAGGGGTGATGGGTTTAAAAGCATTCCCAAGTCATTCTCCACCCACCTTAGTTTAACAAGTGGTGCACATGAACAATTATCTTTGCTACAGTATTTGTGTGGTTGCAGGGAGAACAACTCAAATGCAGACTTAAAGGGAACCTGTAGTGTAGTTTTCATTGCTAGCTATTTCAAACTAGCGGTTCCGTCAGGAAGCTTATGTCATAGCCTCTGGGAGGATGTTTCAGTTCCTTAAAATATGCATTGAGCAGATGATCGAGGACTGAGGAGACTGAGCTAACATGTTATGACTGAGGACAAACAAGTGTTTCATTCATTCAAATCTTTGCTGTAATCAGACCAATAATGCATATTCAGATTACACAAAATGCTGAGACAAAAAAGACCTGAAATGATTGATCAGTTACTTTTATGCTTTGATTCTCTGTATATTGACCTTAGGTGACTTGAAAGGCAGCACCAAATAAAATGTATTGTTATAATTATTAGATAAACATTTTAATGTAGTTGTGTGAAGTCCTGTGTTACTGACCATGACGTCCATGGAATTAGTCTGTGCCATGTTCTTCAGACCCTCTTATATTTCTGTACAGCAGCAGCAATGATGAGTAACACTCAGTCCTGTTGGAATTGTGTAACATGACCAGTCTGCAACACAATCTTCACACCAGCATGCAAAAATGTGAAATACTGAACTCTTAAACACAGGGAATCTCAATTGAAATACCACTGATGATACTAAAAACATGCCAAATTCATTCCATGACTTTTAATGGTATCGTATTTTCCAATATAACCTTTTTAACTGACTCTTCATTAAGGTCGGTTTACCCTTCCTTGGCCTGTTTGTAGCTGGGATAGATGCGATCCACAGATCCAACCCTCTCAACAATTAAGCAGTTTGGGAAATGCATGAATTAATATTGTAGAGGTATAACTAAATATTAAAATAATCTCAAAACAGGATCATAAGATCATAGGATCTTCATAATTAAGATGATAAGCCTCCGACATTACGCCTGAGGTATTGCCTGCATATGGTAGTAACATAACTTTATTTGCTAAATGTGTAGTTATTGTTTTGATGTTTTCTATTAATATATTTATTCTAAGTTATGAAAATGGTTTGTTCAATATCTTTTTGGTGAAAAACAGAACAAAAATATTTTTTTCTAATTGTTTTTCTTTTTTTTTTATTTGGTTGTTTGTTTTTGCCAATTTAGATTCAGTGTGTTAATACAGCAAGTCAAATGAAAAAAATAATTTTGCTGTGCTCAAAAATCAAGACCAAATAAGGCAAGAATAAAGAGCAACAAAGGGAAAATTAAAAGTATTCAAATATGGCCACAAAGACCAAAATATGGGTAGATCCAACGGGGAAGTACATCTCAGACAGCTGTCAGAAGGTAAATGGCTGCACCAAAGTGGTCATTAGTACAAAAAAAAAAAAAAAAGAATCTCTGCTTAAAGTCTGTGCTGTTATTTGGTCTCATTTACTCACGCACCTTCTGTTCCAGTTTCTCTCTATCAGACACAGGAACTGAGGATTCACAGTACACTTGAAAATTCAAAAATTTCCAGCGTCGAGTTAAAATGCACTTGAGACTGAGATAAAAGACCTTCACGAAATTAGTTATAAAACCAAGACCAATCCCAAGTACTACGACACTATCTTTGAGTGGAAAGATCCGATACAGTTACCAGAAGAAACACTAAGCACCACTAGTCCTTCATGATGGACCTTCAGTCTGTCACTTTGAATGGACAAGGAGCCGTGGCACTGACACTGATGATGCAAGTGAAAGGTCAAAGGTTAAGGACAATCACACTCACTACGTTTACGTGCACTTAGAGAAAATCGACTTATTGTCTTAGTCCAGCTAATATCAAAGTTTTCAAAGCCATGTATGCATCTTAGTTGGACTGGAATCGAACCGAACGGACTATTGGTGCCAGATAATGCGTTTCTAAATGGAGCTTTTCCTGCATGTATACGCAAACAACGGTTAGTCGGACTATTGACTGACCTGGACTTCCGGAAGTGACGAGAGCCACGGAATGACAACACCACAGTAGCAGAAGGTATTATCCTTCTGCTAATATCATCTCCACCAGACTTTGCGTGCAGTTTACGTATAACCTGATCAGTTTGAACAGTTTGGACCAAATGTTCTGAGCTGCTGCATCGTTGTCGTCCATATTCTCGCTCGGTGTTGTTGTCCTCCTTCTATTACGTCTGAATTAAATCTGCTGTGTTTGTTTCCTAATTGTTCTTTATCCATGACGCCAACTGGAAGAATGCAAACATGAAAGAGCGTGTAGCGCCACCTAGTGTCTTGGAGTTGAATGTACCTCACTCAATAATTTGATTCTCTTGCCGCGCATGTACGCTCAGATTTCTTGGAAACTCCAGTTAAGTTCTTAGCTCGGTTATTAACAATAGCTCGATTTATATGTGCATGTAAAATACTGATTGTTCCCATTTTAGGTCAAGGTGAAGTTTATTTATCTCGCACATTTAACCCTTGTGTGGTGTCAGTATTTGTGTTCCTCAGCCAGTGTTCATGGGTCTGGTGGACCTGCTGGAGTTTTGGGTTTTCAAAACAACACAATCAAACAATTTTATGTTAAAATACTCAACAGATGTTTACTTCATCATCCCAATTACAAGTCATATGAACAGCAAACATGGTTAATATTTGCCCTTTGCTTTTGTTAGATTACATTTATGAATTAATGTGCAACTTGTTTCTTCAGTAAAATGTAATAAAAAAAAAAAAATCAGTTCATCAAGTTAATCAAGTGGAGTAAGTAGGAAAAAAAACACATTTACAAATGAAGCAAAATATTTCACAACTAAACCCACCAAACCCCTGTATGGAATATAAATGCGTAGGGTGGGTGGACAGTATGCACTCATTGAAAATGTGTTTTGATTCATGTTCTTCAAAGAAAATGAGCCAAAGTCAATGAATTTCAGGTTGAAAAAATAGTTGTTTCATTTTTCTTTTGATAAAAACTGAAATGGATTCCACAGAACACCATACAAGGGTTAAAACAACACAAACTACCCAAAGTGCTGTACGAAGCTGCACATACAAAAGCAAGATATACTAACAACGAGTAAAATAAGAATAAATACAAGATATGCTAAAACTGATAAAAACACATACACAGTTATAAGATAAATAGCATCTAAAACAAAACCAAGCAAGATTTTGCAGAGATTTATTCCATTAAATGAAGTCATTTTTGACTCAATAAGAACAAACAAACACATTGGCCATGAGGTTGTTTCCAGTTTCCAGGTGCTGTAGTTCATGTTACAGCTTTCAACGGCTGCCATGTGTAGTACAGTCAGTGGAGCTACATAGTTTCACAACAATTTTCAGTCGGATTCCACCATTTCCCTTGAAGGAAATTACTGAAAGATGTTAAACATGAATGCAAAAGATGTTGGCAATTGAATGAAGTGAGGTTACATTTACCACAATAAATGCAACTGTGATTATTGATTCGAAAAAGTACAATGAGTCCTTCTTGCGTTTTTTTTTACTGATTAGTCTGACGTAAGTGTCCAGATGTGTTATACTTTTAGTCTGTCTTATAATGGGATTGTTCTTTGATGCAAGAAGATGATGATCATTATCAAAATGCCATCCTGTACACTGAACGGTTATCATTTTCCTGTGTCTAATGCATGCAGTAAGTGGCTGACATAGAAACATTTAGGTATGAAGGTGTTTTCCTTTTGGACGGTCGAAAAGCAGATCTGTCTTCAGACCGCGATGGTGTTTTGTTGCTGTGTGAGCTCTTATCTGTGCACAAATAAAGCCTTGGAATTCAGAGAGCAGTTCTTTTTCCTGCACCAGGGTGACTATTTTCAGTCTTAAAATCTCACAATTATAAAAGTGGCGAGGAAGAAGAGAAACTGGCTAGAACGTACAGAAAGAAATTAAAGAAAAAAAAAAACAAAAATGTGCCTGAGAGAGATCAAAAGCTTCATTGGTATGTACAATCCTAACCAAGAGCTGCAGAAACAAAAGAAGGAAGAGATGAGAAAGACAGGTAATGATAGGGAAAGATGGTTGGCTTAGAAATGAGAGTGAGAATGAAAGACAGAGACAATGAAAGGAGGAATGGACAGAGGGTGACAGCTCCATCCAGTGGTTAGTCTGTGCTATTCTACTGGCAGACAACAAGGAAATGAACAAGCAAATCAAGGAGACAAAGAGAAAATCTGTTACTTTTCCTTCTTGACACATGATGCAACGTGACGACGCACAATTTTAGGATTTCACTGTGAAAGGCTTTGAGTGTAGAAAAAAAACAAAAAGAAAAAACAACATCTACAAAGTACAGAACCCAGATGGACTCTTACAGCTGTTTATTTACAGATAATTCACTGACTCTCATGAAAAACCTGAAAGGGAAAGAAAACTGGGTGTCATCACTTTGTTTTTCCTTCATAATAAATAAATAAATACAAACTGAAACACTTCATCAAAACAGTTGCTGATTATTTTAATTGAATAATCAATCTATCAATGAGTTTATCCACTTCTTAAGTAAGTAATGGGGTTTAAGTTATAAGAAACATGCATTTTAAGACTTTGTAATTAATTGTGATTAAGAGAGAAGAGATTAGCAGATGACTTAACTATGAAACGTCGGCGGTATTTGTTGATAACAAGTCAGCATTAGTAACACAGCTACATACTAGAATGTGGTTGAACACTAGATACTAATGCTATTCCAGGTATGTTTACCATGTTGAGAAACTCCATTTCACCATAAACTGTTAACTAGCTTATTTTTGCATTAATCTATTAACTATGGTGTCATGCTACTATGTAATTGGTCCCATCATGGGTTCATAATAAACTGAAATAGTTTTGTAAATCTTAAAACATCTAAAACATCTCCAACACTGTATGTTTCTGCAAAACATGCTTCAGCTGTGGAATTCTGCTCAGTCAGATGTCTGCAGCTCCTGAAAAGCTGCTATAGTGATTTTGATTCTTCCGTGAATCTTTTCCTATGAAAGTTTTCACACAGTCTTTCTGACCCCATCATCTTTGACAGCTGTCATTTTGGGCTGGTTGACGTTTCCTTTCAGTTCATTTTTCTACTAAAGACAACAGGAGAATATATGAAAGTTCGTCAGTCATAACAGGAAACACAGGAGCAGCAAAGCACCTGCAAATTAAAGCAGAATTAAGTGGTGACACTTGGTAAGGAATCACTAGATACATTGAAAATTCAAGCCAAACGAATGCTACAGGTGACCCATGATTAGGGATGGGAATGAATAAGAATGTAAACATTTTGATTCCATTATCAGCTTCAGCCTACGCCTTTTCGCCCATGTTGGTACGGAGATCTGAACTGTATGTATGTATATATTATGTTCTGTTAAATGGACAAATAAATTAGTAACTTACTTACTAACTTATTATTATCGATTTTGCTTATCAATCCAACTTTCTTATTGATTCTCAGTGGGTGAGGGAATAAAAGAGTACGAACAGGTTTGTTTCCATTTACTGTCTTTTATATTTCCATCTAAGCACAGAAAATATCACATATATAGTGTGCACGAATAATAATAACAGATGATGCTGGGCCCAGTTCCAGATCGACATATATGAGGCGGCAATCAGGAATGTTAAGGGGGAGTAGTACTGGGGGGT
>JAPTYQ010000001.1:7194703-7207683 GCA_029814465.1 Ostorhinchus cyanosoma
CATCTGTTTTTCTGTAACTCTTCTTTCATCAGGTCAGTGAGTTCTCTCATCTTCTATAAAATCCCCTTCATCTAAGTGTGACATTAATCTGTAACACACACATGACCTCCTTGGCAGCAGTATCACACACACTGTCACATCCTCCACTTCAGCTTCTCTTTCCTTCCTGTCTCTGCCTTGACTGAAGCTGTGCAGACAGGTGTGTGGCCTCCAGCTGCTGTTCATCCCGACTCTACCCTGGCATGAACACTGGCTTCCAACTGCACCGCCGGGTCAGAGGCTCTGTCTCACAGTCAGTCATGTTGCAGCCGCACCTGTTTTTACTGATCTCTGGATTTGACCTTAAATGTGAAGTCCTGTTTTCCCTCTGCCTGCAGCAATCCTCCGGCCTGATTCCTGCCTCCGTCCTCTACCTGCATTACCCAAACACCCACCCTGGCTCCTTACGCCCAGCCTAGCTCTCTTCTGTGAAATCCACTCCTCTGGCTCCGCTCTCCAGTTCAGCCTCCATCCTGACTGCCTGAAGCCAGCCCAAGCCCCTACCCCCTCCTGTCCGTAAACCCACAGGGGTTCAGTCCAGTTAATAAACAAGCCTTGGTTTCAGCTCCCAGTCTACTGCCGTCTGTTCTCTGCACCCACACAGGCCTTTACAATACCTCCATATAGTGGAGGCAATAAACATGGAATCTATACACGCTATACAAATGTTTACAGCAGTTCACATCTTATATCTCGATTACTGCATTTTTAATGTACCAGTAACATGTATATTTTATTGTATAATGTGATCACACACTTTTTTTATTGTAGTCATTAGTGAAACACCAAAAAATTGTGAGAAATTAAAAGAAAAAAAAACTGAACTCATAAAGACCCAAACATCCACTGATCTAAACCATTTACTAAACTGTTTAGTACCTGTCGATCCATTAATCCTGTCGATACATGTAAATAATTGGTGTAAAACAGTTTGTCATCACGCATTTGGACATTCAGAGGCTCCATAGTGAACATAGAAACAGGGTCATCTTCTACAACTTTGATTCACCAGTAAAACCCAAGGAGTTGGATCAATGACAGTGGATGGAAACACTGGATTTATGTTCAATTAGTGATATCTTTGCTGAAAAAGTCACTTTTTTTCTTCAACTTTCTTTGTTCTTTCTAGGAAAGTACAAGGTTTACACTGAAAACTGCAAAATACAGAGGATAATATTAAAATGCAAGGTGACAAATCCTTTAAGAAAGGTTAGAGGGAAAAATCATTTGGTAACTGTCATAAAAGTAGCACAGGGTCTTTGTGAGTTAAGGTGGTCTCTTTCAAGATGATAATGCTCCACTCCACAGGGCATGAGGAGTTCAGCATGTTCGAACCAGTCACGGACAGTTCAGGCACTTGTGTGACAATGAACAGAAGGAGCACAGAGTGTACCATAAAGCACAGCTGGAAGCATGGAGATGAAATCATTATTTTTAGCTCAAGTGTTCTTTGTTGGATTAAAGATCCATAGAGCAATCTCTGTGCAATGCAGCTTTTAGATGCTTCCACCTGGCATCGAAAAACATATGACATCAGTATTAATCAGTCGTTGTGCTGTAGGTCAGTGATTCAGATTCTTTAGGCAAGTAGAAAAGGCCTTGCTGGCCCTGATCTGACTCCCCAAATCACATTTTTTGGTCATAATTGTTGGTAAATTACAGAACTACATGAACAGACTGTGATCACAGGATAGTAGACACATCTAAGTGAAGACAAGGTTTGTATTCCTTTAATTTGACATCTATTTCACTAAGATAATATCAAATTAAATAATAGTGAAAACGCATAATAAATACATACAAGCAACAAGTATGATCATATTACACTGTCATTTCAAAAAAGCTCTTTCAACCCAATGATGAAGTAATTGCAGTTACATGTCAACTGATATTTTTTTGCTTTACTTCATTAGATCACATGCCAGTTAATATAACATCCATCATCATCAGTATGACAAATTAATATCCTATGAAAAGGTAAATTATGGTCTTCCTTAAGTGTTGCTAATTTGTGCAAATGCAGGAATCAAGTCACTGCATTTTTATTAATACTGCAAATGATACCAAGTCAGAAATGGATCAAAAAGGCCCCCCCCTACACAAAAAAGAAGTCAGATCAGGTGCTTCCATTGCTTCCTCAGTCCACACCTCATGCAGTTCATTCAGATGGGTTGGTTTCACAGTGCGATCATTTGAATAACTTTTGAACAAAATTAAAGGGTTCAGCAAGTTAGAAATCAATGACCATGTGAGACGGTTACAAAAGTTCTCATACATATGCATTAGTGAGCTATTCCTTATTTATTTCACTCAACTCCCTCTTCCCTCCCCTCCTTTGACAGATATTACAGTGTGGGAGGGAATGCTGACTGAAAAGCGTAACGGAGGACAGATAGACCATCTATGATTATGGACCGGAAAGCCATGGATGCACAATCCTGCAGCGCCCTAAGCAGATCTAGTTGACATTTAAGGGACACAATGTGTGTTTGCAGGGCAGAACCTGCAAATTCAATCTGCCTAAACCCCAATATTTTTGGAAAAAGGAATATTTTTTAGACCGAAATGAAAGAATTGACAAGAAGTGTTTTAGGTGATTCGATGCAGAGTAACAAACTGATGCTGACATGATGTGGCAGTTCATCTGAAAAACCTCTGATTTACGACTGTCTTTGTCTGTCTTTTAATCTTTGTTTTAATTTAGTTCACAGATGATTAGACAGTCTGCTCTAGTCTCCCATGAGGATGCTCTCAGTCCTAACTTCTTCTGTGTGCTTTAAAAAATCATGTTTGAATTCCTTATTTCTCATCTTCAAGAAGTTTCTTTACTGCAACATTCTCTAACTCCTTCTTCTAGAAGTTGTCCTGAAAAACAACCAGTCGTCATGAAATTAATGTGAACTATCCTGAATTTAAAGCCTTTCACATTAATAAGTTATATATATAATAAATTGTAATCATTCAATGCATCCTTCAAGAAATAAAATATCTGTCATCAGATGGTCAATGGTTATTAGCATCACTAGCCATATTATTTTCACCTTTTTAAAATTAAACTTACAAAATGATATTAGCTGAGGGATGCATATTTGCAACCATGTGTAATGTTAATCAAAAATGCTAAATTAAGTTATAATACTAGATTTCACGACTAAGGTATTTATGATTTTGCACAGGTATGGAAACAGACACCACACTTCTTACCACGGTAATGACTTTTACATCTGTATGCACCATGCTGCTGTTTTATCCATCCTTGCATTATGTGTCTTTTTGTTCCACAAAGTTACTCAAATTTTTACAATCTTTTTCAATTTAGGCCAAGATCTCTGGTTTACATATCTGTAACCGCTAGACCTAACCCTAACCTTAAACCTAACTCTAACCGCTAATCGTGTGGTATTTGACACAATGTGAACATAAATGTGGAAACCTCATACAGCGTACAGATAACACGCCAATTAAAAGTGGCAACTGATATGCTGACATCAGCACACACATAGATATGATGACATCAGCTGGATCTATGCCAAAATAAGCTACAAAATATGTGAGGGGCAGGGTTTGTTGTGCCTGGAACCACTAGTTTCTAAGTTATTTCTCATTGCTTGGAAAAAAGGTATTTGTTGTGAGATGTGGCAGCTCCACTTCACATATTAGAACCTGAGCAGGATGCAGATGAGATCGGACTAGTTTGTGTCACTGTAGAAACACAAAGAGCACCTGTTGACTTCATAACTGATTTTAGATATAGCTGCTTTATCTGATGACACATTTGTCTGAGGAAATAATGTTCATGTTTTATAAGATGAGAATTATTAAACCATAAAGACCCAAACATCCACCAGTGACCAAAATCAATACTGTTTATCCATCCAGTACTTTAACGGTATTCTTATCTGTTTTGTTTTTATGTTAACAGTTGAAATTGTGAACAGAATTATTTGCTTTGTGCTTACAATTTCTGGCATAATTAATATATGGTATAGGGGGAAAGTGCAACAACATTGTTTTGAATTTATAGATTCTGATTTTGTTATGATAGTAAAGTGAAACAAATATAAATGATTTACAGCAGAGGAGAATAGCCTGTCATTCATCCTTTTTTCTAGTAAAACTGCATGCAGTAGTCTTTCTTAATTAGTATTCTGACAGTGCTGTAGATTGCCTACAGTACAACCCCCAGATAAATCCACCTGCTTGATGGGCTTTTGCTAAGTTTTGTGACAGATTACTTGTCTTTACATCCTCACCCTTGGCGTCTATGAGTAAAGTGCTCATTTTCCTGTTTAGTTCTCAGTAAACTGGTTGTGGTTTCATAGATGTCTGTGTGTGTTTGAAATGCTTGTCTGACAAGACTTGACTTGACCCTCAAAGACCTGACCCAGGTATCTCATCTGCATCAAAATCATAAAAATGCATCACAAACATTGAGAAATATTGAGAAACGGAGTTAGTGAGAAAAGTTTGGTAGACATATGCTGCTGTAATACATACGAAATGCGTTTTCTACAATTCTGTCTCCAGTACTGTAAGGAAAACCAATAACATTGGAGCTTATCAAGATGCTAGTCTTCAATTATTAGGCTCTGGGGCCTGTTCAGGTCTGGGGTTTGATTTCCATCCCTACAGACGACAGATCTCAGCTTTATCAACCCACAAAGACCCAGTGTTACTTTTGTGGCAGTTTCCAAATGATTTTTTACTTTCTATTGAACCTTTCTTAAGTGATTTAACACCATTAATTAAAATATTGTCCTCTGTATTTTGCTTTTTTTAAAGTGAATATCTAGTATTTTCCTATATTTCATTTACTGATCATATGGATGTTCATAAAAGCTCAGATAAAAGTTGAGGGTTATTATACTACAAACAGAGAAAACTGAAGAAAAAGTAAAAGCAAATTCATTAACTGAACATACACCGAGCATTTCCATCCTTGTCATTGATCCAACTCCATGGGTTTTACTGGTGAATCAATGTTGTAGAAGATGGCGGTGTTTCCAAATTCACTAGGAAGCCTCTGAACGTCCAAATGGGTTATATCTGATGACCATGAAAAAATGACAAACTGTATTTAACACCAATCATTTACATTTATTGATAGGATTAGTGGATCAACAGGTATTAGACATTCTAGAGTGGTGAATGGGTTTGGGTCTTCATAGGTTAAGCTTGTTTCCTGTTAAACGGATCCAGAACAGATGAAGACAACCACTCTATGTGCAGATGAATCCTCTCTCTTTGCTTCTAATTAACACATTTTTTCCCTGTCGTCCTTAACCTGATGATGTAGACAGTTTCATCCACTCCCCTCATCTAAGCTTATCAGAAAGTGCTGGTGACAGCCAAACAGTAGTCACAGTTTGTGCAGATTGAAGCGACCACATGGTTCGATAGCACTAACCCACCACTCACATCTCACTGGTCTGATGTGCATTCACAGCAAGGCTTAAGGTCAACCCATTCTTGCTTAGCAAAGCCGTTCTCCACAATAGGGTTTTGTTGTACTAGCAGTGAAGAATGGAGCATTATTGTGCAACTGGAAAGTGGAAAATGTAATTGTCTGTCAAGCAATCAATCATTATTATCACCAGCAGCATTGAGCCCCGATGCAGTGATAGTACCATTCTCATATACAGCCCTTTCATTCAAGCTTTAAAGAGTCCTTGGTGTAACTCCTGACAGTTTCCCTCATCATTAACTTGGTAGTGTTCTGTTGTTAATTTAATGGCCATCTTCCTTGTAAAAAAAAAAAAAAAAAGAGGAAAAGCCTATTAATTACCAAGTTAATTGGATGAGCAACTTAGAAAACTGAATGAATATTACTGACGGAAAACATCCAACATGAAACAAAACAAGGGGATTTTCTTTCTTTACTATAAGGAAGGTCAACACTTAGTGGTAACCTTCAAAAAGTTACAATTGTTCATGGGTTATGAGGAGATGCATCACTTCAACACATGGAAAACCAGCAAACTAAGAAACTGAATAAATATATGACTTATCAAACATGGAGTAAATGACCATCAAAGCTTTCAGGTGGTGAGTAATAACAGCTGTGATAGCATTAAACACTAAAAACTGTCCTTGGTTTGATCAAGAAGTGATAGTTTTATTGATCCAGTTCTGGACCTGTCAAACACTAACACCTGATATATGTATATATAAAAGTACAGACAACCTGATCATGCAGAAGGTTTCCACTGTTATTACCTGAAGGCCCCTGCCTCTATAGAGCCTTGGGTCATAGTTACAAGAAAAGAAATAATTAAAGGTGCTGTATGTAAGAATTCTGTTCCATTAATCATAAAATGGCCCTGACTGTCACTAGACATTAAGGAACCACGTTTATTTCAGATACCGATCTCACTGACATTAGTAGAACACACAGAATATTCACATTTGAAAAGTTCAATGTCAGCCCCTAAATAATGTTTATGTTGAACATTTTGTGTTTTGGTTGAAGCTCCGCCCATCACCTATCTACCAACCACAGAGTCAGTAGTGTTTGTTCATCCAGGATGCCAGTTTGCACTGAGCTGGATGTGGAACATTTCTGATCATAAATGTCTGACATTATCAAACCTAAAAAGCCTCTTATTATTCCCAAATATGTCATGACAAAGTGAGAAACAAAACAAGGATATGTACAGGAGATGCCTTTGAAACATGGAGACGGCTGAAAGTGAAGGAATTGAAGCCGGACACCGGATCTCCCCTGGTCTCCCCCAGCTTTCAGTGGCTCTTACCGGGTGGTGAGACTGTGGGTCCAGGCCGGTGTTTTCTCCTAGTCCAAGCCATGGTGTCTTCTACCGGGCCGAGCCACGGTGTCTACTCCGACTGGGTGAAGAGAGCGCCGTCCAGCCCCAGGAGAAAACAACGCACCTCAGTCCTTGGAGAAGAGACCATGGCCCGGGTGAAGAAACTGGGCCCAGTATAAGTACCAGTGTTGGACTCGTCTCTTGCCATGGGAACTCCTTGGAGGAGACGCTCAAGCTGGATCTGGTAACCCCCTTGTCTGTGGGGAGGCGGAGGGGATGTCATGCTCTACAGTATTTTGAATGCGATTCAGGTACCAATTTTGGCCACTATCCTAATTATGACACCTTTAGCTACATGTTTTTTCTTAACCACGCCCCCCCAAAGGGGAGGCGAAGGTATTGTTTTTGGCTCGTTTTTTTGAGTGTTTGTTTGTCAGCAACTTTACGCAAAAACTACGGGACCAATTTCCATGAAATTTTCCAGACAGGTGCGACGTGGTCCACAATAGATCCCAATAAATTTTGGTGAATGTAGGTCAAAGATCAGGGTTAAGGTCACCAAAAATGGTTTTCGTAATGATAAGCAATAGGACAAATCAGGTAAAACGTTTGTGAGGGGCGGGGTTTGTTGTTGTTGGCACCACTTGTTTGTTTTTTTGTTTTGTTTTTTCCAGTATTCATCATCATCATCTTTATTTCCAAACTCAGGAGTCCATTTAAAAACAAACAAGCAACAAATAAAATGCATTTAAAAACACAAGTTAAAAGCACAGACAAAACTTCTGCAATATTATAAAACACAACTGTACAAGGATGACTGGTATCGCACTGAACTATGACTGGGATTTGTCAACAGCATAATGACAGATTTCTGAGAATTGTTCAACCGGCAGATACATGTGTACATTAAGCTTCTCGTAAGAGCCTGAAAAGTATTAACTCCTGCATTGCAAAAATAACTCACTTTGCAAAATACCTCACTATTGTCACTGAGAAAGATGAAAACCTGTACCAAGAATGCACAAACATCCAATGTTGTAATACAGGTTTGCATTTGCTGTTTTTCCTCCTTGTGTTAGTAAAAATATACAAAGGACAAATAAAGCTCTCATCTGCTTCTCTCAGGTTAGACAAACTGTTTCTACAAAGAGTGCTCATAAAACAAGAAATGCACTTAACACACACTAAGTCAGTGGACAAAGACAGAAACCTGATGACAACATCTTCTGTAACTGATGAATCATTTGGGTCATTTATTTACTTATGTCTTCCTGAATGTCTCCATAAGTCATGTGAACAATCTACTTATTATGATGTACTTACATCTTGTTGTGTAAGGACACTGAGGTCAACCCAAATGTTCATACTGTCATCATTATTCACAGTTTTCAGTCATGTTACGAGGGATTGGTACGTTTTTATTCACTTGAATAGTTCTGATCGGAGACGTGTGAATAGATTTTGTCCACGTATGTGCTGTCTTTCTCAAGCTGGATTCTGCAGAAGGTTTGTCTCTTTGTCAGGACAACTGCCATGTGACATTTTAGCTAAATCAATCTTGTAAAATAGCTGGCTGACAGTGGACAAAAGCCTTCTTTTGCCCTCTAGGTGCATGACTTCACACAAAAACTATGAATAGGAGGAAGGCAGAAAAACCTGCAGACTTAAACTAGAGGTCAACTGATGGTGAATTTTAGAGGCTAATATGGTGATGATAGTTCAGCAGATATTATGCCTGCCCTTGTCCCAGAAAACCCATGTCTGAAATCTTACACTTCATCAGAACCAAATAGTTACTGAATTGAATATCTCAAACTAGTAACAAGCTAATGAAAAAATGAACTGAATCACTGAGCATCAAACTCAGAGTAATTAATCAATAACCATAAAACTTCATGTGACACTAAATGCAAAAACTAGATTTTTATCATCATGTCTGTCTTTCAACGTCGTAATCCCCCACCACCCCCCCGTTTCCTAGTTTAGTGGCCTGATAATAATTACCTGCAACTACCAGTGTCAACTTCTGCTGACTCTCATAGGCTGTAAAACATTCTATCGCCATCGATTAATCAGCCAAACTGAACAATCAGTACATCTGTGACTTAAACCCAGGAGAATGCTATTCACCTCCTGTTTCATATTGACAGCAGCATTACTCTTGGGCCAAGACACACCAACCGGACTGCTGATTGTCTTGAGAAAAGGTGGCCTGACTGATCAGTCAGCTCCTGTCTCCCCGACACGGTCAAAAAAGTGTGAAGAACACACCAAATCGACTACCAACTTGAGTGTACATTCTACAGTTGCGCTAGACATAAAACCAGAAGATGACAGAACATCTCTCTAGACCAAAACACAGAGCTCGCTGTCATCAGTCATTGTTGTCAGCAGAGAGTGTTGAGTCGTCTAGAAGGGTTGTTGTTGTTGTTGTACTTCCTGAATGGATGACTAGTAATAAGAAGATACTGGTGGTGATACTGTCAGCTCCTGGCTTCTTCTTGTGGAAGAAGAAAGATGTCACAGGTGAAAACTAAGGAGAAATCGCACTATGCTAACAATGATAACACTGTTGAAGTGAATGAAGTTCATAGGCAACACTGACTGGCACTCATTCAGACACGATATGAGCAGTTCATGGCAGAGTATAGAAGACAATAATAGCATGAAGTACACTGGTGTAGATGTATTCACATGGAAACTTCTCTTTCACTGATTCACTAGTCAAGCGTTATCCCTCCACCAATCACATTGGTCCAACTGAACGACGGGTAATGGCCAATTACAAATGTTGAACTGGCCGAAAAGACTAGCACCAGCATTAATGATGGCCGATTGCACCGAACACACCAAACAGACTCATATCACTGACCTCGCCAGACTGCCCAACAACGTCCAACCACTGAAAATCAGGTTGATGTGTCTTCACCTTTAAACTGTGTATTGTGACCATAGCAATGGGAATCATCAAATCAAGTTTATTTTACGCCTTAATCTATTTGAACCTAGCTATTACACTGTCAGACCTTGATCTTGATCAAGATATAAATAAATAATCTACCCTGATCAGCCACAACATTCTGACCACTGACAGGCTAAGTGGTAATAATTTTGATTACCTCATTCCATTGGGACCTGTCAGTGGGTGGGATATATATATATATTAGGCAGCAAGTGAATGTTCAGTCCTCGAAATTGATGTTTCCAAAAAAAAATGCAAACTGGGCAAGAGTCAGACTCAGCAACTTTGATAATGGGCACAGTCAGGGGACTATGAACATGTTTGATGAAAAAAAATTGCATAAGTTGCAAGTCAACAATATACCTGACACTATGGTAATGTTCATTTTGGCAACTTCAAGTGAAAACACCAATTTTTGATATGTTAAATAGTTTGCCAAGTTTTGATGTAGTTTTATTTTACCCTATGTAACCAAGAGGTTTTTCAAAGATTTTTGATGAAAATGGCTGAAACTGACAAATGTCTTTGCCCCAAGTACTAGAAATACCCTTTCCATCCATATATTACACTTATATGCCAGGTAAATGCCGACTCATTATCATCCGAACAATTTTTTACCCTATGTAACCTCTTGACCATGCTTAATGGAGTAAGATTTCCAACATCTCCAGATCTTGTTCATTCCCAGTGTTTAGTATCTACCAAACATGGTCTAAAGAACAACCAGACCTCAACCAATGCAGCCTCTATGGGAGCAGAACATTATTATCACCTGTCTAATATTGTGTACGTCCACCTTTTACCACAAAAATAGCTCTGAGGCCTAGACTCCACCAGACCCCTGTACTGTGGTACCTGGACCAAGACGTTAACAGCAGATCTTGGAAGTCGTGGAAGTAGAGAAGTGAGCTTTCATGGATTAGATTTATTTGTCCAACACCTGTGGACCTGTGAGTGGATAGCACTCCTGCCTCACAGCAAGAAGGTCCTGGGTTCCATTCCAAAACCAGTCGATGGGGGTGGGACCTTTCTGTGCTTTTGTTTGCATGTTCTCCCTGTGTCTGCGTGGGTTCTCTCCGGGTACTCCGACTTCCTCCCACCATCCAAAGACATACACTGATAGGGTAATCGGTTAACCTAAACTACCCATAGGTGTGAATGTGACAGTGATTGCCTCTATACGTCAGCCCCGTGATGAACCGGTGACATGTCCAGGGTGAACCCCGCCTTTGCCCATAAGTAGCTGGGATAGGCTCCAGCGACCCACATGACCCTAGTGAAGATAAATTAATGAATGTCCAACACCTCCCACAGATGCTCAATTGTCCTGACATTGGGGTGTCCTTCCATAGTCTATGTTTGGTCAGTACAAACCACCGCATACCAGGAACACCTAACAAGACCTACAGTTGTGGAGATGCTCTGGCCTAGTCAACACCGTTACAATATAGACCTGGTCAAAGTCACTCAGTTCCTTATGTTGCTCATTTTGCTGCTTCCAACATATCAACTTTGAGGACTAAATGTTCACTTGCTGCTTAATATATTCCACCCACTGAAAGGGACCATTGTACTGAAATGATCAATATCATTACCACTTCTCCTGTCACTGGTCAGAATGTTATGGCTGGTCAGTGTATATAGTCATTTAAGTTGGAGGACTTGAAAAATGCAAGCTGGAATGAATTAATACATTGATTTTTTTTTTTTTTTTTCATATTGGTTAAGAAATTGGAAATTAGACCCTGTCAGAGCATCTTTCAACAAAGACAGCTCACACTAAACAGGATCTGATCTGTCACGGTGATTGACTTATCCTCACAATCTTCTGAGCAACTCTAGTTTATGTCTTTGTAACAGCAACAACCTACAAGAAACAGAATCAAGAATCAAACAATCAAGACTCCAACTGCACATGCATGAGTGGGACCGTAGCACAAACAGAAGAAAAAATGTGGCCTGAATTACAGACCTTCAATTCCCACAGCACCCAACAGTGATCATTAGCTCAACAGAGCGACTGACAGCTCATCCCCAACCAGTGGCAGTTCTCTGATACATCATTTCTGCTGCTGCTTGTTTGTTTGCTTACTCAAGCAGAGGCCTGACATTCTGATAAGAAGCTGACAAAGAGCCCTCAGGGAAGATGAAAAATAAAATGGCGTCAGATATTTGGGCCTTATCTTCTGTGTATGGGACTGTAAAGTGCAGAAAGGGGAAGGAGGGCACTGGTCATAGAGGGATATATGAGACGGGAAGACAGGCACAGAAAGACAGGAAAGAGATTAATGGGGAGGGAAAAGGATTTGGGCATGGCACATGAGCCGCTGGGACGTGGTGAAAGGCGGCATTACATCTGATAAATCGGCAGGGTCCTGGCAGTGTTAAGGAGCATTGGGGGGTGAGTTTAACTTGTTTTGCTCTTGTGTGTAGTCTACCTTGCTGTGAGTAGCACAGCAAAATCTTTGAGTTTGAAGAGTTGGCAGAGCCATGAGTTCTGTTCTGAACACAATTCTCCCGTTTTTATTCAAATGTTTCACCCAAGGATCATGTGCAGTCAGTCCCTATATACTGTATCTATTCAAATAATGAAAACTGAAGCAAGGCTAATTTAAATGTTGAACAATAAGAGTGGTTTTTATGAGTATTATTAGTAATATATTAATATTCTAATTGTGAAGAAATGATAAGACTACAACCAATATTGAGTTCTTGTTTCTTTTTAAACATTCACCTCATCCGTCGTCTGAAGTCCTTAAGTTGATTGTCACTTTCTCTGGGTTTCTTGAGGACTTGGACACAGTGGAGTTTGTGTGGTTATGGAGGTTTGAAGTGCTCCCCTAAGAAAATTAGCTGTTTTTTTCCCTTTCTTCTTCTTTTTTTTTTTTTTTTGGAATGAAAACTGGTCATTGTCATTCCCTTTATTTCAGAATAGTATTTTGACTATGTTTGTAGAAGTCATGACTACATAGGTGGGGGATTGGGATCCTTACCAAATACTACATGATTTTACATAAGTGTGGATCATTATTTCCATGTTTTTTGTTCTTAAAGGGAAACTTCGGAAGCGCATTGAAGAGCAAGTCAGTGCATTCGGTGATCGACTTGTTTGGGCTGCAGGAAGCCGCGGCTGTAAAAAAACCAGGAAGTGCATACTTGAATAAACTCACTGTTTTAACGTCTTTTTATTCACTTTGAGCCATAAACGCCACAGT
>JAPTYQ010000001.1:7221766-7234594 GCA_029814465.1 Ostorhinchus cyanosoma
CACATTAGATTATCCTGGTCTGTATGTGGAACCTGAACTAAAAAGATTTTAAAACCACTGATTGTTAATATCTTCAGTGTCATTTTTGCATTTCACAGATTCATCCCATGGGCCAGACTGTCCACACGAAGACGGTTTTGGTTGTATCTGCAAAATTTTGTATCAGATAGGCCATTCATCCACACAAAACCGGTGTTTTCAGTCACTCAAACTGCAACCTTTTGAAACCAGGTCCCAAAAAAGGTAAATTTGAAAATGCTGGTTTTGCATGTTCATCTGTGCAACCAAACCACAACTTTTCTAAAACGATGATGTCATAGCCCAACCTCTCTAACCTTTCAACCCAGAAGCAAGACACCACTTCACAAAAACAATGGTGGACGACAGAGCAGTACCCGCGCTACAACAGCTATTGACTTTATTGGAAATATTGAAACAAAATCTACAACTACACGTTCATTACAATGAGCAACAAACAACCATAGCAACAATATTCACTACATGCTTTTGGATCTACGGCAACCAGGAGGTAATATTGGATCAGAGCTGGTAAAACCAAGCAGGCTTTATGCACATGCTACACATCTTCTTCTCCATTTTTTTGTGAGAGCATTACAACACCACATGCAGGCCTGGCATTTGTACTACGTTGTTTCCAGTCATTTTCAGTGGTTTCATGTGGACGCAGATATTTCCTGAAATGACTCTGTGTTTACAGAGTACTTTTCTGGAAACGACAAAGAAAAAGATTGGATAGGAAAAGATGCGGCTTTGTGTGGACTTGGCCTAAAGCAGGGTCAGTGCATCTCAAAAAACAAGACTGATGGTCTGTGCAACAAAAAAACACTGCAGTTGAAGTCAGGCTTAAGTAAGGCTGACTAATACAACATGCATTATAACTCACTCCAACCACGATTTAAAATATTGATGCACCTTTTCCGCTCATCAGCTATCTTGTGAAATTTCCACCTAGATGAAGGAAACGACAAAGGAAGAGGGACTACAATGAAGGAGATGAGTGGAGAGAAGGTGAATTAAAGGAGGGTACAGAGGCTGCACAGCTCTCTGCAGCAGAATGATTCAAGAGCTGCCTGGGATAGCAAAGACTCGGAGGAGCAGCAAGCCCAGGAGGCCTGCAGCAGCACACAGTGATAGGAATATAAAATGAGATGAAGAGCGACCTCAATGAGATGTTATCAAAAGCAAACAGAAGCTTTCAGGGGGAGTGGTGGGTCTAGGGCCAGAGAAGAGAAGCTACGTGTCTCATCAGACCAGGTTTACCCTCTTCTCAACCTCTGTTGACAAAGGCCTCAAAACAGATGAGTCGTAAATGAAAATGGTAACATTGCTCAAGCAGCCAGTCACCCATCGAACACAATAAAAAAGGCAGAGGTATTTTACTTGTGGCCTGCAAAGCGGGAATGTCTGGTAATTAACCTCAAAGCTGTTGCGAAAAGAGGACAAAAATCCTGCCAGGCTTTAATCTGCTTGTCTGTGGTCGGTAAATAAGAAGCCCTGGGTAGACTGCTTTATTGAAACACTCTCACAGGTTAGCCTGCCAGGTAGCTGGGCATTAATATTGGCTCCGGCGAGAACCTGTCAGGATTTATTAGTCAGTATCACTGGTACTCAGCCAGCAGGTGTCAGCTCTGGCAGAGAAGGAGAGAGCTAGATAGATTCATAGATAGAGAGAGAACGCAGACAGTCAGACAGATAGGAAAAGAGACTGCTAGCTTTTCTTCACTCCTCTCTCTGATGGTCAACATACCTGTAATGTTGTAGTAACACATACGTTATCATTTTATACCTTGACACTGTAACAGCCTGTTGTCTCTCTATGAGGCACGCTGCGATAATTACAAGAAAAGAAATTTAGAAAAATCAAACTATTGGGAAAATGCTCAGGCCCTTTTGTTAAGAGGCACAGATTTCTTGATTTCCTTTATGCTGAGATGCTTTTTATCTGAGAAGAACACTGCAGAGAACCCCCTGCATGCAGACACATCTACAAACACGAGCACAGTCTAAGTGCAGTATTCATTCTGTGTCCGACATACGGTCTGTTCTTCTCTTTGATCTATGTTTTGGCCTTCAAAAGTTAACTTAATTGTTTACCGCTTTGCTCCTCTTTGGACTACCTTAACATTGCCAAGTACTCCAGAAGGGGGGCATTTTCCTCTGTTGCTAAGCAACAGGCACAGCCTAACTATCCTGCCAAGGAATATACAGCCGAGCAGTTAATGAGGATACAAAAGACTCAACTTCAAATGCTTGACATTACTATAGACAAAATAGGTGCTTGTGATCTGGATTGACGATGCTTGTAACTTTAAATAAGATACTGATGGACAACCCATTCACAGCATATGGAGTTCATACCTAGATATGTGTCTTTTAGATGAATGTCTCCATCTAGTGACAATCCCCCGAGGCTAGGTATGCACACACACTGTATGTCTAGAAGAGATTAAGGGCCACAAGCATCAGGTGTCAGATGAAAGTGAATGCACCCAGATTGTGATAAAGCAGAGGAACATATAACAGTAACATACTGAGATATGAGACAGAGAAAAAAAACAATGACTGCTGCTTGGACTAAGTATGAAAACACTGAATGACGGGTAGATTTTATAAGTACCAGCTGGAGCACTTAGCCAGGTTGGTACCACAAATGATTTATGATTAAAGATGTCCTTGTTATGCACGTCTGTGTGTAATCAGCTTAAAACTCACAGGAAAAGAAGTGCTTGATTGTTTATTATAGTAAGAACATTATTCCTGAGGCGATATGCATTGGTACAGCATGAGTCGTGCAGTGAAATTTGCAGAGGTCTCCTGGTCTCTAATGAAATTCAAATAGCTGCATGTCCCAGGGCTATTTTTTTTTCTTTTCTGTTCTTGGCAGGTGTACTCATTAGGAATCTTATTTCATTTCGTATTTATCCAAGAAAAATACAGTTGCGTGGAGCCTGGAAGTTTATTTAACTTTTCATGCTCTGGAGAGCTGACCCTTTGTATAATATCCCATGAAAAGACTTGGGCTCAATGCTTATGGCAAGGCAGCATGATTAAACACTAATGTATATAAAATGTATAGTATACAATATAATATACAGTATTTTAACAACCTGCTTTAATACTGGAGCAAGACAGGGATGTTCATGCAAATGATTCAGGATGTTTGTAAGGGATGTCTTAAGAGTTACTCAAAGCCGTTTTTTTTTTTTGTTTGTTTTTTAATTATTATTATCTTCATATGAATGAGGTAGTATATTGGGAAGTGTTACACCCCACAGCGTTATATCTCCAAATCTGCAGCACTCTACAGGATAACAAAGCTGTTAAACCTAACATGTCGTACATGTCTGAGGAGCACTGGACTGTGGATCTGAAGGAGAGGAATATTAAGATGTATATGTATATATACATGGCAGCAAAGTATATGTCAGTAAACCTGGAAATCTAAAAATAGCTTGTATAAAATGTATTTATTTGTGCCTTGGATGCTTATGATGCTGAAATATTACACTATAAGAAGCACTGCAGTTAATGTTAATGAATATTTCAGTGATTGATTAGTCTTCCATTTATTTTGTCTATTAGTTCATTTTCAGATACAGCGAAGAAACATTAATTTTTCACATTCGAGACGCTGCAACTGGAAACAATTTGTGTGAAAAAATAAATAACGTGGATGATCCTCTGTCATTGACTATACAACACTGATTAATAGTTGAACTCGGTCATATAGATTACAGTGTGATCTCTACATGTAAGTTAGTGCATGCTGCCAACATTGTTCTACCATTGGAACAAAACTTGATAGATTTGACTGATTGATTTCTAAACTTGATTGAAAATTAGATTTAAACATATTTGCAAACTGGCATAAGACACCCGATCAATCTGCTAAATCCTCCATCGAAATTAAATCATCATACTATTTATGTGCCAGACTTTGTTTAACCCATAAAGACCCAGTGTTACTTTTGTGTCCATTTGCAAATGAATTTTTTTCTCTATTTAACCGTTCTTAAGTGATTTATCCCCATTTATTATAATATGATGCTGTGTATTTTGCATTTTTCACTATAAATCATGCATTTTCCTGCATTTCATTTAGATGTTCATGAAAACTCACAGTAAATTCAAAGGTTATTATATCAACACAGAGAAAAATGAAGAAAAAGTCACTTCTTCAGCAAAGATATCAATAACTGAATATAAACCAAGTGTCCCTTATGCACTGTCATTGATCCAACTCCATGGGTTTTACTGGTGAATCAATGTTGTAGAAGACGATGGTGTTTCCACGGTAACTACGGAGCCTCTGAAGGTCCAAATGGGTCATATCTGATGACCATGAAAAGATGACAAACTGTATTTTACACCAATAATTTACATGGATTGATAGGATTAGTGGATCAACAGTTATTAAACATTTTAGATCAGTAGATGGCTTTGGTCGATTGTGGATGTTTGGGTCTTTATGGGTTAAGGTGACATGTAACTCATTATCTATGTAGAAAATAAATCCCCAGTTTTTGGTTGTTTTTTTTTTTGTTTGTTTATTTCTTTTGTTTATAGAACAGTCATGTAGCCTCAAGCCAGTGTTTAATTCATTCATGTGGAGGTGGTATATGTGCATTACTGTATACATCTTGCCATGCTTTTGTCGCTGTCATTAAATATCCACTGTTCTTATCAAGCCGATCACTTTGGCCAGTCCTCTCTGAAAGCAAGCCACCAGCCTGTGACATTGTGGACTCCCTAAATTGATCTCTTTCTTCCAGCACTGCCATTATTTTTCAAGGTTGTTTGCAACCCACTTCTGATTCTGAGCATTGATTTTGGTTCCACTTTAAGTAAAAAAAAAAAAAAGGGGAAAAAAAGAAGTAAATTACATGAGTTTTAAGACGGCTCTATGGTATAAAGTTACAGATGAATTAACTTAAAGTTTGTTGAAGAAAATTCCAATGGGGGGACAAATCAAATCTTTTTTCATTAAAATGTTGTTTATTTTCGTGACTGATTCCAACTTTAAAAAATATAAACTATAGATCATAGATCAATAGAGAGTATGTGACTTACAACAAAAACAGCCATATTGATATACAGTAACACCATGAGCCAGGCGAAGATGGGGAAGGGGAAAGTGTCGTATTGACCTCATGGTAATGCGGTGTGACTGCATTCGTTAACAAGCTGTACAGAGAAAGATTTCAATGTGAGCGCTCATCTCTAAAACAGGCAAAAACATGACAGTCGAGTGCAAGAGCAGGGCGGATACGCATTTAATACATCTGCCCCCATCTCTGACCAGTTTGCACCTGTGGGGCTAATTAAAAGAATGATTGTACTTTGATCAACAGGGGTTAGATGATGTATCAGCTACAGTGGACTGTTCGACATGCTAAAGGCCTAATTGCTCTGTCTTCACAGTGGAAAAAGGGTGAAATGTTGAAACTCAAAGCATGTTGTGGGAGGAGAGGACAAAAGGTTGTGTTACATAAAGTCTAAGTGTATACATAATTAGCATACATTTAGAGTATTATTCCCTCCCTGTTGGCTCTACAATGCTTTGTAATGTCATTTAATCTGGAGCTAGATTGTAAAAAAACCAAGTACAAATAGTCAACATTACTAATTATAAAATGCATTAATAGTAATTGCTTAATATATGGACTGTAGAATATTATTTTCTGGGATGTGGGTTCCTGTTTTTTTTTTTTCTTTTTGGGTTGAAGTACTCCCAGGGCTTTGATTTTGATTAAATGAAGGATGAACAACATTCAACATCAGTGATATTTGATTAAGCTGACCACTTACCCAGGAGTACACAAGCAAGGATATCAATCTTGCTTCCGAAAAGGTAAGAAAGAATCAATCAGCAGTTTCAGAGGGGTAACTGAAATGCATGAGCAGTGGATTTACTGCACTCAGGTGATAAATGGAAACCACATTTTAGCTGTTTTCAGTCTAAGTCCAATTGTTGATCATGTGTTATTGTGTATTAGAAAGAATATATCTTTTTGTTTTGCTTAGTGCAGGGGCCACATACATACAGCCTAATATGATAGATGGTGGACCGGACCAGTAAAATAACATAAATAATAGGATAAGAACTTAGAAATACTGCCAACTCCAAAGTTTAAGTAAAATTCCGTAATGAAAATGTTCACATCTACGAACTGCACTTGAACATAACATGAACAAATATGAACAACCTGAAAATTTTTAAGAAAAATAAGAGCAACTTTAACAATATTACACCTTAGCTGATCATTTATACATGTGCATCACAACTTACAGATCACAGTGGATCTACAAATGCACAAAACATTTAGTACCAGGCAGAGTATTGGTACAATAAGACAAACTACTCTTAAGACATTTCAGGTTGTTCATATTTGTTCAGGTTATACACATTGTTTTGTAAAAAGCTAGTAAACTTTTTTTTGTCATATTACTTATTTTACACTAAAACAAAGAGAAAATGTTGCTTTTTCATTATTAATAGGTTATTATGATAGTACTAGCACATTGAGCTGTGGGGTAGCATGGGTCATGCTAATACTGATATGTAGAGACTGAAGTTACTAAATGAGTCACTCCTGTTTTAACTTCATTTCCCATCATGCAGTCACACAAATATCAGTCCTATCAACTTGCTTAGATATTTAATGTGGAGATGGGACTATTCCTCAATGGTAGGTACCAAATTGACCTGTTTAAAACATCTCAATTTCTCAGAACCATGCAGATACACACACACACACACACACAAACTCTCAGAGACCTTCTAGTATTATGATGTAGATTTTACTGGTCTGACCCACTTTAGATTGAATTGACCTAAAATGATTTTAACATCCTTGATTGTTAATATTGTCAGTGTAATTTTTGCATTTCACAAATTCATCCTGCAGCCCAGATTGGACCTTTTGGCAGGCTGGTGTTGGGCCCTGAGCCACATGTTTGACACCCCTGGCTTAGTGAGTAACTAAAAGCCACAAGTTGAATAATCAATCAATCAATCAAATTTTATTTATATTGTGCCAAATCATAACAAAAGTTAGTCCTATCTCATGATGCTTTACATATAGATCCGGTCGAAACCAGACTCTCAAAAGCCAATTTACAAAAACTCAACAGAATCCTCCAGGAGCAAACGCTTGTGACTGGTGACAGTGGTGAGGAAAAACATCCAGAACAATTGAGGAAACACACCTACATAGTTTGTGCTGATTTTAATTTAATAACTCACTTGTTGTATATTGGTAATGTAAGAAGAAAGAACACATTGTCTGTGGTTCAGAGAATGGCCTCAGGCAGACAAACAATCTGAATATATGCAACAGGACAAACCAGACTTCTGTTGAACAGGAGGTGAATGTGATCATCACCACAGCCCACATTAACTGAGTCACTTCTGAAAACGGAACAGCAAAATAGAACAGGTTTTCACTGATTTAGAAGGACAGATTTATAGTCACAATATTTTTTAAAATATAAAAAAATATATTTAAATGTGTGTATAAGCTATTTAACAGAGGGCTGTACTGCACGGCAAGGATTATAAAAATTCCCATTTATCGTTCACAGCCTTTGCAATAGTCAAGGTTAAGATTTTTTTTTTCCCCTGAATTTTACTTTTATGTTGATTTACCTGTGTGGTTATTTTCTTACTGCACAGATGAAAAAAGGATGAAGATAGTTGAACTTTAAGGTGGAGACAAGACAGACTACAAACGCTCTCTGGTGGCTGTGGGGAAGGAGGTGTGTCTTACTTCCATTTCCATTCAGTGTGTGACTACACTGCAGCACAAAGCAGAGGGCAAAGGAGCTCTGAGAGGTCGACGAGGAGAGCGGGCAGAAATATGGGAGCAAAATTTCACCTGTATAAACAGGTGCATGACTGACAGAGGGGCAGAATATTACAGCAATGTTTTTTAATGTACAACTAACACATTGCCTGCAGCCAGAGGTGCTATGAATGATGTTTATTTTAAGACCGAACATAAAAGGGACGACTGACATTAACCCCTCCCTGTCCACTTCTCTTCAACATGTTTAAGAGCATCAACTGCCAGCTATCTAATAAAGTCCTTCACAAACATGATGTTACATGACAGGAGGAAGGCGTGTACTTTATGTGCAGCCTCGCCTTGAATGGGGATTATCGGAACTGAAGTGAAAATTTTATTCTGACAATGTCTGTCAGTGTAAAAAACAAAGTAGACAGACTATTTCCATAGCAACTGTGGCAAAGGCGCAGCACAACATAGAAGCACCACCAGGCTGTCAAAAGATTACTTAGGTATTTAAAGCTTTGCCTGTACGACTTTTAAACAGGAAACTCAGGAAAATGATGTATAATATGCTCTGCTGAACACATATTCAACCCAAGATGGACAAGTTTATAATCCCTGGTTGTCATCTTAGAAAGTTGGCCTCTGTAGTCCATGAACAGAGCAGAATGCATCAAATGACAGAAATATGTTTTTATAAAGTAAGTAAAATACCAGCCAAAGAACTGGATTGACTTGATATTGAATATTTGGCTCGACATGTGTCTAGGAAGGATTAATCAGTCAACTGTAAATGAAATTTGCAATGATATGTTAACAATTTGTTTGTTTCGCTTTCATAAATCGGGTCTTATATTTGGTCTTATGTGGTAAGTCTGTGAATCCTTAGGTTAACTGTTCAAAACAAGCAAACGTACTCTCAAACCAAGTATTCATCCCCTCTTTATCATTTGTCAGTTGTCGTTTGACGGAGCTAGCATCTCTGCAGTTAGACTCCAGTTCAGATGTACCTCTGATTCAGGAGTCCTCCTCGAGTCTGACTAGGATAATCACTAAGAAAACATTTGCACTCATACAGATGTCATGTCCACCGTTTTTGATTTTCATATCCAGGTAGAAGATACTATTAAGTTACACAACTGAAAAATCGCAGACTGAAAAAGAAAAATTATCATTACTGGCAGTCATATTGTGACTGCTTACTTTTCACACTTTACAAATTGTCTATCTCTGAAGTCATAATGTTGTAGAGGGGTAAACGCCACAAAACAAAAGTATTATGGTCTGTATGTCAGACACTGTTTAATGCAGGTCTCTGTAGGTGTCTCTAAATTTAGAGCCACCGTTTACACTGCAGGGCACCCAAACAGTCATAAGGGCATTTCCAGCATGTGTGCAGATCCCCCCCCCAAAATAAATAAATAAATAAATTATCGATATACAGTACACTGATTCAATAAGGTGGAAGGTGAGGCACATCTTGGCTGAGTTGAGAAAGCAATTTTCCACCTGATCCTCGGTTAACAACACTGCACAGCTGATCCATTAACATCCCGGTGTTTGTGCTGCCATTCATGCCTACGACTAATGGTGCATTCAGTTGTACTTCGAAACCCCAATTTTGAAGTCGGAAAAGCATTGAAAACTAGAATCTACAAGCATAAACGTTAGGGTTTTTGTTTAATTTCATTAACTATCAATTTTTTTAGAATTCCATGTTCCCTGATGTCCATGTAGGCTATACTTATCTAATTTTATTGATATGAATCTGTTGTTTAAGTGTATACTTCTGTAATCATACACATTGTTATGTTTATAATCGTTTACATGGAGGAACGATTGTGAATCACTTCAATTTTATTTATTCATTTATTATTCCTTTTTGCACATAGGTTCTTTGCCTTTTTGGGGGCAGAATTCAGCTCAAGTTTCTGAGCTGAGAATGAAATTCTTTATTCTGTTGAAATCAGCAACTGTAAATAAAACATGTGCATAAAGAATGAAGTTTTGTGATTGACATACCAGACAAATAACAGTTTGATCATGTATGGCTAGTGTTGATCAGGTAGGCCTTTGTTTACCAATATTAACCAATATTTGTTTACACACACACACACACAAGTATTTACAGCTTGGTCTCCCCTAGTGCTAAAATCTGTCTGTGCCCCTGATTTCCAGTATTGATCAATTCAATCACTGGGTAAAATGGTAACTTTATATAGTCTGTATGAGATCACTTTGTCAATGACATATCAATCACACAGTCTCAGGTACCTGGGTAACAAAGCAAAGTGCTATATTCTGTCCTCTGTTTGATGACCCCAATTTACCTCTGTCACCCCTTGTCCCTGCTGACTCAAACTAGGCTAAAAAGAAAGCCATGTTTTCAGGTTTTCATTTCGTCCATCAGCACTATTCCATTGCACAGGAGGGAGGGAGGGGTCCTGTTTACTGCTACCTCTTCCATCTTGATGTTCTATCTACACAGCACGTTTGGCAGGACTATAGTAAGCACATTAGCACAAGGTTGTGAAGAAACCACATGTTATCTCCTCTTTGCTGACAGACACAGAGAGAGCAGCAGATTATGTGCTGCCCCATTTTTACTGGACAGCTATCATCAAGAAGCTTTTTGTTACATTATAAAAAATGTACAATACATTGCACCATCTCTGGGTTGTAAAATTTTAACAGCACTCATTCCTCCTCCAAAGGCTACTGCGATGAGAGGGGCTGGTCTTGAGATAGCTGTACTGTAGTTATACCTACCCGTTGGACAAGCTTGTGTGGCTGAAAATATTGATTATCATTGTCAGTTTTTTACAGCAGTGTGAAGTTTCCTTGATTCTGGAGATAGAAAGAGGATGACAGAGTTAAAACCAGTGTAGTCCAAGGTATAGTGCAGTAAACAGTGTATAACTACTTATTTTTCAGTCAGCATTGCATATACCTACTTCTAAATTCCCCTGATGCACACCATTCAGTAGTATTTGCAAGCGAAATTGCCCACTTTTCCGCCGAGGTGAAGCCATGCCCCACCCTACTCTGCCTCTAATTGGCTAGTACTCACTGCCTTCACTGATTAGAATGGTTAATTCTGGTCATGAGGACTGGTGAGCCAATCAGAGGTAGTGTGATACAGGTTATGCCAAGGAAAGTGCTTACTAGCGCTGTCCACCTCTGGAACCTGTTGGACACCTCAGGTGCCAGTCCTATCCCAGTTGATTGACAGGTCACAGCACATCTCATTGAAAGATGCACGATTATTGGAAATGTGCACGAGAAAGACAGAATAAACGTCTTTCAAGTAAGTGGCACATATCAAGAGAACCTACTTTCATGGAATACATCCTTCTAAGGTAAGCTTTAAGGTGGTTTCCAAATGAGTCTATTTTAAACTACTGCCCGTATGACTGCATGTCTAGAGGAGAAGACATTTTGTCATCAATAGTTAAACTGTGTGAGTAGGCTAACATTATGAAAGGCTAATGTTATCCTGTTTGCCTCATGTTGAATACATTTACATTCATGCAGCTACTTTTGGGACCAGTAATACCTACAAACTGTTCCTGATTAAGTCCAGACAATTATATAATAGTGAACAAATACTACAGATGGATTTTTGTGTAAACTAAATCAAGTAGTCTTACATGTCACTGTTTCTAAAACAGGGTGTTTTTTTGTGGACCACTTTAAAAAAAAAAAAAAAAAAAAAGGCAAAAATTGAAAGTATACCGACTTCTCCAGGGACCACTACACCACTGGTTAAAACCAAAGGCCAGACAGGAAACAACATCTGGTTATAGAGGTTACATTCTCTGTAGTCATTGTATAAACAGACAATACAACAAATCAGATCATTATGATTTCTGATCAGAAAAAGCGGGCAGTTCTTTGTGTGGCACAGACTAAAGAGATGAGGATCCAAATCTGTTAGTGTAAAAGACTTGAACATGCAAGTACATGCCCAGAGAGGATCATCCCAGAAACTGCACTTACATATTAGTAGATCTTAACCCTCAAAAGAGCTGCCTTTTCCAACAACGTCTGCTAGTTTTTGAAATCAGAAGTCTGTTTGAATTTTAGACCTAATGGTGTCTGGTATTCCTGGTGCTCCTCTTCATGTGGCCCATTTCTGTCCTGAGGTCAGAAACACTGTTGCCCTCTGTAGGCTGGTGTACACAAAACAAAATGACTGTACCTCATTAATACATGTATCTACAGTGAGACGTCATGTTTAAACCCAGAACAGGAGACTTCAATAGCGTCTGGTCTCGTGCTTTAAATTTGTGTAAAATGACTGATGTAAATTGACAATGAGAAATCAATTTGTCACTATTCATTTCAAAGCAATTCATCACTGTGATTTTGGTTGGGGCTCTGAATTAACCTTTTTCCAAGTCTTTTGGATTATGTTTGTGCATGTCTAAGCTTTTCATTTTGATAAAAAGGTGCAAAGTTAAACGGTGAGATTATTTCTGTATTCCAACAAACAAAACAAAGTGAACGATCATCATCATAAAAAAGAAAAAAAAAAAGAAGAAGAGTCACACGTACCCAAAATGCATTGTAATAAAGTGAGCTTAAAGGGGATTTAACAGATGTTGATTTTGTCTACCAAAATCCCTTGCCATATTTTGCAAACACAGACTGTATGCTTTGCTTGGTTAACCTCGGTATCAAATGCTGATAATCTATGAAATAGATTCCGAGCTAAGAAGGTGTTCACTGTTTGGTGATGCAGTGATACGGTTGTTTTAGTTAAGTGTGTTTCCCGTCTGTTCTCTTCCATTATTGCCTCCTTTCTATGTTCTGACTGTGTAAACATTTTCCAAATCTCACTGAGTGCAGCCTTTCACAGAGGGCACTCTACCGTGATGCAGGCAGTGGGGTTTAAATAAGAATGTGCAGGGTATGTCAGTAAAATGACTGAACTGATTGGTGGTTTGGAGGAGGATAACGGGAGGGAAGGAGGTGTGTGTGTGGAGGTGTTAGTGGAGGTGGGGTGGGGGGGGTG
>JAPTYQ010000001.1:7243348-7253787 GCA_029814465.1 Ostorhinchus cyanosoma
TTAATTATTCTTCTGTACAGCACTTTGGTCCACTGTGGTTGTTTTAAAGTGCTTTACAAATAAAGTTGGATTGGATTTTTCCTTAAATCCACATGAAAATTACAACCAAAATACAGATTTTTCAAAATGTAACAGTATGTGGCAAAAATGCATCAACATCCTGTGTCGAGCCTTTTTATTTTTTAAACCCCAGGATAGCGCTCTATGATGTGTTTCTGTAGGTTCATGTAGATGAATGTTTGTCAATAGGGGCAGTACACTGCAAAACTCTAAATCTTACCAAGTGTATTTTTGTCATTTCTGGTCAAAATATCTCATCACAATTAAAATAAGACATAATGACCTAAAGAGTAACTTTTCAGTGAGCTATAGCTAAGAACTTATTTTTAGACAATAGATCTGGAAAATCTTTCTTAATTCAACCAAAAAAAACTCTGCCAGTGTAACAAGTGAAAATTATCTTGGTACATAAGGGTTCTTGAAATAAGATTGTCAAGATCTATTGTCTAAGAATAAGTTCTTATATCTCAATTACAAGTTACTCTTTAGGTGATTATGTCTTATTTTAATTGTGATAAGATATTTTGACTAGAAATGAGAAAAATACACTTGGTAAGATTTGGATTTTAGCAGTGTGAAACCTTTTCTCAAACCTTCACGGTGCCCAAAGCACTTCAGAAGGCCTCACATTCACCCATTCACCCATTCACACACACACACACATATACACCAGTATGCATGGTGATTTCGATGCTATTAAAAAATGAGCTTAAGAAATGCCACTTTCCTTAAATACCTGTGCATATGCTATGTGTATACATGGCCCTAGGGAAATGACGAGGCATGAAAAATACACTTATTCCTTCACACGTCTCCAAAGATCCAATAGGTAGTGTAGCTGTCAATCTCCCTCCAACACCTCACCAGTAAATTACAAAAACCATACACCAATCATTTAGTGAAGAGAGGCTAAAGTAAGTAATTTTAAAGTCATTCAATCTTAAATCATCAAGAGACCTTAGCCCTCTTAGTATTCAATCATTTAAAAAACAGTAATGGTTGGCAGTGGCCTAAACTATGAGTCAGGAGGCCAAACGGCGGAGGAACACTGGCACAGTCCCTTAAACACACAGCAATCAATTAAGACTGCGGTGCTTGATTATACAAATATACCACTATATTTCTTCCTGCTTCTACAGATATTGTATTTCAATACTGTAGTAGCTGCAGTGGCAGTTCTTCGGTAAAACACAAAAGGAGGATTTTTACTTCGGTCTGCTCTGGCTTGATGGGATTTGCTTGTTGAAAAGTAACAATGCTTAATTGATTTGAGATTCGCAGGAAAAGAAAACAACAAGAAATAAAACAAAAAATAAAACAGATGAAGCACAAACACATGATAATAATTTTTTATTTTTGGGGGGAAAACTCATTAATGTCAGATGCCATTTTTTCTTCATTACTGTTGCTGTTTTACATGTTAATTTTCTTTTCCTACTGTCATCAAAATCCTATTAAACCACATCTGATGTTTATGCTTTTAAATGGTTTCTTGGGCATTGAGTGAAGCTCAGCAGAGAAAACAGCACACACCTCTTTATTTTTATTGTAAATAATCTCGATGCCACTCTTCACATGGTGGAAAGCTGCTGTGGGTCCGCCTCAGAACAGTTTGAAGAAATCGATTAAATTCTCAGGTGAGAGAATAATTCAGAAAAAAAAGACCTTATATGGACGCAGCCACTTCACAGAGGCAGCCTGTCTGAGGCTATTCTTCTACAAGTGTGATCACTTTGATGTGGAAGGCTTTGAATTTTAGTTGTAACATGTTGCAAAGCTTTTACAGAGCTGATTACAATTCAGTATGATTCTCGTGTCACAATGGTTCACACAAGACCACCCACTGCAGCAAATTCAGCTCTCCAGCCGAGAACACAGAAGTCATTAGAAATGCTGTGTATTATTCATGCACACACTCACAGCATCTGCCCAAATACACTTTTTTGTGGGGAGTATGTGTAGTTGTCTGGCCACTAGATGCTTGGCATGAAGCCTGATTTAAGATAACATAGAGACTTAATTTAACATTCATACTGGAGCTCACGGCATCATCCAGGAACACTTACTGTTGGATTAAATCATCATTTGAGGCTATGTGTGCACATTCACTTAACAGGATTTGCATTGATGATACACCAGCCCAGTCCATAAATGCCAAAAAAAAAAAAAAAAAAATCCTTCTTTCCAATTAAAGCCGACCTTAAGAAAACACATCCTCAGACTGTACTATATTTACCCAGGGTTGGATGTCAGGTCAATTCAAATAGACCTTCTGGTTAAAAAAAGAGTGCAGACCCACAAATATTTTGCTGCATAAGAAATATTTACTGCAATTAAGTCGTCGTCTTCATATCAAATCAACTTAACCCATGAAGACCCAAATATCCACCGCTGACCAGAATTATCTACTGATGTAAACTGTTCAATACCTGCTGATCCGCTAATCCTATCAATACATGTAAATAATTGGTGTAAATATTGTTTGACATTTTTTCATGGTCATCAGATATGACCCATTTGGATGGTCAGAGGCTCCGTAGTGAACGTGGAAACACCGTCATCTTCTACAACATTGATTCACCAGTAAAACCCATGGAGTTGGATCAATGACAGTGGGTGAAGACACTGGGTTAATGTTCAATTAATGATACATTTTGCTTTAAAAGTCACTTTTTCTTCAGTTTTCTGTTTTTGATATAATAACCTTCAACTTTAAGCTGAGCTTTTATGAACATCTACATGATCTGGAAATTAAATATAGGAAAATACAAGTTGTCCGCACACACAAAAAAACAACTGGTGGCAGGCACAATAAATCCCAGCCTTTGCATGTATTTCGCCCTTTATAAGTAAATGGGAAGATTTTTTAAAAATCCCACAGAAAATGGACTTTGACCTACTTTTGCCAAAATGGAATGGCATTTATTCTGGGTCATTGGCAATCTATAAACCCAGGTTGGTAAGAATTCAACCAATAGTTGTGCTGCTAAAGCGTTAACAAACAAACAAACAGAACCAAAAACAATACCCCTTGCTTCCCCTTCGGGGGGCGGGGTAAAAATGCAGAACACAGAAGATAATATTGCAAATAAATGGTGATAAATCACTTCAGAAAAGTTATATATAGAGACAAAGAATCATTTGGGAACTATCACAAAAGTAGAACTGGGGCTTTATAGGTTAAGTTACTGCAGAGTAAATCTGAAGACCCAGAGCTTAACACAGGAAGTAAAACAAGAAAACCTTGGACCAAAAATAATTAAATAAATAAATACATTTAAATCTGTGTACACCTTGACTTTCTTGTGCATCTGCTTCAGTCTCTGTTGGTTAACTCAGCCCCAGGCTAGATGCTGTTTTGAAGGTAACTTATCAAAATGAGTGACAATGTTGGAGGAAGTTGAGTAGCTGGAAAGAAGAACTAGTATACTGTGATGGAAAAACTAGTATGTGACAGTGAAAAAAAAAAAAGTATCTTCAGCTATTAATGTTTCAACAAATACAACTTTAGAAAAAAATATTAGAGCATGTGTGACTACAGTAGACATCTGTATTATAAAAGCCAAGAGACCTCTGTGTGTTCATGCGTGTGTGTGTGTGTGTGTGTGTGTGTGTGTGTGTCGGGAATCACACAAAATCTGGAAAGAGCGGACTGCTGCAGTTTGACACACTTATAGATTTTTGGACAAGGAAGACAGCGGCGAAAAGGGCAAGTTGATAGGACCAATATTTTGGGAGATATTACTCATTTTAGAATTCAATATCTTTACAATCACATTGCAATGTCCAAAACGCTGTGACGGTGACAGTTGGACAAGTGTGGTACAGCATACACAAATACACAACAGCATAAAAACTACCACATTTACAGTAGAACCCCTGGATCCCCACGCACTAGTTTAATATAACAGCTGTTCAACCATATTTCATTCATCATTCATATACGTAGGCAAGATCAAATCTGATTAAACACACATAATAAAACCAAACATATAGAAATCTGGGCTGTTGTTGGTTATTCTGATCCATCCCTCCCTCCCTCTTGGTTTCCTCCAAAAATAAACAGACACAAATACCTAAACAAGTGGGTTTTGTGCTTCATTTAACAAAACCCAAATCCCTGTTTCCCACATACATAGGAGTCCTGTGACTTATCCATTCAGCCATGGCCCCACTGAGAATACAGAGACATACTGTGCATACAATACAGACATACACTCTATATGCACGGAATGTATGTGGTATTGACTAAAATGGCTATGGTGCCCTTTGTCATTGTGGTTCATGTTAAATTTAAGCCTTTCAGTGTAAAGACAGTCATTAGGTGGTTCCAGTGTTCCCTGATGCTCTGTGCACATGGGATGGTGCATGTAATGGTACCAAAAAGTTATAAATGTTACACTAGATGACCACAATCATTTTTAAACACCATTTTTCTGTGCCTCAGATACAATCAAAAGAAATTAAGAATTCAACAAAGAGAGGCATGACAAAAATAAATAAATAAATAAATAAATAAATAAATAAATAAATAAAATGGCCTGACCGCTGGAAGAGGAGGAAAAACACATCTCACATTTGTCTTATAATGATTTCCAAAGCTGTACTAATACCAATTTTAGATGAAATAATCCTAAATAAATCTTCATTTGGACATAGAAAGGAAACTTCAAGACCCAAACAAGAAAAACATGAAATATTGGAAGAAGCTGTCCACTTTGCTGTTATATACCCATATAGAAATATATGAAAAGACTGTGAAAAAAAGCTAATAAAATATTCTCAAGACTGTTATTGTACAGATTCTTGTAAACTTCACCTGCACCTTTGGACTTTTATCAGCATGGTTACGTGTCTTCACTGCAGTCCTTTCTACGCTGGCTTCTCTTTCATGAAGAATAAAGTATGTTTCCTCTCCTACAGCTGTTTGACAGCTCCTCATTTGTATCAAGAAAAATCTACTGTAAGTAAAAGCTACTTTTGCTCCTGCTAAAACCATGTACATTTCAGATATATTACCTTTTTCTGCGAAATTGTTGAAAACAGAAGAAAAATATATGGGCCATTCTAACGAATTTGTTCAAATTGCAGGCCCACAATAAAAAACACATTTTAAAAAACAATTAGATATTCAGACTTTACATGTGTAAAAACATTATATTATTCTCTAATTAATCCCAATATATGAATTGACATAATACAAATTTAAATGCATTAAAACAATCTTTGATATATTACTTCCTGTTGGAAGGTGGCTGTCCCAACCTTTATACATTTTACGAGAAAAATAGTGTTTGGTTTTGATGCATCATAAAAATTCAACATGACAAAATGTGTTATTTATTTAACTGTGGAAACCACCTACATTAATTTTTTTTTGAATAGTTTATTCATGTGGGAATGGAAAAAAATATTAATAGTTTAACATAATTATGTTGATTCTAAAGGTAATGTTATGTTTTGGTAGTGACAAATTTTGGGAGAGGAAATATATTCCAATACTGTATTCAAATAAATAAATGAAAATTGACTGTACTTTTACAAAATATGTGTTCCTTAGATGTGCTGCGACATGGATATGGTCAAAGTTTTTCCAAAAGAGCAGAAAAATTTCACACACTTTCCAACCCTGAATTTGAACCAATTCGGTAGAATAACCCATATATGTGAGGCATTACCACTTTGTTATAAAAATCAAAACACTCTGCTGCACACAGAGAGCACTTAAATAAATTCATAATCTCCCTATATTGTAAAATTCCATCTAATGCAAGAACACGTGTAGATTTGTGATAATGAAATTTGCCTGAGTAGATGCCCAAAGGCCAGTCCCACCAGCTGAGATAAAAGGTTTTTCATGTGTTAGCACACTGGGTGGTGAATTGGTAAGGATGAAATTTGTACAAGGAAAGCACAGTAGAGTGCCAGGGAGCTCGTATGTACAATACCAAGACCCTGGAACAGTTTTATACTTTTATTTACCACTCTGTTTTTCATACTGGCACATGCAGGAATGTCTTCCCTCAAAAAGATCTTACTCAGAACAAGAAAGAGTAATAAAACAAAAGCACTATAACGCAATGTGTTTATCTGAAAAGCCACAAGACCGTTGAATGAATGAATGGATGGATATTTTTATTTCGGTTAACCCATGAAGACCCAAACATCCACTGGTGACCAAAAGCATCTACAGGTCTAAACTGTTGATCCACTCATTTTACCAATACATGTAAATAATTGGTGTAAAATACAGTTTATCATATTTTCATGGTCATCAGATATGACCCATTTGGACGTTCAGAGGCTCAAAGTTACCATAGTCACCTTCTACAACATTGATTCACCAGTAAAACCCATGGAGTTGGATTAAAGACAGTGGATGGAAACACTGGGTTTATGCTCAGTTAATGATATACTTTACTGAAAAAGGCATCTGTGTTAAAAAAAATTTCTGTTTTGATATAATAACCTTTGACTTTACTCTGAGCTTCTATGAACAACTACATAATGAGTTAATTAAAAATAGGAAAATAGTTGATTTTCACTAGAAATGTGATACATTAATGAGGCCCAGCATTTGTGCCCCCCCCCCCGGTTTTTTTGACAAAAAACATAAAATTTACACAATTAGTAAACAAAAAAAGGAAGACGCTGAAGCAAGAGGGTTATTTCTCCTACTCCTATCCTTTGAATTACCTGAAATTGCAGCAAAAAAAAAAATAAAACAAAAATCAACACAAATTAATCCACATTCAATCTCTTAAGTCACTTAGAGATTGTTTTACTTTCATAGCCCTTGAGAATTTGACAAATTAAAGCTGTTCTGTTGTAGAGGTGTGTATCCATTCTTCAGTAGATGCTTAATTAACACTGGGATATGGTATTTTAGAAGGTTCAGAGGAGATATAAGTATTGTTTTGATATCCACTCTCGTTCTTGCATACCTAAGCGTAAAGGTGTATTTTGTAGCCCAGAGGAAGTGAATATTGTGTCTCAGTGTGTTTTGTATTCCACAAGCATCTATCTATGTTACAAATCCCAGTGGGTTAACCTTGCTTATAAAAATGATACCCTCAGGCTTCATGCCCCACTTAAAACCATATGCTTTTTTTTTTCTTTTTTTTTTTTTTTGTAACACAAGTTGCCTTTGACGGTTTTTCCTATTCCATGTCTCTCCTGTTCTACCCCTTCAGCCAATCAAGACGGGTGAAAATATCATCTGAAATTAAAAAAAAAAAAAAAAAAGAACAAAGAACAGACAGAAAAAATGAAAAAAAATTACGATTTGCAATGTGATTTCAACAGCTATCAGGAAGCACCTGCTATTTCTGCAGTCTGAACATGTGGTTGTAATCTCCAAGCAGGCGGCGGACACAGAGTAAACCCCTTTGCGCCTCTTGCATCCACTTGCATTTGCCGTAACACACCTGTGAGGTGTCAATCACGCCAACATTGTGCATTAGATTAGATCTTGCCAGACATCAATCACAGGACTGCAAGTGGAAGCGGCAACAGTATTCTCTTCAGGATTAAGCTGTTTTTAAATTGGCTGCGTGGAACAAGATGAGCCGTGGAGCAGAAAAGTAAAGGAGAAAAAAAAAAAAGACAGAAAAGAGAGAGGAGGAGAAAGCAGTAGATACTGAGCTTTGTTAGAGAGAAAAGAACTATGACACTGTGTTTAACTTTGAGAATTATGGCCCTGGTTGTGTGAAATGAGGAACACTCAAGGAAATTTTTCACTAAGGAGTAATTAAATTCACTATGAAACTTTAAATCAGCTAAATAAATTGCTTTTCTCAATTAGCTCCCCTTGATTCCTCCTTGGGGTAAATTTCCTGTTACCAGTTTGCTTTACCTTGTATTGCTAATACAGGATATTCGAGAAACATTCTTCTTTTGCCTTAAACATTTTGCAGTATGAAAAAAGCCATTATCTAAGCCTAATAATTGGGTGATAATTAAAATAAATAGATAACACTTAGCTAAGAAGCAGTATTTTAATTAATTCTCTGTTTTATTATGTTTAATTGGCTACATTTTCATGATAAGCTTAAACATGTACTTGTTATAATAATCAGAACCTTAAAAAGAATCAAACCGTTGGTGTACAGTGTATGGGAAAATCCCAAATGTAAAATCACAACATTAGAAACAAGCCATTTATATTTGCCTTTTTGGGACAAGTCAATAAAAAATGAATCAGTGCTGTCTACTGTTGTACATCCAAAAGACACATTAATGTCGATATCTGTGATTATGTTTATATCCATGCTCTTGATCAGGGGTTCCCAAAGTGGGGTATGCGGACCCCCAGGGGTACTTGGAAGAAACCCAGGGGGTACTTGTAATTTTTGGGGGAACATTAAATAAGTCATCATGTACCAAATACAAAATAAATAATGAGAATTAATGATGAAATATAAAACACAACATATACATTCATATAATAGTTTTATTGTCAATTATCTTGCTTAAGCTTTGGTAACATTTTAAGAAAATTACTATTTTATATTATTCATAATGAGTTTAATTGAGGAGCTAAGTAATAATTTTTTGTTGATGAAAGGTTCATTTAATAATTAATGACCAGTTTATTTTTCTTGTCAATGAAAGAGGGAACTTTTCAGTTTATATTTTGCACACAAAATGTACTTTAAAAAAATGTATTACCCCCACCAAGGAATGGCAGAGGTTATGTTTTCAGCTGGGTTTGTCTGTTTTTGTCTGTTAGCAAGATAACTTTAAAAGTTATGGACGGATGTTCAGGATATTTTCAGAAAATGTTGATACTGACACAAGACACAAAACACGATCACCACATTTTGGTGGTGATCGGGTATCTGTGCTCTCCGAGTGCTTTTCTACTTTTTTATAAATTACAGTTAAATATACGTGTTTCGGTCAGTAGGTCCGGGGGGGGGGCAGGCTCGCACATGTGTTTTGGTCGTAGGTTGGGGGCGGGGCGGTGTGGACTGCTGGAAGTGAAAGCGCAGTGACTTAACCTGACTTGTCCAGTTGGCAGAGAATGACACTTGGAATCTCAGAGTTGTGGGTTCAAGCCCCACGTTGGGAGTAACTGTTCTGTACATTTCTGTATGACACAAGATCTAAAGCAGAATCATTTGATAAATTGCTTACTTCCTGTTGTTGTCACATCATGCAGATGCTTCAAAGACATTGTTAGAGTGAGTATTAATCAGACTGATTTGCAGAGACGTGTGAGTGCATTAAGCACATTTTCATGTTTTGGCAGCAATTTATGAAGGGGTGAAAACATGTTGTCCTTTTTGTTATTTAATCTTCTGTGTTTATCTTACACCTTGTGCAAAGATTTTTTTTTCTTTTACGAAATACACGCACACACGCACATTATGGGATGTTGATTCAATTTCTATCCTGTAATAAAAGAACTGAATTACAAGATGCATGAGATCACTCTGAAGAACTGGGATGAAGACATTGTTTTTCAAGTCTTAAGTCCAAGTCAGGACCAAAGGGCAAAACATCCTGTTTACATCAGTCAATGGGCTTTCTGAAATCTAATGTTATTTGAAGAGTGTTGTATTGTTAAATAAGATTTCTGATGGTGATGTTAACCTATTCTAACCTCAAAGAATGTGGTAGTAAGTCAATTTTCACCATAAAATATAAAGCATCACAATGTAATCACAAACACTTTTCTTAAACATGTGAAGGATTAAGCAGGTTCTCAGCCTGTCACTGGTGTTGAATTGTAGTTGAGTCGAACAAAACAGCTATTGTTGGCCATCTTTATGGCCCATTGTTAATACACTGCAAGGCCCAAATAAAAGTTACTGCCTGGTTTTAACAAAGGAAATAGTTCCGATCCTTCCATTGGATAATTACTGCAGCGAAGAATGTGTTTCAGCTGCAACAAGTTGTTTAACCCTTAAACCCCTGAGACATTAGTTCAATGAAACGTGCTGCTGTGAAACTGCGTCTGTTCCAGTGTCATAAAAGCGAGTATGTGCTTGTGTTCCTTTTCTTCACTGCTTTGGCTTCACTGTGTGTTTTAGGGTGTTGGGATTCTATTTACGAATCTGCCTCCAATTCTGAATCTCACACCATCGTTACATTGGTTATTACCTTGACCATAAAACAGACCTGAAACAGGATTTAAGAATAGCAGTGAATCAATCATTTTATGAGCATTAATCAATCTTACACAGCTCTGTGGTCTCCCAAGGTTACAGAGAACCAGACTCCCTAACCGTTGGACATAAAGTCTTGGGGCAGAGGACACGTCTCTCTGGCTCCCGTCCTCAAGAGCCCTGAATTATATTTTTCCTGCTTCTTTATCATACCTGCAAACTCCTCAGAGAAAAAAAGGTGACAGTGTCGGGGGGGGGGATACTGGT
>JAPTYQ010000001.1:7258697-7270568 GCA_029814465.1 Ostorhinchus cyanosoma
AGAAATCTAGATAGGCCTTTAATTGAGTCAGTACCTTTTAGAAGAACTCAAATTTTAAAAGTTATAAATTTCACAGCTATCATTTTTGTTATCAGAAGATTCTGTTCTATAAAACACAGGAAAAAAAATGCAGTGTCAATATTTCAGAGTCAAGCTATTTCAACCGAGACTATTTATAGTATAGTATTTATAGCTCTTTGGAGTAATCCAGCTCTAACAATAGAGTTAAAAGTCAGTGTAAAGTGTAAAATTCAACTCTACAGAGTGATGATTAGTGTTAGCGTGCCACATTACATTGTGGGTACAGGACATTTTACTCTTTGTGTTCTTTGTGTGTGTGTGTGTGTGTGTGTGTGTGTGTGTGTGTGTGTGTGTGTGTGTGTGTGTGTGTGTGTTTACTTTGGTTAATGTGTCGGTTTTTCAGTGTTTATTGGCCATTTTAAGTTTATTTTTATTGTAGAAAGAACAATGACAAACCTGACGAAGCTATCATTTAATCACAATCGAGGAGGACTTTGCTCTTTCAAAGTAAAAGCATGTCCTGGGATGATTGGAACCCATAGAGCGAGTTTTCCTTCTATAGTACAAACTGTAAGTCTACCAATAATCCATGTAATCTATCACCACCCCAAGAGCTACTTCAAGAAGTTTCTGGAAATTATCTCATGACCCCCACCTTTGAAACCCTGTGATTCTACATGGTTTCATTATTAGCGGAGGGTGCAAACTGATGAAGAAAATAACACCGCAGAAAAATAAATATCAACACATTATAAATTTTTTAACTAAATTTGGGATAAAAAAAAAATCTCTATAACGTGTAATCATATTACTCTCATGAGTGTGAAAAGACCACAGTGTTAAATATTTGTACACATTTCGTTGTTAATTTTGTTAAATCGACACTGTTTTTTACTGTGATAGGTATTGGGGACCACAGGGCTGACCACTACTGGCTTTACTGATCTCACTTTATATATTTGCTCCAAAATAAAGTCCCATTGGGCACACTGGAAGGCATGGGATTTCACCTTTCTATATACTAATATAAAGAGAATAGCTGGAGGTCTTATCAGGCAGAAGCTGTCATTATTATGCAGAGAACAAAATGAAACAAACTTTACTCAAGAGTTGGTCCTGTTGTTGTGCTTATCTGCTGTGGCAAATTGCAGTGTGGTTTCTGGTAATGTGCACTTAGGATGCTGCAAGGATCGCACTTAATAAAACATATCAAAAGCTGCACCCTGGCCATAAATGATACAGTGTTAGTGTGATAGTTTGTTAGTCTGTCTGCCCAGATAAATATTTGTGCCATTAACTATCAGATGTTAATGTTGTTAAGCATCAAGAGCGTAGCTACAATTAACGGTCAATGGGGTTACTTGCTTGCATGATTTAGAACATTATTAATAAAAAATTCAGTTACATAGTCTACACGTTTTTTTTTTTTTTTTTTTTTACAAAGCAGGGTGTGTAGTTGATTTAAATGGCATTAATGCACTGCACATACAGTGCAAAATAACACAGATACTTTCACTCACACGCAGGGAAGAACTCCTCTCTATATGTGCCTGACTTGAATTTAATGAGCAGTGAAACTATCTTGTGATGCACAGCGCTGCACTGTTTGGCAGCCACAACAAAATGATCGTCAAGCATGAGAGAATATAAATAAATTGCTGGAGAGGAAGGAGAAACAACATTCCAGGTTGGAGGAACATATTGCACCTGTGCTCCTTTCTATGTTGAAGTGGGGCTATTTCTTCACAAAGTCTCATATAGGGGCTGGGATAAATGTTAAAACAAATACATCAGCAGCCGCTACAACCATATGAAGCCAAGTGACACAACTGGAATTTGAGTTATTAATTCAATCATTTATCACGTTTGTGCTCACAAACAAGTTAAACTCAGGCTTTAAAAGTAAAGTCAATTTGGCCAAAGTCAGACACAAAGGTGCAATTAAATGTTGAATTATTTTTTCCGTCTATTGTGTAAATGCTATGGTTATAATTCTACAGTTCTGCAAATTATTCATTATCTAAAGCCTTGGTTATTTTGGCTTCATTATATTTGCTTCATTTCCGTTTATCATGCTATCGCATTTGTACGGTGGTGTTATGAATTTGTGATTAATAATATTTTGTGAACTGTTAACACAATTCCACTGCTCTACTCATTTTCTGTCACAACACGTCATGCTGATAATCCTTATATCAGCTGTCCACCCACTACTGCCACGGTTAAATCCCTTCCTTCATTTTTTAAAATGCTGTGTATCTGTCAGCGGTTACAGCAAAACAAAGAACTAAGATGAGTGAGCTCATCAGCGGGGATCACTGCTGGAGATATGCCTGGATTATAAAAAAAAATACTGCGAGGTAAATATTTTTTCCATTAATGTCTAATTAGCCTAGCAGCCAAATGGCTAACTAACTCACAGCTTATTTGGTGCGATTAAGTAGTAATGCAGTTTTTGAGCATGTCGAAATGAAATAAACAGCAGGAAGAAACATGATACAAAAACTCTGTAGGAAAAACATAATCACGAAATGTTCTCCAAACCATGAAACTATCCAAACCAGTGGGTCAGTTTTGTTTTGTACTGACTGTCTGTCTAAAGCCTAATATTACTTACTCCTTAAAAATCTGAAAGTAAATAACCCTCAAAGGCAAGAACCGAAAATACCAGCTATAAAATACCAGCTGCACCTTTGATCGTATCGATGTGTTTTGTAAAGTGTGTTGTGTGTAAAGATGTAAGTCAATTCATGTGTAAATATCCAGAAAAACAACCTCAGTAATATTAGAATAAAAGCCTTTAAGTTGCTTATGAGTCTTGGGATAGCCGGGCAAACATCCAAGAAAAAAAAAAGAAAAGAAAAAGGCACTACAACCTAAAAGGAATAGACATCTTCAAAAAAACAAGATTCAAGATGAAAGTGATGGAAAGTGAAAGGAATTAACTTTTGGAACAATCTGAATAACGAAACCAAAACAAATCAAATCCCAAATGGGTATTTTTCTCGATATTTTGGCCTCTTGTCCACACATTAACAGTGTTAAGGATCTGTAGAAGCCAATAATGTAATAACAACCCATAACGTAATAAATTTGTCATTTTTTAAATTGTAATAGGCCCATAACGTAATAACTGGCCAATAACGTAATAAAAGTCCTGAACGGATAATGTAATAACTTATTACGTTATTGGCTCAGTTACAAATATTTTTTTTTACCTGGCCAGTAATGTAATAAACAGCCAATAATGTAATAAGTTATTACGTCATTGGCTAAAAGTTATTACGTTACCGGTTCAGGACTTTTATTACGTTATTGGCCTATTACATTTTAAAAATTTATTACATTATGGGTTGTTATTGCGTTATTGGCTTCTGCAGGATCTCTTTCCAAAGCAAATCTTTTGAAACTCCAGTTTGGGTGAATCTGTGTGGACGTGGGAAATGTATAGAATGGAAAACACTGGTGTCATATCTCATTTTGCACACGCCTCTTAATACTAATACCAACTGTGCGTGGCGTTGAAAATCCAGATATGAAGTTTCTTGAATGAGGTACATTTCAGGGCCGGCTCCTACATTTTATCGTTCTTCTTACTGTAGTGTTTTATTGAACCAAATGTTTTTGACAGATTGAATGTTCACATTTCTGAGCGATGATCCCCCCCCAGAGAAGGTGACGTAGGTTTTCCTTGACTGGATTCATCTCAGCGCAGCAGACTTCATCTATTTAACCTTCAGGGAAACTTCAACTGCTGCTGTTTCTACATAATGCGCCTGTGTTGCTTTTACAGGGTTTTTATATTGTTTAAACAGCCTTCATGCTAGTTTTTCGCTGTGTTTTGGAATTTAATTGTAATAAATGTATTTTGGTAATTATGTGCTTTTATAATGAATCCTCTGTTAATTGTGTTTTTATCTGTGTCGGTTCTGGGCTTTTCAGACTGGCCATGGAGACGCTGCAGTGTTTTTGTTTTTTAAAATTTTTATTAATTAATTTATTTGTTCAGTTTTGGGTTATATGCATGCATGGTGTTAGCCCTCTTTTTTCCAGTGATATTTTAATGATTTATTCTTTTTTTTTTAATGAAAACCCAAAGTCAACATAAATTTTTTTGTTATTTTACACTATTGTATATGTGCTTCATTTTAGTCTTTTTATTCCATATTAACTGTTCTGTGTTGATTTTAGTAAATAACTGTTTAAACTAATAATTTTATTTTTCTTTATTTCTAAATATTTTTTTTTATTTTTAAATAATTAATTTAGTATTATGACTTATTTATTCTCTCTCTCTCTCTCTCTCTCTCTCTCTCTCTCTCTCTCTCTCTCTCTCTCTCTCTCTCTCTCTCTCTCTTGTTTTTTGGGTTGTTTTTTTTAATCTACACCCATGAAAGTACAAGTTTCTGCTTTTTTGCATGGAAAAAAAGACTTGTTTTTAACAAAGCTGGGAAACTCTTGTCCTTGAAAGTGGACAAAAACTCAAGAGGTTAACAAAGCTTTATTTCTAAATAGAAGCTGTGTTTCTGACAGCTTTTTACAAGTGGATTTGAGCGAGTGTGAGTCAGTTACCTCTCACAGTCAATATGTGATGAACATATGGATTAGCGTATGACCTGCAGTAGACCGAGGTCAGCATAAATACCTTTGGGAGATGGCCCGCATCCACATAATGTACAAAAAATACACTTCTACAACCTGAACCAACACCTTTACAAACTCAGGTTTATAACTTAACTTGTTGTTCACCTCCATGAAATATTCAAGTCTCTGCATAGTCTACATCCAGTTCTATTCATGGTGTCCACAGTTTGAAGTCCAACAGAAACAATGCTTTGTCAGTGGTTTGCAGTGTTGGGAGTAACACATTACAAAAGTAATGCATTACTGTAACAGATTACTGTAGTGTAAGGCATTATTAATCAGTTTTCAGTAATATTTTACTTGGTACATGTTCAATAGTGCTTGAGTTACAAAACACTTTTCACCCATAATTTAACTGCTCAAATGGGAAACAAAAAAAAACCAACAAGACCATGAGACCTAAGGGAATCAAAAGGGAATCAGTGTTCAGCCACTGGGTGAAGATGTCAGAAGACAGTCCATTGTCCACATGGACGTATGCTCATTATTAACCCTAACCCTGCTTTACAAAAGCTAGTTAGTATGATCCCCGTATCAACAATGACAAGCTAAGCTAATGTTTCCGTGACTAGTTAGAATGCTTCAAAATTGCAGATTTATCTACCAGTGTCATCGGTGCTGCGCCTCCTGTTTGAACATGTAAAATGTTGGAATAAATGCAAGTGTTCCTGCTGGGGTTCAAACATTGTACACCGTGGTGTTACTTTCTGAGCTTTCTGTCCATATGTACTTCAGGGCATAAATTTGGGTTCTACTGTGCACACGCCATTTATGAGGAGAGTCTGTATGTAACTGAAAAGTAATACAAGAGTCATGTAACACATTACAATTCTGAGCCAGTAATATTGTAAGGTAAGGAATTACTATACCAGTATCTGTAATGCATTAACAGTTTGAAGTAGGTTGCACACCACTGGTGGTTTGGGCATTTGTACCAGTTTGTAGTAATTTTTGTGTGGAGATATTTTGTAAAGCAAAGGTGGTTGGGAAAGTTAATGTGAACAGAACATAAGCTTTCATGTTTAATGTGCAACCAATGGACTAAAACTGTAAGTAGATTGTTTTTTCGATGTTTCTTTTTAAACTGAAAAGAAAACCTCATCATAATCCCTCCGTCGCTGAGGACACATAGAGAGATTTTTGATTATATTTAGATCTCCCAGAGGTTTCCTGTTGTTCAGCTTCAAACACCTTACCCGCAACCACCTGCTGGACCAAGGAAATCAACAAAAGGGAAAGAGAAATGACAGGGGACACCAACACTCAGCAGAGCCGAAACTGATCCAAATCAAATTAAACTGGCTGTTGGAAGTACACATGCCGAGAAAGAACCAAAAAAATGGTCAACTTTAACACGCCGTTCCTTTCATTTGTTAACCTCCATAGAAAGGTGTCTGCAGGAGTGTCTGTGTACACAGAATTTCAGTGTCATCTTCCAGTGTTTCCTTGGTGACTGATAGATAGCATGGTTTTGATAATATGTAATGTTTGGTAGTGTGTGACATCTGCTGGACAGTCCAGACACACTGGACATGGACGTCTGCAGCAAAGAAACTGGACGCCACAGGCAGACCACAATTGCATTCATATCAACTAAATTTAATTATATTTTGAAAAAAAACCACACTCCTGCATTATGTTTATTAAAAATATAATTAGTGGCTTTATTATCAGTGAGGAATCTGAAAATTTAACATAACCAACTAACTATTAATGTTTTATAGTTAATAGCTAATAAAAGCATTTTTGCTCCATTTTGGTTCATGTATTATAGTACCAATGGGACTTGAGATGGAAATTAGCTGTATATGGCTATAATCTGTTGTATTTAAGGGAAGATGTCCATTAATGCGAATTGTCCCGTTTAAAAAAATAAATAAATCATTCATTCAAACATGCATTGAGTTTTTTGTGAGACTTTTTAATAAACCAAACCCTGGTGTGTTTCTCTAAACCCAATCACTGCTGTCAACAAAATAAGACGGTGAATATTGCTGTGAACAAAACCAAATCTTACTGAAAATAATATTGGTGATTCTTGTGGCATAGCAAAGTACACAGCATGGCAAAAAATAAAATAAAAACTGGATTTAACTAAGAAAAGAACTCAGATCTTTTCAATGAATATTTTTGCAGTAATTAACATGTTTGTTTGTTTTTTTACTTTAACTGATGTATTAGCTTTTCATTTCTTAAACAACCATCAGTTTGACACAGAGAATTTAGGTAAGACTGTGTTTCAATAGACAAAGGTCATGTGGTCTGATGAGTCCAGACTGATCCTCTTGCAGAGGGATGGATGCATCAGAGTGAGCAGAGAGGCTGATGAAGTGATTACCCATCATGCCTAGTGCCTACAGTGCAAGCCTGTGGGGCAGTGTTATGATCTGGGGTTGCTTGGTTAGGTCTAGGTTCAGCAACCTTCGAAGAAAAATGACAGAGATAAATGTCATGATATTGCACAAGGTTATTGAACAATGCATGCATGTTATAATCAATTAGAATGTGTGACTTTATTTTAGACAAACTGTGTATGTTTCCCATGAGTAAACAGTAGTGGAAAAACTATCCCTTACACCATCTTAAATATTATCACATAATATTTGGAGAATATTTGTGTGTGTGCTTCAGAAGGTGTGGCTGCAGACAGAAATTGTAAATTATTATTATTATTACCCCACCCCCCCAAAGGGAAGGCGAAGGGTATTGTTTGTTGGTTGGTTTGGTTTGGTTGGGTTGGGTTGTTTTTTTTTGTTTTTGTCTGTTTGTCAACAACTTTACATAAAAACTACTGGACCAATTTCCATGAAATTGTCAGGAAAGATGCAAGGTGGTCCAGAATAGATTCCATCAAATTTGGTGAATGTAGGTCAAAGGTCAAGGTCACCAAAAATGTGTTTTTGCAATGATAAGATTGGGCAAATCAGGTAAAACATTTCCAAGGGGCGGGGTTTGTTGTGCTTGGAACCACTTGTTATTATATTATTGTGAACAAGAAAAAATAAGAAAATGTAATTCTTGACAGTTTCAACATGTCATGCCCTGGATGTGTTTTACCTTACTGGAAACATCCAGTTTCCTCAATGAAACAGAGCATGTGCATGTAGGTTTGGAGATTGGAACAACACTTGGCAGAGTTCATTGACTTTAGAGTGATTCTTAATGCAATATATCATAAATGCATGGGGTGAACAAAAAGTTTTTCTATTGCTGTATGTTCAATAGTAACATTTTCAACATCTTCAAAATCAAACTGATTAAGCACATTTTAGTATAATATAGAAAGAAAATGAAATTCAAACACTGATGTGTTTATGTATAAGGAACTATAGGCCTATGTGCAGTTACAATTTGAATTAAATATGAGACTCCAGCCTACAGGGGATCATGTTTTAGTTGCTGCTCAAACCATTTTACAATATATTACATATTAAGCTTCTGAATGGCTGAAATGTGGCTGCAGAGAGGAATTCCTTTTCCAAATGTAATATTTAAAGTATTATCAGTCACATTTTTTGGCATTTACCTTAGTCTGTATTGAAAGAACAACAATAGAGGAGATGAAAGGCTGAGCACGGACTGGTGGGGACTGTGACAGAATTGAAGGCTGCTCCTGAGGGCAGGAGGAGGATGCTTTTCAAAGCATGTTCCATTTGTTATGGTACTGAACAGACTATACACTGTTTCTCTTTCAGAGTGGTTACTGAATCTACAAAAGCGGATTAGGGCCACACAGAAAACAAAAATAAAAACAAACAAAAAAACAATAGGACGTTTTGAGAAAAAGTCATAATATTTTGAGGAAAAGTCAACATTATGAAAAGTTATGCAGACTCTAAACATATGCTACAAATCTGTCCTCGGGCTCCTATAAATATATCCATCCATATAGGGCACTCATAGAAATACTCTGAAATTCACAATTTCAACCTTAACCCATAAAGACCTAGACAGCCACCTTCAAACTAAACCATCTACTGATGTAAACTGTTTAAAACCTGTTGATCCACTAATCCTATCAATACATATAAATAATTGGAGTAAAATGCAGTTTGTCGTCTTTTCATGGTCATCAGATATGACCCATTTGGATGTTCAGAGACTCCATAGTTACCATGGAAACGCCATCATCTTCTACAACAGTAATTCACCAGTAAAACCCATGGAGTTTGACAAATAACAGTGGATGGACATACTGGGTTTATGTTCAGCTAATGATTCATTTGACTGAAAAAGTCACTTTTTCTTCAGTTTTCACTGTATCTGATACTAACCCTCAACATTAATCTGAGCTTTTATCAACATCTACATGATCAGTGAATTAAAACTAAGAAAATACCTGATTTGCACTGAAAAAACACAAAATACAGAACAGAATTTTACAATAAATGGTGCTAAATCACTTATAGAAGGTTAAATATAGAGAAAAAAAAATATTTGGAAAGTGTCAGAAAAGTAAGAGTGGGTCCTTATGGGTTAATGTGTCATTGGAGGACATAAGTGTGAAATTTTTACAAATATTTTATTGCTATGTAGAAAATCATCATTATCATCATCAAGAAGACGGGTGAAGTTATTACTGTAATTTCCCGTTCTTTGAGCTTATTATCATAAATAAAAAAATAAATAAAAATTCTTGAAATATTACAACTTCATTCTTGTAATTCTCCAAATATCTTGTTTTTTAAATCTTCAGTGTGGCCCTAAACACATTCATCCATAGAGTTGGATCTTCACTTGCCTTGTCTACTCATAAATAGGTCAACGTCATAAAACAGGTTTCCATATCAAACTAGACAAGGACAGGACTACTTGACATTACGTGTATTTTATGTGATTTAATTCTAAAAAGAGAAAATGTCACACCTTTAAAGAAGAATTTAAAGTGAAGAAAAAAATCTAAAACGAAAAGACATTCAGGCTTAAAAAAAAACAACAGAATTTGGAGGTACAAAGGTAAGGTACAGAAATCCTGTATCTGACGAGACAACAGATGCACCCTTCAAACACTTTCCTTTATCCTGCTTCCTTTGGCTATAACTTAATTATAGCTACAGTACCTTAGAAATCAGTCTTCGTCAGTGGTTCACGTCTCTCACAAAGAAGAAGAATACCTTAAGGCCCAAAAACAGAGGCTCGGTCTTTCACCCTTCAACTTCAATCAAAGGTTCTTAAGCCAATGAAGCATAGGGAGAACTTCTGAAGTATTTTTCTTAGAGTATAGCAGAAAAGAACTGACCACAACACCTGTCATGGAAAATCATCAGCCATGTAGCTCACATAGTGCAGCCGATGAAGTTTACCTTTCCCCTGTGGATACTACGGTCAGATATGGTTAGTGCATCAAGAGATGACGTCCTCCAGTTCAGTCCCAAGGCTTTCTTGAAGGCACTAAATATGAAAGTGTCCCCGGTGTCTAATGTCAGAACAATAGTGTTAACGCACTGAAAATGATGAGTGACAGAAGAGACGGAAATGGAGAAAGACCAAAAACTTTATGCAGATCTTATCTTTTATTTCGCACAGTAAGTCTAAAACTGAAGCAGTGAAAAAATGAATCTCTAACTTATATAATTTGTGCGATACAAAGTAACAATCAATCAATTTTGTTTGAATAACTTATGCATGTTTTGTAAGTAATGGCTTTATTTATTTGTTTGTTTATTGTCATTTATGGAAAGGACAGCATTCAAAAACACACTGATTTAAAAAAAAAAAAAAAAAAGAAAAGAAAAAGAAATAAAAACTTCCTTTTTTTATCTATACATATTTGAAGTATAGGCTGAATCCCAGTTCACCCCTTACCCCTCCTACTCCCCTACTAAAATTAATTATCTTTAGCAATTAACCCCCAAGTTGGTGATTCATGCAGCACATTTGTAAATGATAAACAAACTCCTTTTTTCCTTGACCTTATCGTCCAGATCTGATGTCAAAGCCTCCCATAACTTTTAGTGTCACTCACCATGGCTGCCATGTACATCATTCAGCTTGGACATAAGAATATATGTTTTTTCTGTCACTGAATGGGTTCTGTTTTATATTATAAGATGAACATTGCACCAAAAAACTTTTAAAACTTTCATGTATCATTACAGTGCAGCCTTGATAGTCGCCAACCAGGATCTAACAAGTAAGCAAGTAAAACCTTATTTATACTGCACATTTCGGTCCAGATGGAAGCACAATGTGTTGCACAAAGTGTGAAATACAAATTGCAGAGAAAACAAAACCTTCAAGCCATCATTAAAAGTGTAAAACATGACAAAATAATAATTAAAACGAGAATAAACTATAAAAGAAGGAAGCGAAACTGGTGCACGTGGCTCCATATCACAGAGAATTGAAATGGACTAACATCCTCCCAGGACCCAAGATGATAAAAATGGAATTTGCAGGGGAATTTTTTACTTTACAAATTACAGATATGGCAGATTTGCATAGGATTAGGATCACAGATGGCCTCTGCAATTAATACCAGACGTCTATAGTTAATACTAGGCCTGTGCAAATAGGACTTCAAACTAAAACTTAGTCAAATCTACACTAAAACTTGTCAGCTGATAAAAATAAAAAACAAAAATGCTTACGCTTTCCTGAAACTGAAAGTAAACCAAAACAAAAATTCTGAAACATGAGGGTTGAGTTCACGTCTAAGTCGTTCTCCATATTGCCCACTAGAGGAACATACGAGTTTAAAGTTCAACACACAGCACCAAGCACATTCCTCCTGTGTCCAGACTTTTATTTTGACACCCTAAGCTACTGAATTGACTTTTTCAGATTGCACTTGTGGTTTATAAGGCACTGAATGAGCTCCAAAACATTTCCCACTAGTTCACTGTTTATCAGCTGCAGACTTTGCTGATCATCTGCCAGCAGAATTTTCCCTGTTCCTTGAATGGAATCAAAATCTAGTGAAGCTGCTTTTAGTCACTGTGCCCTGAAACTGTGGAGCAGGCTGCCAGATGACCTGAGATGTGCCCCTAATCTTATCACTTTAAAGAGTAGGCTCAAAACATTCCTCTTCAGCCTGGCTTTTTATTAGTTTTTATCCAAAGCCCTTGTGTATGAGTGTATGAGCGCATGCAGGACTATGCACTCTGCTGTTGTTTTTGTTATAGCAATGGTGTGTGTGTATGTGTGTGTGTGTGTGTGTGTGTGTGTGTGTGTGTGTGTGTGTGTGTGTGTGTGTGTGTGTGTGTG
>JAPTYQ010000001.1:7291545-7302164 GCA_029814465.1 Ostorhinchus cyanosoma
CATTATTTGGATTTTTTTTCTTCCCGCAAAAATAAATAAATAAATAAATCTTCCCACGTACCCCCTACAATCACGTCCCATAGTTTGAGAAGCGATGGTCTAAGGGAGCAGTCTTGTTGAGTTTATTTCTATTGTTCTTATTGTTCTTCTATTGTTTTTAATTTTCACAATAAGTTATTACATATGAAAAAGGGGGGTGCAGAGATTTTTCCTCCTCCAAAGGGGGTCCAAGAATACTACCAGTGCAGTTATTAGTTATTAGAGGTTCTAAATAAAGTCAATGAGGTCAGTGTAACTCCTGGGAAAGTAAGGTTAATTTTTATTGTCCCTGTAGAGAAATTTAGACATCTATCTCATACTAGTACACACACAAGGAGTAGTGAATTAACTCAACATACTTATTCCTGATGGCGGTAGAAACATCCCACTACCACCCACCCTAAAATTTCATTCATTCATTTTCTGAACTCACTTTATCCTCATTCGGGTCACGGGGGTCTCTGGAGCCTATCCCAGTTACTTATGGGCGAAGGCAAGGTACTCCCTGGACATGTCACCAGTTCATCACAGGGCTGACATTTATTAGAACAAATTCCTTGAAATACAGTTCAGTCTCATACATATTGTACAATTCTTGTCTTATACATATTTTTTCCTGCTCATACACACACATGTGCTGGGAAAAGAAAGCAGACGGACAGAAAAAAAACAAACAAATAACACCCCTCCACAGGTCAGCAACATATCTTCTTTGCCAGATATGACTTAACAGGGAAACATCTTTCCAAGTAAGTTTCCATCTGGAGTTCCATATAGTCCACAGCTTTCAATCTGTGGACCAGTGAGTCCACAGTGTGTGGGCGGGGTTTAAGCCAGTTTATAGTGATAAATTTTATGAGCTAGTGATGCAAGAACAAGAACTAGAAGCATATACTGTATTTCCCACACTATAAGGCGCACTTAAAAGCCTTTAATTTTCTCAAAAAATCGATGGTGCACTTTATAACCCGGTGCACCTTATGTGTGCACTGAGTTCCAAAATCTGTAAAAATGTTGTTATACGATTTTAGTAAACGCTCCGCTTGATTGACCATCAGACCATTTCCCGCTGACATAGGGATGTAATACGTACACTATGTACACTGGCAGCGATAAACCAATTAGAGAACATTACATAAAGCTACGTACAGTACATACGCTTAGCTCCGCCACGCCTTCGGTAGGTAGGTATACTGTACTACCAGTATGCAGCAAAACAACATTTGTTTAAGAGACATGCTTATGAGGCACAATTCAAATGCTTTGACTCTTGTCCCAGCTTTCATGAAAGTCGGCATCATTGCTGAACAGCCACCTGGCAACGAGACTGACTCCGACAATGAGGAGAGGGAACCCAGCATGTTTGATAGTGAAATTGCCCAGCTGTTCGATTTAGATACAGAAGATGAGGACTTCAATGATTTGTGACAAAAGATTGATCAAAAAATAATGTGTTTTTAAATACGTAGTAGAAAAAAGTTTAACCAAACTCAGTGTTTTGCTTCCATTACTATGTTTTAGCATGCGCTGAATAAATCGGTGTTCCTCATGTATGGCTTAAGTACAGAAAATAGACCCCGTAATTGAGACTGCGCTTTACAGTCCGGTGTGCCTTATGGTGTGGAAAATACGGTATATAGTTGTTTTCCTCAATCACTCTGAACATACATTCCCTAGAATTATCTGGCATGGTTCTAATGGTGTCACTCCTGACATATTTCTGCTGTTAAAACTGTATTTGTAAAGTTAAAATGACATGTCTATGGGCTTCTCACAGCATTGAAACAATAACTTAAGCCCCTTTTACACAGCACTTCTGTCACAGGAATATTTGGCCTTTATTCCGGAACAGCGTCTATATAAATGAAATGGTGGGATCATTTGGTCCCACTTTTATCACAGCTCTGTAATGCCTCTGGAGGTGGTAACAGAGCTGTGATAAAGGTGGAATCATGAGTCTGGGACGTTATGTGAAAGGAACACTTCTCGTCTCGCAAGTAATTTTTGATGACGGCAACCCCCCGCCTGAGAGACAGCAGACGCATTTTTTTTTTATTTTTTGTTTGCAATTAGTGCTGGTCGGAAAAGGCACTTTGTCATCTTAGTGGTGGTCGAAATTTCTGTGTGCTGGTCAGGCCCGACCGTCGCCGACCGGCAGTGGCAGATCACTGCATATGCACTCTATACACTGTGCTGCACCACCCCTTTGATTCCGGAACGCAGATCCACTGTGTAAAAGTCCCAGCTCTGTTACTCCTTCAGCTTGGCTGTGAAAATCAGTCAATCATGGCAAAAAGGTGAGATCACCATCTTGCCTTTTTTCTAGGATCTGTGTGTAAAAGTGGCTTTAGTTACAGTTAAAAAGTGCTTTATTGATCTACCGACTCATTATTTTGAGGAAGAAACTGATTGTTGAACGGACATCATTTAGAGGCAGGATTTTTGGGGCAGGGTATTACAGTCTAAAATACGTGTGCATTGGCTTCAGTTTCAGCTGTAGTTGTTACCCCTCATCAGGAACCCAGGTGAGCACATGGATTGATAATGCTTCCACACTCACGAATCCAGCTCTATAGTCAACCTTCGGACATACAAGTAGTTTTTATCTTCTTACTTATTGTAACTCTGAAAAAGATGCATAAGCAAATAAGCCGATTTCTCAACCTACTGAAAGCCAGGTAATTAAACAGGAGATTTAATCCCTTATCGTGTCAAATGGTACTGTAGTAGAGCAGCACCAGGGGATGTCTGAAACAAATTAGTTGCCACACAGGTTTTTTGGGAGGAGGCCTGAGCCCTGGGGATTGTCTGCCTCACCCAGCTGGTAATTCTGTCTTGCTTATAGCAAAAAATCAGAGGGGAAATGAGCACTGAGAATATTTCTAAGTGAGAAACAAATCTGTGTTATCTAATTATTTGAGTTTTGGAACAGCCAGCTGTTATTTATATTTTTACCAGGAGGCATAAACACTCACAAGCAAATCACATTTACCCAGAGTGCTGCGTCAGTTTTTGCCCAGGTATACTTCAACAGGAGCTGTGCTGTTATAAGACTCCCTGTAGGGTTTAAGGGCAATGAAAGTGCTCCCATTTTCTTCTTTTTGCAGGCATCAAACCTGTGACCTTTAAATCACTGGAGATTCTGTCTCAGCCTTTTCCACAGTGCTGTTATACAGGAGCTGTTTCTTCTTTGGATTTTTCTCTACCTATTAACCTGCCCATAGAGACTCCTGACCGAACTTACACTGGCACTAAATTTAATAAAGACACAACATAGAGAAAAGCTTAAATTGTGTTAAGTCTAACATTACTAGATCTGCTCTGTTCACTCGGGGTATGATGGATAGGCGGCAGTGAGGAGCTACTCCACAGCAGTCTGCTATAAGGGCTTGAATGAGCTGCGGGAGAAGATTGCTGCCATCTGATGAGTTGCTGGGCTGTTAGGAAACCTTTATGCGGCAAAATGTGACATTCCTCAATCTTCTCCTTATCAAAAAAAAGAGGTAAACTTACTCCTTAATAAGAAACTCCATGTCTGCGATCAATATCTCAATCAGCAGTTGTTTGCAGCTTGTGAGTAATCATCCTCTTCAGCTATCGTTTTGGTCAGATAGACGTTACAGTATCTTTACCATCAGTGGGTTTGTGTTTAAGGAGGCCCAGGAGAGCTCTGAAGAGAACTGGAGGTGAAAAGGCGGACTACAGATGTAAATGTAAACCCAACGGCCACAAGTGGAAGATCAATAAAACCATGACAGAGTTGAGAAGCGTTTCTGCAGAAGTTCCACGGGTCCTTCTGAGGGTCAGACTATTCCGTTTATCTCTCTTAAATTGACAGATTAATGCGTTTTATTTTGTATCTCGTGTTCTGCTACAGTAAGCTATCTCTCGTCCTTAGGCATTGCCCGGAGCTGCTCATCATGACACGTAAAGAGATACATCCATCCTCTGGCAGGAGCTAAGCCAATGCGTAAACTGAAATCAAATTAAACATCACAGGCTCCGATGAACGTAATGATGGTGATTTTACAGCCGTCATTTCAGAGCTTTTCAGCCTCTTCAGAATAACTCTACTGAACAGCACCAACAGTGTAAGTAACACCATGTGATCAGGATCATGTTTTTGTGTTTTTGAGCAAATGGAGAAAAAAAATGAATAATGTTAGCTTTAATAAGATGACGAGACAAGGGTACATTCGGGGCAGATTGCTCATGAAATGATACCGAGGGACATGAAGGGAATTTTAATGGCCTGATTCTACGTACGTGTTAGATTTCATATTCTTGTCAGTCCTGTTCCTTTTTCTGAAAACACCTTTTATGGCCAATGACTGAACTAAAGGCCAGGCGTGTTCATAGCACAAAATATACCTTTGCACATCAAAACCCATCTCTCCTCGGGATTATCTCCATCGCTGCTATTCCCACTGGGAGACATCCTGATGAGGAGCCAGAGCACCAACTGGTTGGACATGATAACCCAGCATGTGAGCACACCATCACAGTCATTATACAACCACCAGCAGAGGCACAGATAAACTCATTCCCCATTTTCCACACCTTTATTTCCCCAACAAAAGATGAGAGGTTCTACTTTAAGGTTTATAACTTAAAGGGAATGGCTTTAAGTCATTAAGAAATGTTTCACAGGTGACTCCTGAACCACTATCAGTGCAATCTCCAAACAACACGGCTAAGAAATACAACATGCGAATAAACACGCAAATGGGATTTTCAAGGAATACACAGTCAATACGAGTTGAAGCAGCAAGTTATGTACAAATCCCATTACTTGGTGGTAAATCATCAGTTCACTTTTGGCAGCTCTTTCTTGAAGAGAACATGCATTTATGTCATTTGATATGAAGTTTTTTCCAGAAGTTCGGAGAAAACAACTATGTGTCACATATTAGGTTTCTTTAAATGGAGGTAAAAGAAAAATAAAAAGCAAACAACTCAAAATATTGACAGTTTTTTTGAGAAAGGGGGATTACTATAGACATTATGTTGGTCTATGTGCTATTAACTTTTTTTTTTCCACTAAATCGTTGTTGTTGTTGTTGTTGTTGTTCAGAGATAAAAATGTGTTAAATCTCACATAATTCGATGAGAAGACTTGGAAAATAACTGATGGATGTATTTTGGGTTATATACTGTTGCCACTAAAGTTGGAATAAATATTTTTCTCTCTTCTTATGAAATGATAGTGACAACAGTTGCTTTTCCATTGATCCTCAAATTGCACAAGTATAACCTGTGCATAAAATTTTACCTGATGGGAAAAACAACAATTTTGCCAAAACTCTCATTTTTGTATTGGCATTTTTGTATTATTCAGACTTTAATGTTAAGTGTATAATGCAATGTTATTACATATATTCTAGATTTCTTATTACATATATTCTAGATTTCTGTCCTTTTACATAATTTATAAATCTATGTGTTTTGAAGTAGATCTGGTAACTCAGGGACAAACATTACTATTAAGTAATTCCCATTCTGTCATTAATTCATAGAATTTAACATTGACCAAACATTCTATCTTGTAAACTGGAGCCAACTAGACTTGTTTTTTTCCGTACTAGTGACCCAAATTTGGTATGGATCCCAGATTTATTTATCAAAGAGAGATAGTTAATCTGTACAAACTCCCTCAAATGTTTAATATGTCTTACTTCATGTCAGGCGTGTAATAATCTCTAAAGCTGTTGAGTTATATTGGTTTTAGTAAGCAAATACAGGGTTCCTCCACTTACCGCTGTCACTGAACTGATTTTATTAAAACGAATTTATTAAACTGTGAAATATGAAAAAGCAGCAACTTGACTCTGACTGAAACAATGTGTTTTGTCCTCCTATCATCATAAGCTGGAAAGATAAAAACCTTTCCTCTGTCTGGAGAAGAAACTAATCCACAGCTCACTTGATAAAAAATGGGGCTCTGTTCTAAGATCCCTATACATCCGCTCCTCTGTCCCCATTCTTGCCCTCAATTCCCAAAGCAATCTCAAGTCAGTGGTTCTATTAAAACAATACTGTCTCATGCAAATTGCGACTGTCAAGCCCCCTGGTTTTATTCTTTGTCCTTACTACTGCTCTCCAATGCTTTAATGGAGACTGTGCCAACTAGGCCTCGCAGCACCAGCCAGGATCAATGGTATCAATAAACCAATCTAACAATGATTGCCGCCACCTTCCAGCTAAAAAGAGCTGGTTGTGACATTGAATGGATGAGCACTTCATTCAGAACTGCAGCCAACAAATCAGTGTATTACAAAAAGGGCCAGCAAATCTAACCTGCACCTGTGAAGCTTCCAGATCACACAGTTTATTAAAAAAACAAAACAAAAAAAATTATCCTAAATGGCAGGTGGCAGGTTGTGTTATTATACTATTTAGCGCTAATGACCGAATGTGTAGCATTTCAGCTTCTGCTGAAACAGACTGTGGGGATTTTCAGACAAAAACAAACAAACAAACAAAATCTCTACATCGTCTCTGATTCATTAGCACCAGTGTAATTAAATGGCTGATTTACATGCCGGACACTTGGGCACTGTTCGCCTCCCCGCATACATTAGTCATAAGGTGTTGCGATGCGTTCAGGGGCACTTGCAGAGTACCCCGTCGAGTTCATTAGGAGTGCTGCGTGAACTGAGGAATACTCTTTCCTTAGCTCACCCGATTGACTCGACTGAAGTCCAGTCTCTCAGTAATAAGGCCTTTTCTGTAAGTCTGTGGGTGGGTCTCAGTCAGCCATTCACAGCTTTATGAATAAAATGAACTCAAAGTGAATAGAATGAATTGATCAGCTCAAGGTCTGAAGCTCGGCTGGTCAAAAGGATAGCATGAAAATTGAATGCACCTATCTTCAGAGGTGCTTTATTAATACAGTTGAAGGCTGACATTACTGATGTGATTGTGTTTTGCAGAACTTGACTTCAACTGACTATTTAATGTCAAGCAGCCATGAAAAATATTCAAGGAAAATAAACAAGTACACCACAATCTGGACAAAGGGAACATAACAAAAAATCTTGGACTGAATGCCTCAGAGAATAAAGTGATGGAATGCAAGCGCAACATTTCCTTTCTAACGTGTTGTGTGAAACCTTTAAAAGGAACCCCAACTACGAAGACATGTTGGCACTAAAACATTTACTTTGTCGTTATTAATAACATCATGTCAAAAAAACATTCCTAATGTTTTCGTATTTATATATTTACATTGAAAATCCATTCACTCGTACGCCGCCATTGTTGTTTACATCACAACGCATTCTGGGTAGTGACGTCAAATGGTTGTTCTAAGCCAGCTGAAAACAAGCTCACAGACCGGTAGCGGAATGAACTGGTCTGTTCAGTCTTTCCAGTTTGAACCTGAGCGAATACAGACACAAAATGAAAGAGAAGAAAACACCAACCGACATTTAGAAGAAAATGAAGACGACGGAAGACGTGGTGGCAACAGTGGGACAAAACAAATGGTGTTTGTACGGGAACTGCTTTCCGATACTAACAGAGATAGAGAGCGTTTGTTACAAAGACTTCAACTTTATGTCAGCCACTGTCCAAGGTACTGATCCACGTAAAACTGAGCATATCAGTAGCCTGCAACTGTCCTATAAACATTTAGAAACACATATTATGACACTGTACACTCTGCCACTTCATATTGTAATGGTATTTTTCTTTCCTTGCCTAACTGTACCTTTACTTATTGTTGGTTCTGTTTTTATTCTCTTTAATTTATATATTATTTATTTATATTTTGTCTGTATATGTTCAGTTTTATTTATTCTTGTAGTTTTTACATCCTCTTATCATAAGTCTATGGTTATTATGTCTTGGAATGTCTGATGTTTTGTATATTCTTGTTATATTCTATTTTTTGTATGTTCTATCGATGAATAATAAATAGGCTGATGCTACTGGTCCGGGCCTGGACCCATGTTGCTGCTAGCTATTTGTCCGGCACTTCCTGTGTACATGTGCAGTGAGCCATTGTCTAATAGTAAGTGCGGCTGGAAGCTTAATCATAACCATAACCGTAACCGATATTTGTTCAAAAATGTGTCTTAAGTGTAATATCCAATGCTGTTACATATACAAAATGTATAATAAAAATTAAAAAATAAATAAATAAAAGTAACCCTAACCCATTTTAGCGCTAAAGGATGCTGGCACAGTGCGTATGCTAACCAGAATTACTACGGACAAATAGCAGTAGTTATGGGTCCGGACCTACATACACTTCCTAATAAATTCTTAAGGAAAACACCAACTGTCCACTCACAGGTTTTGTCGTCGTTCCAGGTGAACTGCCCGTGTCCTCATCTGTGTCCAGTGGGTATTAGTCCACGTCCATCTCCAATACTTGTGCACATTTGCCCAACGTCTTCTGTCTTTGGCGTTTCCTCTTCCGGTTTACACTCCCCAGTCGTAGTTGTTTCGGCTCCTTGTGAGAAAAAATGGTGCTCACGGTGTTTGACTTTAACCTCCCGTCGTTTATAACCGGAAGCACCCATGAGTTCTTTCCCCAGCTGTAGTCGGTGACAGTCCTTCAAAGCGTCCGGGCTGAAATGGCGGGAACAGCCGCAGGTCCATGGGAAGTCGGACACTTCCACACGCCTTTTTCCGGTTGTTTTCTACTTTTCTTTTCTTGTTCAAAGTTGTGGATACATACATCGGTTCCATTGTTGCCTTTAGACTGGAAGTTACAACCAAAAGCCGGCATGCAAAGCCTACAAAAGCAGGCATTTTGTAGTCATTTTTCTCCGTTAAAAAAACAGTTGAGCAGTTGAACGTTTGCTTCCTATTGACTGAGGTACAGCCTTTTGAAGTCAACCTCCCAGAATGCAATGCGCGCAAAATAATGGACGCCCTGTTAATAGAATTATTATTAACACTTTTTTATATAAATAAAATACATACTTATATAGTATTAATCCTTTTATTTAGTAGTAGAGTTAAGTCTTAGTATTTTAAAAATCTATTGGTCTCTATAGTCGGGTTCCCTCTATGTGTAGATTTTTTTTTTTTTTTAATTATACCTGCCATCTTTTTGTAAATCCCCAGTAACGCCTGCTGCCACATTCATTTCTCATTAGACACCTCAAATGTAAGTTAATTGGTATCAAAATCTATTTGACCATTTTCTGAACCACTTGGTCCTCATGAGGGTCACGAGGGTTCTGGACCCTAACCTGAGTACCTACAGGTGGAGGTGGGTTCCACCCTCATACAGACGAACAAATATTCACTCTCATATACAGTCCTGTGAACAATTAAACTTATTAAGTTGTAATGACCCAAGCATCCACTGCTGACCAAAACCATCTGCTGATCTAACCTGTCCTCTTTTTGTTATGCATGAAAGGAAAGATTATCAATGAGTTCAGCAATGTATCTTACTATTTTTATGCTGATGACATTCAGCTCTACTGCTCCTTTGAGCAGATGGAGCTGTATAAATTAGATCATTTTACTGCCGGCTTGACTGCCATCAAGAAATGGCTAAATAACAACTTCCTGCAACTGAACAGAAACATTGATTATGGCTCCTGACAGTGATATTCCCCTCATAAAACAACCTCTCAGTCTCTTAGGCCCCTCTGTCCAGTCTAGCCTACGTAACCTAGGGGTTTCCTTTGACAAAGCCATGTCCTTGGACTGTCACTGTAAGCAGTTACTTAAAAAAACTGCTTTTATCACTTATGAAATTTTTCAAAGCTGAGAGTCTATGGTTTCAAAACCTGAAATGGAGATGGAGATGTTTCCTCCCGCATTGATTATTGCAATGGTCTTTTTTATGTGTTTTAACAAAAAAGCGGTCAATCGCCTACAGTCTGTGCAAAATGCAGCAGCAAGGCTTTAACAGGAACCAAGAAAAGGCATCACATTACCCCGCTTTTATATTCCCTCCATTGGTTGCCACTCAGTTTTAGAATTCAGTTTAAGATTCTAGTTCTTACCTTTCAAGACCTTCATGATCAAGCCCCTCTGTACATAGTTGAGCTCCTGAGACCCTATTCTCCCTTGCATTCATTAAGGTCATCAAACCAGACTCTTGATGTTCCCCACACCCACTTCAGAACCAGAGGAGAATGCTCTTTCCAAGCCAAAGCTCCAGGCCTGTGGAATGCACTACCTCTAACTACCAAGCATCGAGTCCATCCTTTAAGGAGCTCAAAAATTATCTCTTTAGGCAGGCATTTAGCCCGGGTCCATGTTTTATGGGCTTGTGTTATTGTCTGTTTCTCTGTACTACTGTTTTTTTTTTTATCCTGGTGGATGTGTGACATTTTTTTTTTTTTTATCTTAAGCTTATATTAACATTTTATTCTAAACTGTAAAGCACTTTGTGAATTTATATGAGATATAAGAGCTATATAAATAACATTTACTTACTTATATTGTTTATATTACAAATATATTTCTGGCTTGATAAACTCAGCTGGGTGTACGAACATACATACATCCACACATCCGTCCGTCCGTCCGTCCTTCTATCTATCTATCTATCTATCTATCTATCTATCTATCTATCTATCTATCTATCTATCTATCTATCTATCTAT
>JAPTYQ010000001.1:7302748-7326935 GCA_029814465.1 Ostorhinchus cyanosoma
TCTATCTATCTATCTATCTATCTATCTATCTATCTATCTATCTATCTATCTATCTATCTATCTATCTATCTAATGCTATATTATGCAGAATATCAGCTGTTCTATTTGTCCACTATGTTTTGCTAGATTGTCCCTTATAAATAAATGAATAATAATAATGTCCCAATATTTTGTGCATATATTGAACCTCATGCTCTGTATTTCCGACTGAAAACTGCAAAAGGTGATATTTGTTCCATGCTGCAGTGTTTGTTGCTCCACTATTGTAAACAAGGGAATCATTCCATCCCATCTGTACAGTCTATTTATTATCATTAACTGTACTGTAAATTGTGTCGTACTAGGCATCTTCAGCCTGAAGTCATTCGGATGTATTCATGGGGGGTTCGGGGAGGGTACCACCACTATCAGTGCAGACAGTTTTTCATTTGAAATATTTCATGAGAAACAGCAAAAGTCTCCTGCAGTTAATTACACTTTTTCATGAAGCTCTGCTATAAAACATTTTTGTAAAACCAGATTACCAGCAGCAGAAGGCCAACTTCACCCTGCTCTACATCTTAACATATGAGTCAAACCAAAGCATAATGCAGCTTTGCAACTTCAATGCAAGAAGAAACTTCTGAGCTTCTAAACAAATAAGCTTTCTGTTCCACTGTCAGTCATTATGTTAATTCACTAATGCAGATTAAAAAGTAATTGTTAACAATGTGTACACAGAATAATCTGCCTTGGCTGACTGCTGTGGAGCAGATAAGAATAGGCTGTAGAGATGTCCAGTGTAGGGCATTATATGCTTCATTACACACTTTTGTTCCTAGTGCAGTAATTTAAAAAGATTCAGTAGGTGTACAACCAACTGTAACCTCCTTCCCTTTTCATTTTCCTCCACTAGGACTAATTTCACCTTGTGTACAGTAATGAGGTGTTATGTTAACCTTTACAGCTTTTTGTGGAACTTGTGGTCCATCTTAATTAGAGGCTAAACTGAAACTGAACATTTATTGTTGTGTCATTACCACCCGGTATGTTCACTGTGCTTTTCTATTTAGGATCAGGTCACTTTAGTTCATATTACTACATATTTCGGTCAGAAATAGTGCATATAGAGATACAGAACATTTGTAAGGTATACAGTCAGAAAGCTAATGCTTACTGTTTGCATTATTAAAGGAGTGATGTTTTGCTTTTAAATGGAATTATGAATATTAAAACATTTCCCTGTGGTCTACATAAACTGTAAGTGCTCTGCTTGGATCTGAATTCTTCATTAATTCAACTCCACAGGTCCATCTTCAACCTTATTTCTGAGTAATGACAACAGAGGTCATTTTGAATACTGGCCCTTTAAGTGTACAAGCCACTTCAGGCCCCGCCCCCTCCAGGTTGTTGGCTGTGCTGTTCTGTTCCATTCAAAGAACAACTGAACATTTTAGGTAATCGGCTCAAAGTTTGGACATAGTTTCAGTATGAACTACAACCGCTGCTGCTGATAAACAATTATGTTGTACTCGGAGAAATGTTCGTCAGAAGTCTTGACCTTATATGTGCAAATGTCATGAAGTAACTAGTTATAGATGTAACGAATTGAGCAGGAATTGAATCAGGTTGTAGAAATCCACTCAACTTTTGCCAAAATGAATATAAAGATAGCTTTGCAGCTGCTGGAGGGTTCAAATTCAAACTATGAACTATTAGGGTCCAAATACACAAATAAATGTATGAGACTAATAAAAGGGGGTTTAGCAAAATCCGACCCCTTTAAACTACTAGAATTTTGCAGAATTCAGATAAAATGAATATAGAAATAAAAAAAAAATTTAATTTCAATAGTTTTCCACCACAAAAGGGAATAAATATTTACCTGTAAATATCTAAAATTATTTTTGCTTTAAAAAAAAAAGTCACCAGATTGTGTATTGGAAAATTCTACTGTTATTTGTCTTCTACAGATCAATGAATTGGTTCTATCCATTTGAGTTCAAACATAAATGCAGAGGCAGGTCTTAAAATTAAATTCTAATTACATGTCACTCAGCCTGAGGGAAAAGGGAGGCATCGTTGGTTTATCAAAGCTACTAAAACCCCATACTTTAACTCCTACACTGTTAACTCAGTCTAAATAACAGTGTGTTAATTGGCACAGGCTCTAATCAGCATTCCCCACATAACATTTGATACCTTTCACAGCTCAGAATAATTCTATATGTGCCAAGTTCTTTTATATTTTAACTTGTTTTATCCATTTGATTTTATGGTTTTATTAATTTAATACTTTTTTTTTTACTGCACTTTCAGTCTTCTGTGCAGCACTGTGGTTGTTTTAAAGTGCTTTATAAATAAAGTTGGATTAAATGGGAATATATATATATATGTATATATATATATATATATATATATATATATATGCTTAGTTTTATATTCCTTATGGTACCTAAAAAAACAAAACAAAAAAACATCCAGAAACTTCTATAATGAGACAACATCTGTTTGTGCCACGTGAAAGTACAGACAACACAACAGGAAAATGATATGAGAAATATTTCTTATTCAGGTGGACAGCCGGTGAAATGTGTGATGGAATACAACTTACAGCAGGAGAATAACAGAACCAAACAGATCACCAAGTTTACCATGGCATCGTTCCCTTTAACTGTCAAAGTTGAGTAATGGAGAAAGAGAAGACATCTATAAAATGTTCACTCTGTGTACAATGAGTTGCCTAGAATACCAGAAGACACTATTATTTATTCGCTCTTTATGTGCAAGGTACAAGATCATGGCAGAAATTACAATATAAACATTCCATGTGCGCTTTGCAGATGAAATAATCGTGGTCTATAGACACTGTAGGGCATTTCCACCTCAAGGTTCAGGCTGTTCATCTGTTCAATTTTGGAGCGGAGGGGGGGAGGGGTGAAAGGTCGGGTGCCTCCTCACACAATTTACAACAGCTTCCTCTTCTCAAACTCCTACAGAGGTGGACAACAGAGAAGAAGGAGAAAGAAACAATGTGAAATAAAGTGAACTAGGCAGAAGTGAATGATTTATTCATGCTGAATTCACACAGTTCGGTTTTGATCCTGCGCATCAGATCTGCTGTTGAGGGGGAAACCGAGGCGGCTCGAGCTTTGGAGAGCCTGTTGTTTTTTCCTGGAGAGTGCAAATCATGTAGTGCGTACGTGTCACCGAGTTCCAGTCGTCAACATTAAAACGGCTTACTTCCCTCTGATTGATGGAGACTACACATCTGCAAAATCTGATTTATGGGAGGTTACAGTCACTGTGTTTATCAGCCTAGTCCAACCATGTGACTATAAATGAGAAAGCATTATGTTAGCCATTAAAAAGGATGTAGCTATTTACATATTCAATTTGGAAAATATCACACAAACCGTAAGATGATAGAATACGTCGTTCCCCGAGAATTTTCCATTCCACAGGGGGAAAGTAACTTAATGCAAATGTCATTTATCAGGTCTGCAGAACACACAAGTACTCATGCACATGTCGGCCTACTCCTCTGTAGCTTTGTGGATACTTGACGGTCTACTGCCACCATGAGGAGAAAGGAGGTCGTGCTTTGTCCTCGGACAGTCTAACGTCGACTTTCAGAGGGAAACAAAATGAATGAGGAGACTTCCAGGCATGTGCAGGGGAAGGACGGGGAGTTGTGGCTGGATACCTGCAGGGCTCTCCCTTGTTCACTAGATTTCGTTACAGATAAGGTGGGTACAGGGGCCAGTGGAGCGGGGTTAAGTGATCGGGGACACACTGTGGAGGAAATAAGCTCTTAAAGGGAGAAGGAGAGGACGGGGGGGGGGTTAAAAAAAAAAGAAAAAAGGAGAGTGATGAGAGAAAAAGCAGGACGACGGTGGCGGTGGCATTAGAACAGGTGCATTTGTGATTCTGTGGAGCTGTAGACAGTAACTCAAGGGTACAAGGCCGGAAAAGGAGAGCGAAAAAAATATTAGAGTGGTGTGGCATGTCACAGGAAAAACAAAAAACAAACCAACAGATTTTTCATGTTTGACACGACAGGTACAGGGGAGCCACTCAAAAGAGGACAAAACAGCTGTGGAAAATAAATAAATAAATGAATGAATGAATGAATGAATGAAGATTTATCCCAAATTCCAAATAAAATAGTCACGTGACATATTTATGGAAAATGACCCAAAAAAAACCCCCAAGTGTTTGGAGATGAATAATGCATAGAAAACATGTGCATATTCATCTTTAAAGTGCAAAATGCTTTTAGAAATCAATATTTGGAGATGTTCTCCATCTTTCATGTACGCTGGCATACTCTCCACAACTCTTTCACATCTCTCTTGGCTGCACTTTGCCGCTCTTGGCTTGGCTTTGTTCGGTGGCTTGTGACTGTCCATCTTCCTCTTGATTACATTCCAGAGGGTTTCAATGGTCTTCAGGTCTGGGAATTCAGAATGGTCTCTTATTTATAAATTTTTTTCCTAAAGAAACTGAAGGGATTGGAAAATACGTCTTCAAGCTAGTGGAGACGACAGCTTTGGCAGGTCTGGTGTCAAATATCTGAGGAGTGTACGCGCCATAAACATGGCATATTATTATTTTTGGAGTTGTGACTTTAGCACAAAGACAAATGAGAAGTTTAAATGTGCTCTCTATGGTTTGGAGTCGCCTGTGTGTATATGAATGCCAGCTTCATAGTAAATATTGAGGGGGATTTGATAATATCATCTGGTTTTTGTGATTATGAGTCTCAGATATTTGGTAAACAACTAAAGGTCAGAATTATTCTACCTTGCATATGAATGACGTCTTTTATAGACAAATGCTTTTTGCTGATATCTTGCCCTTGCTCCGGTGCATTGAAAATTTCATCAGATGTTATGGCAAGCCTTGCATCTCTAATTTAGTCGGAGCACTGTTTGCCATTTAATCGTTAACAGAACAGCAGCTTCTAAGAAATGTGAATAAGAACAACTAATCATATTTTATAGAAGTGAAACAGAAACAAACAGTACAAAGGAACCGATTGTGTTTCTACTGTAATTTTTTAAGAAATACAGCGTCACAGTTATGGGTCCAAGATGGGCAGCAATCTTGATACCAAAGCCAGCAATAAACTAAATAAAAGAAAAAAAGAAACAGATACCAAGTAATATTAGAAACAGATGAAATAGACAATAACAACTGCTTCGTAACTCTAACCCTTCTTTCACACCTGCCTTCCAGGTGTGCATCAGACGTTCATTTTGCATAATAAAGTCAAACAAACCATTAATTACCTTCCAAGATGTGAGGAAGGCTTTGTCTTTCATACTTTATTTTCACCAAATGCTCAAATGGCTGTGTTTGAAAAGCCACTTGTCGAGTGCATCCTCTACCAAAGCTCCATCTCTCTATTTGACTTCATTTTTGAGCAGGTTCATTCTAGTTCTTGTCTAGTTTCAGTTAAATCAGTGCAGTAGTTTTTTTTTTTCTTGTTCTCCTGCTGATACAAGAAACAGACGCTTATATAACCTCCTCAGCAGAGGATAATTGGAAATTATTTTACCAACAACAGTGGCGGCAAATCTAGCTAGCTGCATCCTGTTTACGGTACAACTGAATTAGCAGTGCGTATCTGTAATTTTTATAATGATGAATAGTATGTGAGGATGCACTCGCACAAGCATGTAGCTGTGTGTGCTTTCATTTCAATAATTTACCACTTGGGAGTAGGAGTATCATTTCTGCCTGCCATAAGATGTTTGATTTTACTGATTATAAAATACAACAAACCAACAGCCTCTCGCTTCTAATACACGTTTGATGACGCATTGACTATTAATTCATGACAAATTCCTCAAACGGCCACTTGGAACTGCCACAATGACAACATTTTGACTCAAAGTGAATCATGCACCACTGGGTTATGAATAAATAAGAATGTTGATGAAATGTGTCGACATCCTGTTTCCACATCAGGTCGGTGGCGGCGGCGTGGGTCACCGCTGTTGTAAACGCAGGTTCCCACTGAACGCATACCGCAGGTGATGCGTCTACTGGCTTCTCTTACGTGTTATTACTTCGATTACCGCGGTCAATGAGATTAACAGAGATGTATGAACACAATGTGTGGCAAAATGAGCAACCACACAGCACGTTTTTCATCATTACACACAATGATTATGAATTAAACTTTGGGAAAAAAATGTGTATAAATCCATATCTGCACGCAGTAGTGCCAGCAGTGGTAATGAAAGTATAAGATGATGAATGGGTGTAATACATGCTTTCACTTTTTATACATCTTGTTAACAGTGCTTCCTTAGAGATAAATTGAAATAAAGAGGCAGTGGCGCCAACTCAGCCGCTGTCAACACACGTTTATTAATTTTTGCCCTTCTTTTCTGCCTTTCTTTACGGCATATTAAAAGTTTAATCTTTACCACGCTACTCTGTGTGGGGAAAAAAAAAAAAGAAAACCAAAACTCATTCATTTTCACAGTAACTCTTTCTATGTTTAGAAAATGTGATGAAAGTGACCAGCCCTACAAGATATTAAGTGTAAAAGCAATCCTGAGTAAAAAAGAAAGCATTAAGAAACCATACTTGGATTATGTCTTCACTGGATAGGTTGGATGTCTGCTACCATTAGGTTGCTTAGTCATGTGTATAATGAAAATGTAACTTTTGCTTTTGTTTTTGTTTAACTGTGCAAGACATCTAAATATAAAGTAAATCCATCTTCTTTGGTTTTTATTAATATTCAGAAGTTCAGTTTTAAGTAAACACGTCGGCCCCATAAAAGTTACATTTGGCTGTTTGCTGTTAAATATCTTCCTGAAAGTTGCAGAATATTTTATGTTTACTGCTCACTCTCTGGAGTAAATTAATTTAGCAGAAAAAAAAAATAATGAAGCAAGGGTCAAAAAAAAGCCTTGCTGACAGAAAAAGATGAGACTGATGAGGCATTAAGGGAAAAACAACAGGGAAAATTTACATCCAATATATTTTAGATCATATTTCATGAGAGATGTATTAATTGGAAAACATCCCCTCATGGCTGCTCAATTTAGTGATACATGGATGTAACCGTGAAAGACACTTTAATGTTCACTTACTAAAAACACTATTTGGACAAGACATGCACAATATTGGAGGGTTCATCAGTATAGCATACTTCTGTACTTTGCCAAGATGGTTTTTTTTATGCAGATGTGACAGGAGTGTTACAGGAGTGTATGCTCCATGTGAGGATTGTGATGTTTTATGTAGAAACTGCTAAATGTCAGACTGAACTTGTAAAACCGCTAACGCACCTAAAGATTAAGGCACAAAAATAAGGCACAGTGGTCTTTCTGCGGTTAAGGTGATTAAACCTTTAACAGATTGATGAGTATGTGTAATTTCCCATTATAATGTCACACTTATTTCATTTGTGTAGTTATAATAGCTCCGACTAGGATCATATCAGCTTGAAAGAAGGGACTCACCTTGAACATTGTGCTGCCCAGCTGGGCAGGGGACATGCTGACTACAACTCCAGCAGACTGCAGGGCTGCAATCTTCTCTTTGGCTCCGCCCTTTCCACCAGCGATGATGGCGCCTGCGTGGCCCATCCTACGGCCAGGAGGAGCAGTTAGCCCAGCGATGAAGGACACCACAGGCTTGGCATTTGCACCCTGGACGCGGCAGGAAAGACAAACGTAAGTGTTAAACGAGGTGAAAAAGGACAGAAAAGGAGAATAAGCTCCGGGGATGGCGTGAGGATATGAGCACAATTAGCAAAGAGACAAAATGGATTAAAAAATTCAAAGCAGGAATGATGGAAATGGAGGTGTGTGTACAGAAAAACAGAATTAGCTTTATGCACCAGCATTTTATTCATTTATTAGAAAATGAACACTCCATGTCCCCCCATTACATGCTGCCATGATAACAGGCTTGTCTAACCAGCTATCTCTGTCTCAGCCTGCATTATTAAAACAAAGGGTCAATCAAGCCATTTAATTGCATGGGCTGGTGTATGACCAGATAGGGGCGCCTGCTCCTGCCATTTCGTATCATCTCATTTCTGAGATGGTAATTAGTCATGCAGCCACTGATTAGCTCAGCGCCTGTCTATGCTGCTTGCTCATTGATGGATGTTACGTTCAACAGTTAAGATCATTTCCAAGGTGAAGAGAGCTAATATTTCATCTTCAAGCAATAACATCCTAACCAGCAAGAGGATCCGGGTGTGTACGTAGGAGTGTGTGTACACGCCGAGCAGCTAATATTTCATACTTAGGAATAACAACATAATTGAAGAGGATGGGTTTGTGCAGACAGACACACACATACACACAGGCCTGGGCTTTCAGCAGAGGCTGTGGCTCAGCTGGCAGACGCTTTTCAGAGAGTGAATGTGGCGTGTTCAAGTAATACAGTGAAATCCTTCAAAGACGCCCACTTCCACTGCCATTTCAGCTCCAAACTCAAACCTGACACTCGCAGGGAACAAGATGGCAGCCACTAATATAAACTGAGGATGGCTTTTAATAATTAAGATTATCAGGATGTATATCTGCCAGGGAAGTGTTGAAGACCTTGGCTAAAGATGCACCACTAATGAGACATTAACATTTGCACGGTGAACAGGGGAAGAAAGAAGGAATATCACTTTAAAGTGCTCTAAATATGCTTCAAGCATCTCTTTTATGTGAGGAAACTATAAGCACAAAACAAATTAGCACTAAATCTCACTTAGTATTCAGAAGTCAAATCACGTCCTGAATAAACAAACCACCCTCATGTGAATCAGGTCTTAAATCTACCTAAAACGAAAGGGGTTTAATTACTCTATTAATCCCTGCCTCCCTGGATACCAACCGCTAACAATGCATACAGGGAGGGGAGTCATAGCATCAGTCTGTACCTGTCTTTCGTCTTCCACTGTTAGTACTTCAGATATATTAGCTTAATTATGAGACCAACAGGGTAGCTCCTGCACCTTTGTGTGCCAACATAACTGGGCTGTGTTCTTTAAACATGAAACAGCCTGATCCTGTACTCACAAGCTTAAAAAGCCAAAGTAAGACAATTAAACACGGTTATGCACACGACGGGCATATTATAAACCCAGCATATGTGAATACAGGTGTTGTTTTGATGGAATTACAAGGGTTTTAGCTCTTCTCAGAAGACAGGCTGGGTTAAAGTCGAAAGGCTGGAATAAAAAAAACAAATACGCACACTTCCACGGTGGCTTAGGTGCCAAATACTCCAGCCTACTTGATATGCATGAAGCAAATTGTAATATGGTTATTCTGTGTTCCCGACTTCAGAAAGTCTGTGCGACGTCAGTGATGATAGGCAGACCTTTGATGCAGGTGACTTTTAAGACCACATTGTTGGCAAGCATGGCAGGCACTGATGAAGACTGAGCCTTGAATTATGCCCTGAAACATGAAATCCGACAGCAGAACCTGACAGGAAGTACTAGGTATTTTGGAATACCTGGGTTTTGGTGGAATGAGTCTTTCTTGAATAACAGTTCAATATATTTAATGATGTATAACATATATCGATCATGACATTGGACCACTAAGCATTTAATATGGCATGTGTCCAGCACTATTTGTCAAGTTAATGCAGACTTCAAAACTCTGGAAACATATTTTCCTGCCTTGATATACAGCTCTGGAAAAGAATAATAGACCACTGCAAATTACCACTTTCTCTGATTTTACCTTTTCTAGGTATGTGTTTGAGTAAAATAAACATTTTTGCTTGATTCTCCAAACTACCGACAACAGTTCTTCCTAGAGCATGTATTTGCAGAACACGACAAATAGTCAAAATTACAAAAAGACGCAAACCTCAAATAATGCAAAGAAAAGCAGTTCATATTCATTTCAAAACAACACAATGCTAATGTTGTAACTTGGGAAAACTTCACACATCAGTATTTGGTGGAATAACCCTGATTTTCAGTGACAGCTTTCATGTGTCTTGGTTCTCCACCGTTAATGTTGGATGACTTTATGCAGCTCCTGCCAATGGAATTCAAGAAGCTTAGCATTGTTCCATGGCTTGTGTCATCCATGTTACTCCAGAAGTTTTCAAAGTGGGTTCAGGTCTGGAGGTTGGGCTGGTCCACGACAGGGTCTGCATCTGGTGGTCCATCATCCACAACTTTATGGACCTAGCTGAGTCCAGGAGCATCGTCCTGATAGAACCAGTCCTCAGAGTTTGGGAACATTGTCAGAGCAGAAGTCCAGTAGTTTTCAATAGTTATTTTTAGATTCCAATGACTTTTGCAGTACTAATAGCACTGTTTTTGCCTGTTGTAAGAAGATAGCGATGGCCACAGTAGTCGTGTTTATACATCTTAAGTAAGACATGAATCAGGTGTTTATTCAGTAGAATAAAGGGGACTTGTGTTGGAATTCAACAGACACAGGAATGGAATGACTGTCTTACATGCAGACATTCTGATTTGAGAGGAAATTTCAGTGCTCTTAATTTTTTCCAGAGCTGTATGCATATTAAAAACCCAGGTAACCACATTAGATTAGATTTAACAGAGAGTCCACACTTACAAAATCAGAAAATCACATTTTTAAGAATACAAGGATGTGGATTTGTTTCCCCCAATGTAAATTTATGTTTCTGCATATTTAGTCTTAAGAATTTAAAGTGACACTCAGCACTAAGAAGACAAGTAATTAAGACTCAATTATAATGAAACATATCTATAGTGCTGATAATATATGTCGATTCATACATTTAGTACAACTCTGTGTCATAAAATTAGTAATGCCTCCAGTCAGAGGTGTTCAGTTCCCCTGTTCTTCAGTTACATTTATCACTGTATTCTGAATCTCTGAGCTCATGAGCACAGCTAATGTGTCCCCGATCGGTTCATTTATTTGTCGGATTGAATCTGAAATAATGTACTAAAACACAAAGTCTGAAAGTCAGACAGGTTTCAGAGGCTTCAGGGTTTTGGTTCAACATGGGAAAAGACTGTGTGACAGCAACAAAAACATTCTAATTGTAGAGTACACATTTTTGAGGGGTGCAGGGCTTTTTTGAGGTAGTAAATCCAGTAGAAAAACCTAAACAGACCCTTTCAGAGCTTCATATAGCTCTGTATGAGTGTCCTCAGATGTCCCAGAACTACTCCTGTCTCACATCTACAACTGCTCATTCACAAACTAATCACCAAAGTACTTCCTCTTTGAAATTTCGTGGCAATTTTGTAGTTAGAATTAGAGGGGGTGAAGCAACACAAGCTTATAAGAAGTAAAAAAAAAAAAAAACCCAAAAAAACTTACATAAAATGAGCTTTGGAAGGCCTTTAATTCTTCCTTTAATTTTATTCTGCCTGATTACACCACATGACCACAGATTAATCTGGCAGCTCAAGGCTGGAAATTAATTTCACAGGTAAATACAGAAATGTTTCTATTTACATCAATGTGCAAAAAAATTCATCAGAGATGCCATGAATTATGTAAATACTGTTGATCATCGGAGCTCAGCAAGAATCTTTCAACTTCAAGTTCAAAGATGAACTATTTTGGATACATGTTTTAGAAGAGCACACTGGGCTCAGTTGCTGCTTCTTTACACTGTGTGCTTCATATGAACAGAAAAACCGGAGCTGCTCCAGGTTAGTGGAATGAAGACTGGAATTAAAAATACGCTCTTATCAAGGAAACAAAAGGTTAAACAAAAAGTTTGCACGAAAGCAAAAACAAAGGGTCTCCATTTTTATGAGCTTTGTACTATTTAAAACAGGTCTAAGCATAAGTATGCCATTTTATACACTATGTTCTACACAACAGGAGATCTGCAGCTTAACACATGGTCTGTTAGGCTTTTTCATGCATGTGTTTTATTTGAACTGTCCCTCGCTGTCAACACTCTGGGTGAATGGGTGGGGTGTTTGTACTTTATTTGTTGAGGGAGAGAAGTTATTCTCCTGAGACGCCAGCAGGAGATTTGCATGCATTAGAGCAGCCGAGGGCAAATCAAATCCATTTTTCAGCTCAAGAGCACCATAAGCATGTGCGCGCTCTCACATACGCAGAAAAAAAAAAAAAGAAGCGCATGCACACTGAAAAAAACTTAAGTAATAAAAAGTCATCTGCAAGTCCGAAGTTATAAAATGTCAATTACAAGTTCAAAGTGAGTTGGTTGCGTAGGCTAGTCATCACTTTGCCGCTCTTTATCACATGTGGGCACCACAAAAGGATCGCTGCTCGTCAACACGGTGGATTTCTAGAACGTGGCCTGTGAATCATACCTTCATCCCATCTGCCAGTCTTTATCTAATCCACATCGAGACATACAACTACGACACAAAGCCTGTGTCCTGAGTTCACCGAGGCCAATAGATTTGAAAGGAAACGACTAAGAGCAAAGGATAAATATTTCATAGGAACATACGCATCTGTGAAGGAGAAGTAGCGGAGAATATTACAAGGAGTAAAATAATGGGTGTCCTTACAGAGTTGTGCTCCTTAAGGTATTCTGCTGCATTCTCCTCAGCATTTCCTCCGATTTCTCCAATTACGATGATGCCCTCAGTCTTGGGGTCCTGCAGGAACACCTCCAGACAGTCTATGAAGTTTGTGCCGTTGAAAGGGTCCCCGCCAATACCTTGCAGAAGACAAAGCAAATACCTGTTGTGTGCTCTAGACTACCCAAAGGAGAACTCTTGTGAATATTTGAGGATCATGTGGTTTGTTAGCCTGAGGGTGGAATGAGAAGCAGGTGAAAGGTGTATTCAATCTCCTCTTTCATCAAGTAGTGTGACCTGACATGTTAATTTTTTTCCACACTCTTCTTCCACTCAAAAACAAGCTTGATTCATGTTTCTTCACCGTGCGGAACAGTGTCTGTGTAGAGTTTCAACCTGACAGGCTATAAACTCTAAACCTTCACTTCTCATTTATTGGAAAAGGAATAGGAAACGTCATGTACCGACAGAAAAACACAATATTTGCATATCTTGAGATTCTCTATTCTTTATTGATGGAGGAGGGAATGTCGTTTGGTGTTTCTAATGGGATCAGTGAATTGTGTTTGTGGCAGACAGTATTTCTATTAGGTCTTATAACATGTCTTGAAATCTGTGGTGCAAGTAAAGTGTGTACTTTTCATAATTAATCATTAAGATCCTTCATCCCAACCTCTATCAGACTGTACAATGTTAATCTGATGACTGATACACTGATGGTTACTTTAATTTTAGTTGGCTTTTTTTTCTTAAGCTAATAGAAAATGAATTTCCCTTGAGAAAGTTGATCTATATCTGTAGTGCCAAATTAAGTAGCACAAATGAAAAATTAATCAATTTCAAGTGCATTCATTGACCAAAAAATATGCACAGAAAAAAGTCCACAAAACAACTTCCAAATGATCACTTATTCTAAATCATAAACGTCCCAAACCTCCTTACTCTGCACTGTAGTTCAACACTGAAATCCAAGAAATATGACTTGAAATGGGTTCAGATCACTGGGGTTCAATATCAATTTAATGATTTTCATCATTTCTGCAGAAAAATTACGATGGGACCCATAAAAGCAAGAGCATACCTACACAAGACAAGTTTTACAGACAAAATGTCACCTGAATTTATGTTCATACCATTAAAAAAACCTGGCAACACCGTAAAAAAAATTACTTGCATAATAATCACGGAGAAGTACATTACCAGCAACAAAGATGACAGTGATATTAAATATTGTATTAACTGTAATTTGCTATAGCCCCCAGGTCATAGTCAGACTTAAGAAGTCTCTTGCAGAACCACCAATAAACCTTCTTAATGAACTCGACAATATTTAATACAGTTGCAGCTCTGGCTTTATGAAGTCTGGCTAGAAGACACTCCATAATTAAAATGTCTAAATAATAATGACGCCAAGTTGTTTTTCAGTTAATTTGGGTGTCCAACCAATTCTTAACTCTAGACCGTCTAGTGGCAGATGCCAAAAGAATGTGTTTTTGATAGATGGTTAATCTATTTCCTGTGCCACCAATAAAATATTCAATCACACACTGGATCTTTGGAATACATTCAGTCAAAATTAACTGAACTTTTCTGAATTAAATCTGAGCATCAAGGTGTGTCTTTGTGAAGACCAAGTTTGTAATTCACAGAATCTTTATGGTTTAACAAATCAGCAGATGACAGAAACAAACTACTGGTTTTATCAGGAATTGGAAATACACAAACCTCTTTATACCAGAGTTTTCAAAAGATAAAAAATAGGGTTCATTCGGTCTGGTTTAGAGTGCAGCACTAAACTGCTTCAGGAAGTTGGCATAATCGACAGGAAGTGGCATCAAATAAACAGCATGAGGCAGCTAGAAAGTTTTTATGTGGATGTTTTTCCTTCTCAAACTGAACCAAAAGAGCAATTCAGATTGATGAACACACTCAAAGGCAGCACAGGCAAGGCTGAAGAAATTGCTAACGAAGGCGACGCCGGGCACGGTGCCTTCACAATAGCTCATGGCTTATCGGTTGGTGAGCTAAAAGCCGACTGCTTATGTCAGAGTTTACAAAAACTCAAGACTTTCCGTGTAAAAGAAACTTAAGAACAGGCAACAATTTTCTGGGTTTTTTTTTGTGTTTTACTTCTATGCAGCCTGATATGCCCTTTTAATCCAAATACTGGGCTTCAGAGAAAGCAGATACTCTGTACTTATATCTGAGGGGGGTATTGAAGCTGCCTGGTTATTTACTGGGATGCATCAACATGATCTAAATTCTAGTTTTACACTGAAACTGGTTCAGATTCTCAGCAGCACCCTGGGTTTTATATATATCGTCTGTTTGCTAAAGAACAAGGTCCATAACACTTCAAACCCTTGACCTTTTCCGAGAGCCGTGACACTGTGTGCTAAATTTAAATGCAAATGCAACAGGTTCATGGATGCTTACCAACACAGAGCGACTGTCCCAGGCCGACTTGTGTAGTTTGGTGCACAGCTTCATATGTCAGAGTCCCCGATCGAGACACAATTCCTACAAACAAAGATTAAAAGCATGTTTTTAAGTGTCTTACTCAGCCTTACTAAATCACTGCTCAAATTAAATTGAGTGGTAAAATGATTGAAAATGGTGCTGTCCTTTCTGTCTGACTAAACTGCTTAAAAACAAGACAGCAAAAGTAAGAATACGCATCCCTATCACAGTTCAGCCCTGTAACAGCTGCTCTGTCTAAGCTGTAAGAATGATGGCAGTTGATCTACTATAAAACAGATTTCTTGCAAAGGTTCACTGGCCACCTGCAGCATATCCTGCTTAACAAGCTGCCAACATCTGCAACTCAATCTAGGATTTAAGTGCAGTGCTATGAAAAAGTTCAAATTAAAGAGAAAGATATAACTACAAAAACACATTTTCTCTCTCTGGTCCATCAGGTTTTGTTTGTTATTCAGGGCCAAGAGACGTAGTGGGACACAGAGAGAGCACAATTTATATTTGCACCACTTTAACTACTCTGGGCATATGTTTCCTGAAAAAGATCAGGAATGAAAGGGTACATTCTGCTTTCAGGTACATGTTTAACCCTGTAAAGCCTGAACCATCAAATCACTGACAGAAAATCCCAGTTCTTTGAAACTGGAGCCTTTATTGGTCCTTCTGAACAAACGAAACATTGTTTTTCAAATATCAATTTCCATGTATGAGTTTCAATTTTATATCATATTTGATACATCGGGTCTCATAGCTCAAATATTATTATTTTTGCAGAAACAAAAGCCTAATATAACACAAACATGTCTAATAAATTGGTAATTCCTTTTCAAAATTCAAAAAGTTCTGCCTCCTGACAGTCTTGTAGTGTCAGTGGAAAGGCCTCTAGTGAATGAGTTCCTCCCCTCTGGTGGATTAGCCGTCTGTTGCATGCATCTAATTGTATCCATCAGGTTTTTCAAGGGAAAAAAATATCACACTGATTATGTAGAGGGCTTCAAATCTCATGTATCAAATGAGATACTTTCAGTGTTATAGAGTTAATCATACACATCCAAGTCAAAACAACATTTACATTCACAGTTTAGTACATCTTACCAATTCTCCCTTTCTTGTGAATGTGACCTGGCATGATCCCAATTTTGCATTCTCCAGGCTGCAAAACAATACAATGTTCACAGACAAGGTTGTATCATGTTCTGTGCAACTTTCACTATCTGAAAGAGTCAGAAAACCTATTCAATCTATAAAAAACAGACTCCCTGGGTGCTACGAAGGAGGGGTTTCATGCTCTTCAAATTTTCAACCAAAACAAAAGAGTGTGCACTTACATTGATGACCCCTGGGCAGTTGGGGCCTATGAGGCGTGTGGTGCCCTGGCGCAGAAGCTTATGTTTGACTCGCACCATGTCCTGCTGGGGGATGCCCTCGGTGATGCACACCACCAGGGGTATCTCTGCGTCAATGGCCTCGATGATCGCTGCTGCGGCGAACGGAGGGGGGACATAAATCACAGTGGCATCAGCCCCTGTGCCCTCCTTTGCCTGAGGAGTGGAATAAAAGTATTGGTGGTGGATTAAAATAGAAATTCTACAGTTATGAAATAGTGCCACCTAATGTTGCTTTAAAATAATCTGAAAGCCTTCATATTCTGTTACTGATGCATAGCACATACTTCACCCTTTTCTCTTTAATATACTTTTTCCTTAAACTCCTGCATTCTAAAATTCATAAAAACTTTAAGAGGTGGACTCCATTGATAGTTTTAATGTTTAATAAGGGTTCAGTATCAGATTTATGTTGAAGAAAATATAGGATAACTGGGGATCTTTCACTTATCTTCTCAGGCTGTCTAGTACTGGAAGGATTTTGGCAAGATATTAAAAAAAAAAAGAAAAAAAGATAAGAAAATAAGGATCAATGGACACTGTGCTGTTTTTACTTGGAGAACCGCCCTGAAAGGAAACAAATAATAAAGTGTACATACTCTGCTAGAAAAACTATAACTGTAAAATTTAAGGAAAGGACCTTTGGCAATAAAAACCTAGTCACTGAAGCAAGTCTACACAATACATCAGTGCAAGACAACAAATGACGAACACTTTTCTACACAGATGGACAGCAGGTTTTGCACTTGAGTGTCTAAATGTTAGGCTGTCAACAGAAATACTTGGAGAAGGGGGAAAAAAACGGAGGTAGAAAAGTACCCTGTCAAGAACCGTTTATTAATGTTCAGTTTAAGTGACATGGAAATTCAAATGACGCTTAGAAGAAGAAAATTTCAACAGATGTTAAAGGGACAGTGACAGGTGGAGAAGCAGGAATACATACGTACCTCCTTTACAGAGTTGAAGACAGGAAGCCCGAGGTGCGTCTTACCCCCCTTACCGGGGGAAACACCCCCCACTAACTGGGAGCCATAGTCGAGGGACTGCTGACTGTGAAACGTTCCCTAAAAGGAAAGAGAAATCAGTGTGTGTATGAGTGTGTAATGAAGTGAGGTGCAGCCACTTCTGTAGCGTCAACCTTGAGATATCATTACAGACAGAGAGGCAGGAGGAAATATGCTGCCATCCAGGATTAATCACCTGTGCTGAGTAAAAGGGAGGATGTAGAAGTGAGTTTCAGTTCTAGGGATGTAGGTACTGGTAAATATATTCAATGAGAAGAAATGGAAATGTTCTTGACACATGAATAACGATGTGAGCTTAGTTTAATCTCCTTTCAGAACTGTTGAAAAACAAATCAAAAGCACCTTTGGATCCTCTCCAGCACTGACTATAAAATTTATTTTACAGAAAAATCCAGCATAATGTCACTCCCTGGTAGACCACAGGGGACCAGTCACTGTCACAGCAGGAGCGTCTGAACCGATTCTCCCCGTTAGAAAAGTCAGTCCAACCAGCCCATAGAAACATCACACATCCAGATTTTTATAAACTTTGAGAGGTTTTCTTTTAATGTGCGCTATTAAAAGCAGCAACATGTGATAAGTGACATCCCTACATTTTTACAGTTAGACATTCAGTTATATATTTATTGGATTAATAGTCTTGATGTTCTGTGATTCAGATTTATTTAAGAGTTTATTACTTTGACTTAGATGTTTAGTTCAACAAGCAACTGATTTCTAACAAAGAGTTAATTTCAGGCATGCATAATGCATATTTAATGTATTTTGGGGGTTGTAGCTACAATATTGTTATTATATCAACCTTAAATATCCACTACCCACTGACTTTTACTAGCGGCAATTAAAATGTACAGTTTAATTATATACTTATGCAAATGTGTATGTTGTTAATTAATAGCTACAAACTATGTGCAACACATCAGCTTTCAAACCATACATGACTGACACTATGTCAACTTCATAATTCCTATTAAAAAGGGGCAATAATTAAATCATGTATTAAGAACTTTTCATTTCAAACACATGTAGGGAATGCAAAGTACTTAAGAAAATATAAGCCTATGTGAGCAGTTCCTTTAATAAATTCACTGAAATTCAAAGAATAGGGTTCAGAAAATATATTTTAATTCATTTCTGTTGCATTACGCATCTGCTGACAGTTTGAGAAAATATAAAACTGAGGGATGATTTCTGCTGATTCACACAAACGTACAGCCACAGGTAAATACTAAGTACTAACAGAAGAAGCTCTCAGCCTTTCTCAGAAGAACACACTAACACAACCATGTCCATGTGTTGTGAAAAAAAAAAACATTGCAGCTTTTATGATTTGATGGTTTTAACACATTTGATTACTGCATTACTTTTACATCGATTTCCCTGATAAACTGGTCTTAGTATTCTCAGCCAGCTGTTGGTGCATGCTGTTCTGTGTTTGGTACAAATATTACCATCAGGCCCCATTTAAAAGGAAAATAAACAAGATGAAGAACCGACATCAGCAGAGGGAGCAAGATGTACACTGGGAGGTAAAATCATGTAAACGAATCTCTGTTGTACTTTACCAGAAAATTAGTGCATCAGGGCGGTCTAAATTGATTTTCTGCTGAACAAAAACCATCAGTCTGTAGTCAGTTAATTATTACTGAAGATGCTGAAACAATGTAGATAAAGTAGCCAAGGGTGATAACTCCAAGTGCAAATAAATGACCTTAATGTAAAAATTATAACCAGCCTATTAAGAGGAATTAGAAGCTATGAATCAGCATTTTTCCTGCAGTTATAACACTCCCCCCTCTCTACTCTTTCACCCTGCTAACTTTGCTGTTTTGCCAGTCATTATTATTCCAAATGTTGGGACAATAAATTTGAAAAATGGCTTGCTTATCAAGCCAGAAAGACACGACAATGTGCACTCAATAGCACTTGCTTCATTTCTCATCCTTTTCTAATTACCCGGAGTGTTCACTGGAACTATATTTAACAACCCTTTATTATATTGAAGAGAAAATGGAAGATGAAAAATGAAATGTGGGTGAGGACAGAGGCAGGATATAAATCTGTAAAGCGTACATTTTTTGGCTTGTTGAACACACTTGCCAAGATTTTTATTCTCCTTGACTGGACATGGTTCAAAGTGAAAAATATAACCTTTTTCAAGCTTCTGAAAAATGACCAGAGGCCCAAACTGGATATGTGCCACACAGTGGAATTATATTTGAGCAAATGACGACTAAGGGTAGTCAGAAGAACAACCTCAAGCCAACAGTAAAAAATAATTAAGTAGAAAACAATTATACAATGACCAAAATACTGCTAACTAAAGGGGCAGGAAGATTACTCTATAGTGTATGATTATACACTACACTATATACATTCTATACATGAACATACAGTAGATGTTTCCTACAGTCCCTCTCCTGAGAGTACTTGATTTTGTGTCATTAAAAGACAAAATAAAATGTTTAGATTTTTTTTATTAGTATCTAAGGATATAGGGTGTAATTGTGTATTCTAAATCCCTCTGAGAAATCAATATATCTAGTTTTAACTGAGCAGCATTCAATTGCAATAATGCTATTAAACAGATAACAAATAGAACACAAATCTGAAGCGAATATACATTTCACAAAAAGCTGATAGGCACGGAAGTGTGTGTGTGTGTGTGTGTGTGTGTGTGTGTGTGTGTGTGTGTGTGTCTTTGGGAAAAACAAAGATTTCTCAAGATTACAGTAACCTAATCTGTTGATGAAGCAATAATAAAAACACAAGTGTGTTGATGGGTCAAGTTCCTTGTACAAACCTGCTTCCCTGTGAAACCCTGGCAGATGACCTTGGTGTCCTTGTTGATGTAGAGGTTCTTTCTTGATCCTGTATAACAGTGTCTGACTCCACTCTGCTGCACTGAGGAGACAGAGAAAACATCTGTCAGACTTCCTTGAGTAGCAACATACAGAACAATTTTATCATCAGAAACTTAAATATTCTCTGGTCTTCCATTGACTTGTTCACCAAAAAGGTGCTTATGTATTGTGAAGGAACCATAGAATTATTGTGTTAGCTTTGTGTAGATCATTTTACACATTTAAGTAAGATGTGAAAATGCAATATTTGTTTATAAGCATGAGGTGAATTGTTTAGTTGCAGGACCTTTCTGCCTTAACCAACAACAAAAAAAGAAAGAAAATCAAAGCAGTCTATTAAACTTTCTTCCGAAAAGTGATACGATGAACTTTTGTACTCTCATGTTTTGACAACAATCCCTTTACCTTCTGAAACCATCACTTATCATTGCTGAGAAACACTTTCAGCTTGTCTTGAGACTTGACACCGCTGACCTTTATTCCAGCTGTGACAACAGTTTTTCAAAGCTGTGCCGTGAATATTTTTTTAAAGACACATGGTTGCTTTGTTTCCAAACTGAGCATGGAGCTGCTCGATTTGGGAAAACACTGTTGAAATCTCACAACTAAACAAATTAAAAATATATCACCAGCACATGCAGTAAAGTGGTAAATATTAAAAGCACACAGTTTTTGTCGTAATAAACTAGCTTGTGCATCTACAATGACAGCCTCCAGAGATTTAATCATGGCTGTATCCAGCAGCTGGAGACAGCTTTGTTTGTTTTTTAAATCCTAGGCTTAGACAACTACAGCACAGCGATGAAGCACTTGGGCCAAAGTTGCAGTTCAGGGGGCACCAACATGTTCAGCATCTACAGTAACTACTGCATATGCTGCATAACAACCTTCACTCACAGGAACATCTACCAACAGGCTTCTGAATACTGATCAAAACAAGCACGAGCATAGGTTTGACGAACCACTGAGACTCTGGGTGGAAGTTATAATAAGACTGCTCTTAAACATACTTTACATTTCACACCTTCTCCATATTGGAGATATAAAATAGCATCACATAATGTTTATATCTTGCTTTCTCCAGAAATCCTTGGCCAATCAGACTTTGTAAGCCAGCCCTCTGAAAGCCTGCATTTACAAGTGGTGGTCCTTCAGTCGATACTCTGATGCAGGAAGTTGGATGACATTCCAGGTGTAGAGGCAGCTCTGTTTAGGAGTGTGTGCTCAGCTGCCACTATATTTCAACAACATCAAGCTCACTCTGGCTTGCAATCTCTCACACAGCAGTTAACATTCTGGCTACACTGGTGTCTTTCCTCAAATGCTGTGAAAGACACTCTGCTTGGATGATCATTTCTATTTTAGCAATTCTCATTTTGTATTTTATTAGTCTGGATCACACAGTCTGTAGTTATCTAAGGGGAGAGTGATTTGTTTAGAAAAATAAAATCTAAACATGAAAATCAAACAGTTTTATTCCCCATCTTATAACAGTAGATTGTTCCAGGCATATCTGATGTATAGGCTACTAGCAAATTGTGGAAATCAGTCTGGCTAGGCAACACTAATATTTTAGAAAACAGAATAAGGGTAATTGGAATAATGTGGAATAGGACTGGGGGTAATAGGAAAACTGATGACTACCCATACTCCTTTATTCTTCTCCATACTCATCCATGGAAACACCTAAATCAATATGACTACATAGCGTGTTCTCAAGTGACATGATTTCAGTAACTCATTGACGGTAATGCACCTTCAAACTTCAGTGTTTTCTCATGTGCAGAAACTGTGTCTTTTAGATCAAAATTCCAAATAAAAAGAAAACAAATCAAATCTGATAAGCACAGTGTGTATTATTATTTTTGGAACCACTTCTTTAATGAATCACAAAACTATTACTGTATGGCAATATATACCATTGTAAGGTGTTGAAAAGTGAATTTCTAAAAGTTGATAAAAAGTTAAAGTTCAGAGCAGTTGAGAAATAGGCCTATCACTCATCATTGAAAATAAACTCCAGTCAAAAATGAACATCTAACTTTATTAGAAACTGTAAAAACAATCTTTTGAAAAACATCTTAGCAGGACTGATTAATCTGTCTCTCTATTACCATAAAAGACTTTAGCCAAATCATTCACTGCTACGTAACATTTTGATTAATGTGTGTGTATTAATAGTGGACAAGATGAACTGATAAGAATAAACATTTTTATTAAAGTTCCAACTAGTCTTTGACCAGTGTGAGCAATTAATGTACACATGTTATCAAACTGTGAAAAAGGCTGTAAGAAATGACTGCATGCTGAAGATGACACATGATTAACAAATACCTGGTACAGAATTGTTTTACAAGTACCTTGTATGGTTATAATGTGACTGGCTGCAAAAGTCTGACCCAGAAATACGGAATGGATTAAGAAATATGTTGCATATTCCCTTTTACAATCAGAACAGAAGAATTGGACAGGACAAAGGTAAACCAGTAGCATTCCCCTCAGTGTGTGAACTTTGGTCTCCTCTCATTGTCTGTCAAACAACAAACTTATCAATGACAAATGTACAAAGTTCACTTGAGTAATCCTAACTAACGGTTACTGCATTGAAAATAATGCATTATATGTGATGTAGTTTAGGCCTTATGTAATATAAGACACAAATAAGGGCCAGATATTAATAATGCATCAAACCATAAGCATGCAAATTATTACCACACCAAATCAAGAGCTAATTGAGCTGCTGTCATTCCCAGTTGAACAGAGGTTTAACATAAGCTGATCTGATAGAAAACCTGAGCCGAATAAACAGACACACTACATATAGGAGGGAGAATGCAAGGTCAAAGAGCAACACTTGCTCTGGACGTTAAAGTTAGAATTCAGCTGGACAGTTGCAGCTCTGGCTCGTTAGCCTCCCGGCTAACAGTCAGTGAGTTTCCCAATGGTCAGGCTAATGATGCTACCTAGCCTCCAAGCTAACTGACAGCCTGACAGAGGAGCTTTCCTGGGAGTGGGTGAGTCTGCCAAACTTAACGAATGTAAAACGCAGGAACAACAAATGCCTTCCACAAAAAACATGCTGCCAAATATTTCAGTTGAGGAAAAACTCGAAATCCTTCTAATACTTACAAAGCAGCCTGGCAAACAACCTGCTGTGGGACATCTTCGGTCATTCACCAATGACACCGGAGAATGAGGACCCCATACACGCATTTTAGAAGACCGCAAATATCCCCGAAAAATGAAGCATCTGGTTAACATTTATTTCTGTTTTTTTTTTACACGTGTAATTTTATAAAATATTTATGAGTCCTAAATTAGTGATTATAGTGATCAATAATTTTAGTACATGAATTTGTCGCTAGTTATCTCGGCGAAATAGTAGGCAGAATGGGGTTCGCAAAGTATACTGGGTAGTGGAGTTCTTCAGGTTGTGTGAGACACAAACATATCACAACACTAGAGGGCGCGTCAACCACGTCATTCATAATTGTACTTAACAGAATCAAGTTATAACATGTATATAGAATTTTACAAATGTGTCTCAGCAGTTAGTGAGAAAAGTACATTAATATTTTTAGGTAAGGTTATTAATGGTATCAAAAAAACGGAGTGGTTTCATACTCATACTATACTTGGTGAAGTTTGCCCACAACAGCCTGGAAAAAGGTCTGGATCAATCATGGCAACTGCTCAAAATGTCAGTAGTCAGTTTTTATCATGTAATCGTGTGCCATGTTTGGGTCAACATAATATCATATCATTGATATAGGAGTCCTGTTGTGAAGGTCGCACTGAGGTGCAGGGTATAGATTCTAGTTTTGTATGAATGTCAATCCATATAGAATAATGAGCTTTGGTGATTACTTAGTCCATATTTTGTGTGTGTGTGTGTGTGTGTGTGTGTGTGTGTGTGTGTGTGTGTGTGTGTGTGTGTGTGTGTGTGTGTGT
>JAPTYQ010000001.1:7402215-7412411 GCA_029814465.1 Ostorhinchus cyanosoma
AGGTGACAGAGGAATGTACTCATGACTGGTGTCTGCTGGAGGATATACCATAAACAAGAGTCTGCACAGAAAACCAGGGAGAACATGGATGTGCACGTATTTGTATTTGGGAAGAAAATGCAGTATTTGCGTTTCCTGTGAAAAGGCTGCAGTAGATTTGAACCCTCAACTCTGAGGAGGGTATGGAGAACGGCACTGTGGCAGAAGGCAAATGACAATCTGTAGGAGACTGACTGTTGTTATATGTAGGCCAACATAAACGTACCAGATAAACACTGAACGAAAACTCTACTTAAACACGTCAGCGAGGTTAGGGCTGGTCTAGAGTTTAAACACGATCAAGTCTGTTCTTACTGAGAAATGTTTGTGTTGAAGAACTGTGAATAGAATGAACTTCAACCACATTCAAGTTTAGACAAAGACAGTAGAGGCACCCTGAACTCTTACCCTAACCCTATCCATAACTCTGACTGTACCTTTAATTCTAACCCCTCTAGCCCCAACCCTAAAAACCCTACCCCTATTCTTCACCTCAGATATCTAAGCATTTCCTTACACCCCCCCTCTTTTTTTAGTAGTGAAATTCTAACTAATATTTGATTTCCCCACCTTAGATAATATTACCGTCTATGATACAACTTGATTTTGTAGTGGTTTATTAACCCTTTTTGATAGCAGGACAAACACAATAACACATATCAACACATTGATAAAGATCAACTCAGTGTCAGTGTCTCAGTTTAGTTACTCCACTGGTGATGAACATTCACTAGAAAGCATGTCCAAACACTCTACAGCAGCCACGTAATGCGTTGCGCTTTTTCAGGTCAAATCACTGCTATAAATATTAAAATGTTGCAAATGACTATGACAGCGTTCATTATTTCTGATGAGTAATACACAAAAAAATATTGCTCTATTCTTTTCTTATAAAGATGAGTGCTTTTTCACATAAATATACATATACTTTATTATTATCACTTGTAAACACTCATAAGTCTGTAAAGAAGACCTTTTGCAAAAAGCTACATCAAGCAAATACGTGTCAGCACTGACCAATGCAGAGCATCAAGAGGTCTTATGGCACAACTAAAACAATTAATATCAATATAACAAAAACTTATTACATTTCTTATTTTATAGTACCAAAGATGACCAAAATTATTGTCACCTGCCCACAGTATTAATAATAATTGTGTTCTATAATAATTCATTTAAAGGATAATTCTGTTTAATTTATTCTGAAATTCCTTTTTTGACTGAGAGCAGCGTCCTGTTAAGTTAAGAGGCACAAAACTTTGAAGTCATGACAAAATGACTACAAAAACGAAGAAACAAGGCTCAGGTCAAGATGAACTAATTATCCTTTAAAGACACAAGAAAGAAGAAAGTATCCACTTGACAGAAAAAGAGGCACACATTGTACTATACATTCATACAAAACACTTAAATACAATACAGAGAAACAGGAGGAATAGCTCGATTAGCACATACAAATATTTACCCAAATACACGTGACAATTTCAGTAAAAATAATTAGGACTTGACAAATAACACTTTTTTTTCTCCACATTCTTGTGTAAATACTTTCATGAAGTCTTCTAACATTCAGAACAGGTTTGGTTTTTTTTTTTTGTTTGTTTTTTTTAAACATTGATTCAACTTCAGTGATTTTGAAACCTTGACAAACTATACTTTATTTAATACTTACTAACATTAATTTAAAGTAAGAAACTCATTCAACATTTATGGCAGCTGGTTAGAGTGCCTATAATATATGCTTAATGCCAAATAATAACAATAATCATTATATGCTGTTAAGATATAATTGTGTGTAATTCACAGCAGTGAGAAATTGTAGGATTTATGAATCAATAGTTTGATGTTTCACACCATTAGTGATCATGTGTTTGTATGTCACTGTACTGAGTCAGAGGGAACACATCGTTTCTATGGTTTATGTAAACGTTATGGTTCTGTTTGTCAAATTGTGAACTGGACATTGCACAGGCTGCAGTGATTCTTGGCACAATCTCAAGACAAGCTGGGAGTTAAATTAACACGCGACACACTGAAATAGACTGGAGACACCAAATGGACGAATCTGTCCTGTCCTCTGACTACACTCAGATCGAACAGTCATTTGACAGGAAATAAAGCCAGTAAAACATGTTCAGTTTGTGTTTTTATGTCTTCCATTTGGAAATTTGAGCACAAAAAGGATATCTTTTTACACCCAAACCGCTATTTATTTATCGGACACAAAAGCTGTTGATCTTCCAGCAGCTTATCTACTTATGTGCTATAAATACAAAATAGGTTTGGCTTCTGGCTAATTGACAGAAAACACAGTTACATAACCTAAAGGCAAACTCGAGCTCAATACTTTCAGAGCCAAACTCCGTGCCACATATAGAGCAGCTTTTCCATTGACAAACTGCAGTTACAAAGTGAATCTGTACAGCTGGTCATTCATGGCTTCCGGGACAAATGGATACAGATTGCATCCTGTTCATCACATCAAGTTCACAGTTAACAGTTACACACAAATGAAAACTCTTTGTATGTGTAAATTAACACATAATTACAATCACTGTAATGTATTTTCACAACATCATCTTTTGTGAGATGGATGAAAAATATACACTGTTTATATCCCCAAAATGGAGTTTCGGGAATATAATGGTTTTTATCAAGAACGCCAGATCCACTGCCGGATACTCTTCCGTGTGAACGCGATAACTAGGACAGATTTGGTTGGATTTCTTCTCCGTGGATAACCAACACAGGGGACCCCTAGTGGAAGAACCCTATCAGTTTCAGCTTCTCTCTGAGTGTTAGAACTTTAGTTGAAAATCTGTATTTTGGACATGAATCAAGCAATAATAGGCTGATTGACATAAAATTTGGTTCATTTTGATCGTCTTACAAATGTCCATGTTCTCGCTACCATCCAGATTTCATATGCTGTCATCTTCATTCAGTAAGTGGAAGTTTGTGGGGAAAAAAATGGTTCTCTGACCATTATTCTGCCACTATCAGGTTGATGTAGCTCAAACTGAGTTCATATCAAATGTCTAACAATTCTCTTTCTTCATGCCACCACCTTAAGTTGACATGGTGTCATATTTTGACACCTGGTGGTGTATTTTTTCCAAATGGTGGGGGGAGCAGAGGATTAGGGGGATTTCAGGGATATACCTTTGCTGTCTGACAGCGTAAGCCTCATTTAATAATGTATTCAAAGCACTACTGTTTAATGTCATTACAGGAACTTGATGTAAGGGGCTGAAACTTGACACTGAAATTTGTTTTTTACACATGCAAAACTAACAATTTTTGTCTAAAATATTCTTAAGGCTGCTGTTTAGTATTTGATATAATCCATATAATAGATCATTTCTGTAGGTTTCTCCCTCCGTTGTGTTGTAACAACACATCTACACCTCTGCACTTTTCCTTTAACATGTATTATGCCTGCGTGTAATATTCATGCTTACACACTGAGTCTGTGCAGGTTTTAATGTTGTCAAAATGACCTTCATGAGAATCCCTAAGCTTGAGTAGTGGGTGTGCCTCCGTTTTGCGTATTTGCATTACCGCCATTACATCCACCAAACTCTGAGTGGCGAGACGTGATGTAGCTCTTCTTCCTAGCAGACGCAGAGGTTTTCCTTCCAGTGCCCCCCCCACCATCAGCCTCAGAATGGTCATAAACCACGGTTGTATCCATGCGTGTCAATGTGTACATGCTGGTTTGGCGTGCTGGGCGGAGCCGTGTTGAGCGTAGTTCCAACTCATCGTAGCTGGATACCTTGATAAATGGGCACCAGCGAAATGCTCGCTTGAAGCCAGCGCGGAACCTGGCGACACAACACAAGAGAAACAGGGCATGAGTTGACAAAGGGAGGAGAATAAATTGGACAGACATGAGAGAGTTGAAACATAGAAGGTGAAGAATGTGACGTAACATGCAAATAAGCCTGCCTCAGAATTCTATCTCTGTCTATCTTATTTACTTCTGCTTCAGCTAAATGAATCCAATTTGGTCAGATACAATCATCCCATTTGGTTTCCTCCTTCTCACAGCATAAGAGATAATGAGAAAGTCTTCCAATCACTATAATTAATTCAGTCTGTCTTCAAAGTTTTTTTTCTTTAATCTTCTAGTAAACGTGTAAAGTTAATTAATTACGCTCTTTACTGGAATCTGATTTTTTATTATCACTTTTAGTTATAACATGCTTTTACCCACCTGCTGTTGAGGCAGCAGTAGATGATGGGGTTGTACATAGTGGAGCTCATTGCCAGCCACATCACTGACAGATAAACCTGCTGAATGTATTTCCACTTGTTCAAACTCTTGTTGACACCTGTCACAATGAAGTAGACATGATAAGGTAGCCAGCAGAGGGCAAAGGTCACCACCACAATGATCATCATCTTCACCACCTGCAAGACAAGATAAAACAATGATGAGAAACACTGACAGGTTGTTACTGTGACAATGTGGTTAGATTCCTGGAAGCAGTAACTGAGGCAGAATGAGATACAGCTGCGAGTAAGCCTGCACAAACTACACAAAAACAATGATGAATCAAAGCTGAACCTGATGAATACTTAAAGGAAAAAACAGGTACATTGAATGAGTCTATATCTGGGCAATGCCAAAAAAAAAAAAAAGATAAAATTCTACAATATGCAACACTTTCTACTAAGCTCATCAGTATTCGTTAATACTCGGGCCCAATTCTAATTCACCCCTTAGCCCTCGCCCTAGACACTGTCCCTTGAAATGGAGCTGCAAGGGGTAGGAGTTGAAACATTCACCTATGAAATGAGAGAACCCTTCACAACCTGTTACGTCATCAGCAGTCGATGCCGCTATTAACAGATGTGAAAACTTTATTTCTGAAAGTATTCCCCATGCTGTCAGCAGCTGTAACTGTCTCTGTTGAATGGGCTTTGTGGCATCTTTATCAGCTATAAACCGCAGAAACGCGATCTATGACTCATTAAAATGGCATTAAACGGTCCATCAAATGATCAAGTTGTTTACAAAGAAAATATGTACATTTGCGTGTTTCTTTCGTCACACTGTTGCACTTTTTTGCTGCGTTTACCTCCATCTTGTCAATGATTCAAACAGAATTATCAGAGATTTCTCCTACCCCTGCGTTCGTAGTGTGGTCCTGGAAAATCTCCGTTTTGAGGCTATACAGCCCTCCGCCTTAGCCCTTCCCCTCCATCTAATCAAGAATCAAGTCTGCGCACAAAACGGAGGGTTAGGGGTAAGGGGGAGGGGCCAAGGGGTAAACTGGGATTCAGCCTTGGTCTTCATTAGCCACATTTAACCATGTATTTGTTTTATTCTGCATGGTAGTTGTCCCTGAAAAACCTCATCACTACTTATTGACAGTAAATAAGGAAATTGTTGTGCGTGAATTATAACTTTAAAATGCTTTGTTCAATATGGACTTTCTAAGGTAATACAGCCACAAAAACCCTTAATAGCACTGAGTAAAAAAATGACAAGTGTCAAAATTACTTTGGATTAAGCCTCTATACCTCAGAATATGTCTCTGTTCTAAGTAATTCACCAGTAGTTTGAAATTGAGCATGTCACTGAGAAATAGAGAACTGATGAGTGTTGTATTTATATAAGCTTCTCTCACAGAGTGATAACAAATGCAAAAAGATATGGTTGAAAGCCTGTGTGATCTTTTACACGGCAAAAAGCTCTGTCAGCTGAAAATTATACATAATGTTCAGTCAGAACATTTGTTCTCAGACTTGAGGGAATTGGAAATTAAAGTCTTTAAATGGATGCATATGAAAATCTATTCAGTTTCATTAAAGTAATAAAGAAGATATTTTTCTGCTGGAGCTGACTTTGTTCTTCTACCACTGAATATAAACCTGTCGCCCTGTCTCAGTGGACCTCCAGTGTGCAAAGGTATAAACCAGCACTATTGGATTCACACTGTGTGTTAAGTGTAAGGCACTATTCTTGTCGTACCACCTGAATATTAGGATCTGAGGAGAAACAGCCGTAAAATAGGGAGCCTGGGTTGGTTAATAAATGTAAAACTTAATTTCTTATGAGCAAGACATCTCTTTACAATGGTGAACACATTCTGAATCACAAAGTCTTCCTTTAGAGTCATTTGGACATTATTTTACTGATCTACATCTAATATAAATTTGCTGAAAGGATCTCATTTTAAGACATATTATGCCACAGAATATTTGATAAAGTCCTCATCTGGACCCAAGTCAGAGGTTTAGAATTGTTTCATAGTTTTATGATTTGATGTCTACTGTTAAAGCTGTGATGCTTTTGTGGCAATGCTATAATAAAACTGTCCAACTACTAGGGATGGGAAACGAGAACCGGTTCTTTTTGTGAACTGGTTCCCAGTAGCTCAATTCCTTGGAATAATTTGCCTGCCTACGATTCTGCTCATCGCCTTCGTTGCGCATGCGTGATGACGTCACACACACGCTGCATTGTTTTGGTCAGAACGTAGCTAACATGGCGTTGAGGCAGAAATGCTTCAAAAAAGATGACACCAGAGCCACTTGTAACATTTGCAAAGCTTCAATTTCTTCAAAAGGGGGAAATCTCTCTAATACGTTCAAACATTTGTCCACACAGCATGAAGTTCATTTGCAGGAATGTCACATATTTGATATGCTACTTAGCGACACTTGTGAATCTAGCGGCAGAGAGAAGACCAGGCTGTTATCTGTGTCCGGTTCTAGTGGGGGCAACAAAAGTCCCGCCCCCTCAAACAAAAGTTTCCGAAGGAAGGGAAAAGGAAATGAGGTGCACAACAATGGGATGCATAGAGGACTTAGTAAAGCATCTTTAGTTTCAGTTTCACTGTACAGTGACACCCCCTCCCCGAACTGTGTCCGCTGTCATTTGTTATTATTTGTGCAGAGATGGAGATATCAAAGAGAAGTGATGCAAACACATCTGTTTGTACTCTTTTATTCCCTCACCCAATGAGAACTGATAAAGAATCGGATTGATAAGTAAAATCGATAATGGAATCGGAATGGTTTAATTCTTAGTGATTCCCATCCGTACCAATTACCTTTCAGCATATTTTAATTCAACTTTTCTGACAGGCAGCAAGACCTCTGCACCTTCAAGTAGGAACTCTACGGGAGGTTTTATCATAAGTGTTCTAGGAGTTACATACTTGATTGACAGCTGTAATTACACATCGCTGATGAGATTCAGACTCTGTGGTTCAACACTGAAGCTTGGAAACACGAATTCACTTTTTCACCTACATACACACACACAACACATTTAAAATGATTGATTTGGACTGAGAGGTAAAAGCTGTAGATGGACAATGTATTTTCATACGCTGGTGTTTTTTCATCCTGTTTTCAACTCCTGCAGCTTTAATACCTGTACATTTCATAATGGTACATGAACTATCAACTGATCTATGGTTGATTTACTCTGAATGAACTGTTGTAAGATGTTTTTCATGGTAAAAAGCAGGTCGGAGGGGCACCTGATCAGACACAAAACAGACATCATCCAGTCCCTCCAGAAACCTAAACAGAAACCCTGGCTCCCCAGCGTCACAGTGTATGTTTTTCAGACATTTATTGGATAACACAACTCATGCTGTAAACTGTATAAGGGAGCTGCTAAACAGAGCTGAAGCTGTTAGAATATGTGTTTGATGACAGCAGAGGCTTTACGGATGTGATTATTTCACACTGGAAATTACAAGTGTTTGAGAGTGAAAAGACGTAGAGTGAAGTGTGGCTGTGAGTGTAACATCAGAGAATGGCTGTTCTTTAAGTGAGACTAAAAAAAATGTTTTTGCCTATGTTCAAATGTACATTAAATCATATACTAATAAATTGTTCCCCATTGAGTAACGACTTCATGTACTGTTTACAGACCGGCTGTTATATTCTAGTTCTACCTAGATTACTACAAAGATGAAGAGAAATCCAATATTAGTCTCGCTCAAATAATAAACCTTTTGAACAGTACTGTATGTAGACAAAAATATTGTTTATGAATAAATGAATGAATGAATACAAGTTAGATATGTCAGTACAGTTTTGGAAATGTCAAAAAAATAAAGCTTTTATTTTTTCCTCTGTAAGTCAGGTCAACAAACAGAGCGAATACAGCTCTAGTTCTTTTCCAAAGCAGCTAAATTATGGAACAGAAAAACAAAATGCTATGTTTTATCACAGGTACAAAAAAAAAAGAAATCACATTTCAAGTCATGTCTTTTTCAGTAGCTCCATGTTCTACAGTGTAACACAAACTGGTGAAAAGAATTTATGTGACTCCATTTTCACATAAATGAATGGACTTGGTTACATACACATCTGGGTGCTTCTATGAAACTGGTCCCTGAAAACAGGACAGAGGGGCTAAAAATTCAAAACAGATGTAGACTAATGTTAGGAAGCAAGTTTGAGATAAAAGCGAAACAATTTTTCAAATAAAACATATTTTTACATTTTCTAAAAATATTTTTTATACATAAATCCGCATGTAACGTGGTATAAAGGACACGAAAATTACATGCTACTATTTTTTTTTAATATCTTTTTATTCTCTCACAGATACATTTTGGGAATTGAACTAATAATGCAAGGAAGAGTCTTTCAGAAAAATGGCCGCTGGATGGCTCAGAGCAAGACTATAATTTTTTTTCTTTTGCATTATCTGAGGCCATCATTAGGTACATCCTGGATGGAAAGATGTCTACATTTCTCTTTTATTATTGGGTCTAAAAAAGCTGAAAAAGTGCCAGGTACCAAAATAAACCCAGTTTCATAGAAGCCCTCATATCCAAAACTAACATGAAGAACAAACAAAATTAGAGGTTAAAAACATCAACTGTCATTTTGATTCCAGCCCAATAACAGTGAGTCTTCCATCAGCAAAGACAAATGCAAATACGGTTGAATCTGTTATTCCAATAAAACAGTCAAATCATGAAGTGAGGTAACTACACAGAAATATAGTAGAAAGCAGGATATTATGCTGCAAGAGGATGTGGAAAGTTTTGTGGAATGATTCTATGTGTTTGAGGTGTGCGTGTAATGACCTGGTCATGTTCTATAATTAGTGGCTCATCAGTAGGTTATAAAATATTAAAACTCAATCCAAATCTCATAGAGCAAACCTGTGGAAAGAGACACAATAGTGATGTTATTTTTCCATTTGCCCGATGGCAAGATGTTCAGTAATCTAAAGGTAGACAAAAAGCTATGAGCCAAGGTTTTAACAAGAGCCTGCAGGAGCGAAAACAAGATAAAAACAGCCTTTAGTTCAAGAAGCAAAAGCTATGAGTTTTTTGTTATTGTTCCCAATAACAGTGTAATAACTGGTGTGCTTTTTGGACAGGAGGGACAAATTCCTACCAATATTTGAAGAACTTGCGTGTATTACCACTCAGATGCTACCCATGTACTCACAAAAATGCACTTACACACAAAGAGAGTGTTACTGTGATGTTATTTTGTCCATGTTGACATGTTCTGTGCTTGGTCAGACGTCTGTAGCCTTTCCATCAGTAACATGTAACTTCAGCGTCAGAAGCCACAGGCCAGCCTTCCCACCATGGAATGAGCTGCTGATGTTTATTAACTGTGGTCACAAATGCCAACTGGAAAGACAAGGGTTCAGGGGAGCTCAGGTGAGATTGTAGAGATATGTCAGTGTCTAGGGTGTTTGGATGATATAATCTGTGTAAGTATTTTGACAAAACAAACTTGTCAATAATCTAGTTTAAGAAAATTCTTCACTTGATATCTTAAAGTGATGGAAAAACAAATGAGTGGAAGACCAACGTCGCTCAACCATAACAGTATGTCCATTGACAGTAGAAGTGATAATACCATCAATTATTTCATTACAACGGGACCTTTCACTGGATTGTATATATTAGACAGGAAGTGATAATTATCTCGCATCCCAAAGGTCAGGCATTTGTGATTCGGTTTGTTTGTTTGTTTGTTAACACTCTAGCAGCAAAACTATTGGTTGAATTCATACCAGATTGGGTATATACTTTGCCAGTGACCCAGAATAGATGGCATTATATTTTGGGAAAAGTAGTCAAAGTTCACATTTTCTATGATTTTTTAAAATATTTTTTCGCCCCATTTACTTATTATGGGTACAATTTCAAATG
>JAPTYQ010000001.1:7426351-7450141 GCA_029814465.1 Ostorhinchus cyanosoma
TTTATTTGTCCCCCAGTGGGGCAATTTGTTTCGCAAACAGTAGGGAGCAACAACATACTATAAAAATACATACTGTATGTATATAGTATAAAAATACTTATGCACCTTTATATCACTGTGACATTACTCAGATGAGTGAGCAGCAGAACATCTATGAGATTTTTACATCTTGTTTTCTACACAGAGGCCCGATTTACTAAGGTTCCAATTTGGCATATGTCTCTATTTTTTCTTCCATCATTCCAAAATTGTTTACGAGAGTGAAAAATGTGTTCGCTGCATCTCGTTTCATTGTTTCAATTACGCATCCAAACCGTTTGCTCCTCCCTTTGAGACGCGTTAAATATAGACACAGTTTCTATCGGCAAAATTGCTTTTGGGTTTGACAAATCCCTTTGCGTGCGCTAAATTTATATATTCACAATTTCTCCTCCCAGCACATGCACAATTGCGTATTAATGCCCATATTGCATATTCAGTGCGGCAAATGGACCAACTGGACGCTATTTTGAACTTTTGACAGACACAACCCTCAGTACGCACTGTCAGTAAATCACATTTTAGTAGCACCAGTCCACAGCAGTTAAACGGGATGTGCAGAAAAGGCTTTCTACTGGTGTAAAAGGATTTGAGAGATGCTTTATTGTTACGGACAAAGGATTTTATTTCCTGGCCTTAGCGTATTCAGTGTTATTTTTCAGGTGCAGACAGAAAATTACTGCACACTTGTTGCCAAAAAATCCTTCTAAATATGGAATGTGCTATGTGCCTTACATATTAAGGATATATTAAACATTGACATGCATTTGTGTTTTTCTTTGAAAAAAACCAACACATATTCCAACATGGAAAACGGAATGACCATATAAAGCAACTGCACCCTGCAGTTTGCTACTTCCTGAGCTCTTCAGGCCTGAATAGTGTCTCAAGTGTTTGTATTCAGCCCCACTTCTGCAACAACGGGTGAATTTCCAACAAACAATAGAAGAATGTCTCTGCATTCTAAGGACAGTATTAAACAAACCTACAGATTGGTAAAATGTAAAAAGCGAAGGATGGCATTTTCTCACTAAATGTCAGGGTGCAAAGTGGATATCGAGGGTTTACTTTGGTCTCTTCTTGGTAGAACGCTTGTGGAAGACAAAAGGTGCAATAAGCAGAAAGTGCTTCACTGAGACCTGTGGAGGCCAGAATGCAGCTCTTAAAACTAATAGTGGCATTCAAGTGCAATCGTATACGCTAACCATAAAGTGTTGAAAAAAATGGATTTTACAAAAGATTTTGTGAGAATGGTTTTACAATAGTTTTTTAATATTACAAATTTTATAAATTATCTGATAAACACCCAGTGTTACTTTTGTGCCAGTTCCCAAATTATTTTTTCTTTATATTTGACATTTTCTAAGTGATTTATCGCTGTTTATTATAACATTGAAAATTTTATATTTTCAAATATCTAATGTACTGATCATATAGCCTAGATGTTCATAAAACCTGAGATTACAGTTGAGGGTTATTATGTCAAAACAAAGCAACAAAGTGCATTTTACATGAATTGATAGGGTTAGTGGATCAACAGTAGATGCTTTTGGTCAGTGGTGGATGTTTGGGTCTTTATGGGTTAAACATTTAACCAGAAAATCTGCCTAAGTAGTGGAAAACATTTGTACAAATATAAGTTCTTAATGTAATAAGTTTCCAAATATTTTTCTAAGTTTTTCTTCTGTTTTCCTGTATTTGCTTTTAGCAATGAAAGCACGATTGCAGCATGTTATTCAGTTAAATTTAGTCAGATCAAAGCAATTGGTTCAGCTATTGAAAAACAGATCCAAAATGTCATTCACACGACATGCTTACTTACTGGTTTCTTTACTGTACTCTAAAAACAGTACAGGAGGAGGTCTCCAATTCACTTTGGCCATCTGTTTATTTCTTCTGTGCCAAACTGGAACATAACACTTCCGTGAGTGGAAAGATTTTTTTATTTAATTATACTCCAGAATCTATTTATGCTTCTGTCAGAAAAATACATACAGTAGCATGTAACAGTGAACAGTGATTGACTGGGTCCTCAGCATGAAGTACACAACAGAAAAGGGAGCTGAAGGCAAATGTGAGGGTCTAAGGCCCCATCCCAAAGTTCCCTGTTGGTCCTTCATTTTGTCCCTACCCCTACGTTTGGAGTGAAGTTTTGGAGGGGTAGTGTATCGCGTTTCTCATGGACATTCTGCACCTTGAAACGGAGTCAGCTTGGATGCAGACTTGCTGATTTTGCTTCAGACAGAGAAGAATTTGCTACTTTGCCCCGCCCACAGAGTGTTACGAACGCTTCCACTTTTCCACCATAAACATGTTTAACATATCGTAAACATGTCAACAGGAGCTGGAAAGGAATCACACCATTGTAATGCCGCTTTTCCACTGGTACCGACTCGGCTTGGCTCCGTATTTCTGGAGCGTTTCCATTACAGAATAGTACTGACTTTACCTGAACGTCAAAGCGGGTACTTCCGTGTTTTCTGTTCAGGGAATTGTTGATAAACTTGCTCGTTTCGTGTTGTCTTGTCTGAATTCTTACGTCAGCCACCAAAGACTGAATCTCCTGGACGGACCATGGTGTAGTTTTGGGCTGTCATCTGTGTCGCTATATTTACTGTCAACTTCTGCATATACGCGACCTCACTTATTGATGACGTCAGTGTCCTATTGTGTCTGTAGAAACCCCTACCACTTACGACTCCGTCCAAAGTGCAGTTAAAAAACGAGTGGACTCCAAAACGAGCGCTAGTGGCCAAGGGGGAACTTTGGGACAGGGCCTAAGTGTACAGCAAGAAAAAAACTTTTGTTCAAGTATGTCTTACATCAAATATTCAGCAGGAGCTATAACGGTAAGAAATTCAGTTTCTATCCCTGACAATCACTTGTAGGAAGAAATAATTATGGTAGGATACCAGACTCATGTGTATAGTACTTACCTACCCTAACCCTACTTAACAGAAGTGAAATCAACCAACTCCCATTAGGGCCAGGTGATAAAACGATAACTATTTATATTGCAAAATAACTTTTCCTCAATAGAAATATGAGACATGCGCGATACATTTTTGCTAGAATTCATTTGTCCATGTTTTGACAGCGATAAAAACAGCCAAACATAATTAAGTAGCGCTGCACCAAACCAATCACGCTAGAGCCACGTCAAGTTAGGTTGACACACACAGCACAGGCGTAAGAGCAGCCAATAATAAAAAGCAGAAAATAAATCAAATCTAAATCAAAAATAACTTTCTGATGTCTCCACACCTAACTTTTGAGTAAAAGAAAATTCAAGTTTGATAAAAATAGTGATCTGATTTATATCATGATACATATCGATATCTGATATGAAAAAAATTATCGTGATATGATTTTTTTCCCCTATTGCCAAGCCCTAACTCTTATTGTACACAGTATGCAGTAGTGAATGACTTAAAAGTAGGGTGACTGATTTTCATTGCACAGAAAGCCTGAGCCCTTGACTGCACACACCTCTATGATAGACAAATTTAGTGCCACCTGTCCTGTCTAGGTTCATAGTCTCATTACTGCTGGATGTGAGCCAATGTGATACACTGCAGCTTAACACTGTTGCACAACATTTCAGCTAAAATTTGATTTTGTAGAGGTAATCCATCCAGAGCCATCCATCCATCCACACTTGAACAGGGACAGTATTGTACCCAGAGGTACCAGGCGAAACAGAGATGAGTGGTGCTTACCATACAAGTGCAAGACTTATAAACGAAGATTGTCTCTAAGGTCGACTTATGACAAGTCATTAGCGCTGGACTTCAGACTGACGTTTCAATCATACAGCTTTGGACATGAGCTTAAAATAGAACACCTGGCTTGGCTGTCGCTGCAGAATGGATTAACTCAAAACAATGGAGAGGGGAGTTTTTCAAGAAGATGATGAGAGGTGATGGAAACTTACAGCTTTTTACTGCCTTTGTGTCCCCTCACAGGTCTGTGAACACGGCACAGTAAACCTGGCAATGAGGTGAAACGCCATAAAATAAAATAAACAGGCAAACTCTCAGGTTGTGTTTTTTTTTTGTGTGAATTCCCCACTTTTCATTTTACTACTTCAGTGACTTCATTCCATTTATTTCAGTGACGGGCACCATCCCAGCACATCTTCTAGGAATAAATGTCATTACTTTATCAATCTCTTAAGTGCTTAACAGACAGAATTAGTTGTTCAAAAATTGAGGATGTTGTGTCAATACACTGGTAAAAATAAGAATTATGTGACTTACCTGTCCATCTGTCTGGCGTTAATTGTTTGAATAAAGTAACTTATCTATCCATCTTTTGCTTCATTTACTGCTCATTAAATCTGTCTGTTACTATCATAGCTGTGCTACTCATCTGCCCATCATCATAATTAAACCCCCTTTCTAACACTTCCCACTGGTTTATGGTCCACTTTCAAGTTTTTTCTTAAGCTACTGGTTGTCACCATCTGTTATGAGATATTACATTGTATTTTGTTGTACTAGTACATAATGTGAGGAATGACAGACACTTAAATATGTACTTTATTTCCCTCATCCACTTGTCTTTATATAATTGTAACCCACTTCTGAGTATGTACACGTTGCTACCTAGGTTCGTAGGAGCTGAGAGTAATAACAAAAACCAATAGACACATAAGTGTACTTATTAACTTTTAGTTAGAACAATATTTAAACAGTACACAATACAATACAAAACCTATGGGCCCAATAATCTAATAGAATAAAATGTCCTCTTACAGATTTTCCTTTCCAGAAATATTCTGTTGTGGATCTAATAAATGTTCAAGTCAGTATGTCAGGGGAATAATGAAGTCAGGGAAACGTCTAAAGTGGACTCTGGATGGTGTCTGTCAGAGAGACTGAGAGTCTGTGCACATGACAATGAAATTATGTCAATTTGCAAAAGTTTATATCATTTCAGCCTTTCAGCCTCATGACACTGGTGCTGTTGGTGCCCTGACATGATATTTTTTAAGAACAGGTCCAATAGTGAAAACACACAACGCCAGCCTTGTGTTGCCGTATAGGTAGGCAAAACACCGCTTTTTGGAAATGATGACGCCATAGTACCACATGACCAGAAGAAGAAAAGCCCAGACGTAACATTCGGTAACAACAACAATGGTGGATCAAAGAGATGTGTTTGTGCTGCAGGCACTGCTAGGTTTATTAGCACTACTACAACAAAACTTGCTAATGCTGTATCAACTCGATGACCAGCGGAGACACAGATAACATATATGCGTCAGACTCTTTTAAATCCACCACAGTGTCCTGCTAGAGGGGTGTCCCGTACCCTGCATTCCTCTGTGATTTTAGTGTATCCTGTTTGTGTACAGCGCCACATACAGGTGTGGCATTAAATTACACCATTTTAACCTAGTTTTCCCGTTTCCATCTAGACACTGATATTTCTTGAAACAATGCATGTATGAAGTGAAACTTTCAGAATCTGCAAAAGGAAAAATACCAGGAGTGTTGTCGTCTGGACATAGCCTGACACAATCCTACCACAGGATCCGCTGCATAGAGGGTGGACGCTCAGAGTTTGACTGGGAGGCTCGCCATCAACTGGATCACTGGTCATCCTCGTTGGATGCAAGGACTGAAGCTTCACTTTTTCCACGCATCACAAAAAACCTGACCTGTATTTTACAAAGGAGGATTACAGTATAGATTCTGATGCAATATTATCTAATCAAGTTAACTACCAGTTTAGTATATGTATCTTAACAATATAACTCTGATAGTGTCAAAATATATCATTTTAACCATTTGGAATTACATGAAAAGTAATTATATGATCTCATTTTATCAATGCATTAAATTATTTTATGAACCCATTACCCTTAACGTGTAAAGCACAACTTAAATTTTTTAAGGGTGTCTCTTTTTAAATCCTTAACATAAGATTTAGATTTTAAACAAAAGAAATGAAATACATTCTTTTAAATTAACAACACTAACAAATTGTAGCTTTGCTGCTTTAACCCATTTTAATTTACTAAAAATGACAAATTTCCTCTCAACTGCTTTAACACACAGTCACATGTAGGAATGTGGAACTGGGCACTTCCCAGTGTAAAAGACACACTACGTGCTAATTTTAGTGAAAAGTATCGATATACATTTCCTACTCAAATAATCAAATAAATGCCTTTTAGTTAAATACATTCTTTGAAAACAAACAGAAATTGTACAAAATTCTCTTAAGCACAGCTAGCATAGCCACCTGTGGTATGTCCGCGTACACAGTCATTAGGAACATGGCAGAACTAGCTTACCAAGAGGGGTTTCCGACAGGAGCAGTCGGGACAAATAAAAGTGCTTCCTCGACGGTTCTCCGACCTCTAAAATAAAATTTTAATTAGTGATGTGGTTTGCTAAATAATTTCATAGCTCGAGTACGAAACAAGCAGGTTTTCATACCTTTTCCTCTCGATTTTAGCACACCGGGAGAGAAAATGCACGGCCCAGGTTGTTAATTAGTGATGTCAAAATACACGAACACTATTAGCATACTACTTCCTGTTTCACCCAATATACATTTCCGGTTTTCCAAAAATAAAAGCCTTAATGCATATAAACGTAAGATTAAAAAGAACATATTGATCAGAAGGAATAAAAATATACATTTAACCCTTACTAAGCGGGTTACATATTAAACACTAAACAATTCAGTGGTGGGAACTGAAGTGAAATTTTGGAGCGCTGTCTACTTTGTTGTTATAACTGACATCCTTTTTGCATCCAGTGTGTCTCACTATGGGTTCCTTAGACAAAAAGTAATGCATCTCACGGACGCAGTGCTGCTCAAATAAGATTCAGTTGTTGAACCAGTTTTGTTAATAATTCTTTGAACCAGTTAGTTAACTTTTCAACAGGCTTTGAGGAGAAATTTTCAAATCAAGGATGCATCATTAATGGAGGGCTGTGAATCATGAGCAACAGACCAGCAGCGGAACACGTTCACATATTACTGTATCCAGCTGCACTTTTGAACGATGCATTTTTCTTTCTTGGTAACCACACTATTTATTTATTTATTTATTTATTAGACTATGATCTAGCTTTTCTTTAATGCTTGGAGACCTAACTTTTTTTTTTTTTTTTTTTAAATCTGACTTCCAAATGTTTCTTTGAAAATAGCTACTCTGTCTTTCTCTCACCATCCAAAGACAGGCATCTTAATAGATTAATTAACTGCTATAAGTCACCCATAGGTGTAAATGTGATAGTGAATGGTTGTTGGTCTGTGTATGTTGGTCCTGTGGTGAAGTGTTGACACATTCAGGGTTTACCCCACCTTCACCCTTTGGGTAGGCTCCAGTACACCCCAGAAACCTCATGAGCACCTCATTAAGCAGTTCAGAGGGATGGATGGATGGACTTCCAAATGAATTTCCCCCTACATTTAACATTTCTTAAGTAATTTATCTTTCACCATTAATTATAAAATTATCCTCTGCATGTTGCATTTAAAAAAAAAAAAAAAAACATTTACAGCCACCTGTCAAACTGTATGGGTTTTACTAGTGAATTAATGTTGCTGAAAATGAAGATGAATGAACTTTGACAATGGAGATTCTGAACATCCAAGTGGGTCTTATCTGATGTGGCTGACAAGCTGTGAATCTACATTTTCACCGAATTCCGGTGTATTGATAGGATTAGTGGTTCAGAAGTTCAACATTCTAGATCAATAGATGCCTTTGGCTTTAGAAGTTTTTGAGGGTTAAACTCAGTGGATACTAAGCAACAGGCACTGGGCTTAGTCAGCAGTGACTGCACATTCTTTTCACCACTAATTTCCCAGACCCTTTTTTTTTTTTTCCCCCCAACTTATTGAATATGACACACCCACAGTGGTTCATTGTTTGGTTCAAGGGAAAATCCAATACTTTTTGCTTCAAGGTTCCAGACCAGTTTTTTGTGTTTGAAACGCTGTGAATGTAGACTCATAAACTGGAACTGAACCATGAAGGTGGAAACAGGGCAAAGTGTTATATTCACGTTTACATACAGTAGCCTGAACAGTGCACTGTAGAGGTTTCTGGAAAGGGTTGTATCTGCTGAATCCTGCTGTATGTATATGTGACATATTTTTTTGTGTGTTTTGAGAACCTCATATTAAATGTATTCATGTTGATTCATTCTCAGACAAATATGACTGTGCTTAGTTTCTTCACCTGCTCTTTCTCAGATACGATTATTTTGATTCCACAAATAACATATATCTTTGAATTAAGCCATTTGGACAGGTCTCCATAATGTGTCTTATCAGACATCCTAGTTAACCCATGAAGACCCTGCATTACTTTTATGTCAGCTCCCAAATGACATTTTCTCGATATCTCACCTTTCTTAAGTGATTTATCACCATTTATTTATAACATTATCCTCTGTATTTTGTGTTTTATCGGTACAAATCAGATATCTTCCTGTATTTAATTTACTGATCAGGAAGACGTTCTTAAAAACTCAGATAAAGTTGACAGTTATATTAAAAACAGAGAAAACTTAAAAAAAGGGACTTTTTCAGTAAAATGTATCATTAAATGAACATAAACCAAGCATTTCCATCCACTGTCATTGATCAAACTCCATGGGTTTTATTGGTGAATCAATGTTGTAGAAGATGACAGTGTTTCCACATTCACTATGGAGCTTCAGAATGTCCAAATGGCTCATACCTGATGACCATGAAAAGATGACAAAGTGCATTTTACACCAATTATTTACATGGATTGATAGGTTCAACAGACATTAAACATTTTAAATCAGTAGATGGTTTTGGTCGGTGATGGATGTTTGGGTCTGTAAGGGTTAAATGAATGTCAAAATAAAATTTGGATTTTTATTTACAGGGAGTCCACAACACCTTAAAAACACTGTCTTTTGAGCCAGCCAGTTGTATGATGTTCGACTGTGCCGCCCTGGGCTGTCCTCCTTTCTGTAACCTATTCTGACCAGAACCTGCCAACACAAAATTCTCTGCATGACATTAAGCCCCAAGAAAAACAGTCTGCACCATGTGATTAGTGATTGGGACCACTGAGGCTAAAGAAGAAAATGGCTTACCTTTAAGCATGTATAATTCAGACTTCCCACAATGACTGAATGTGATTTGTAAGCTAAATTCAACAGCAAAATGCCTTCTGCCTTGCGTTTTCATTTTGCTGGGAAAAAAATAACCCTGCTTACAAATTAAAAAATAAAAAAACACAGTCACTTAGACTCTGAAAGATGCCCTGCAGACTAATTTTGGGCTAGAAGCAGAGAAATAGCAAGAAATAATGTTCCCTGTGGTGAGGCAGTTACCAATTCTTAGAAAAAGGTGGAAGTCTTTAAGATGTAAAGACTTACATTTGATCCTGAATCATACAGACATGACGTATCAGTGGAAGCCTTGCTCTTGTGCTTATCTAACGGGTCTTTAAGGGACTCAAGAGGTAAAAAAGGCAGATCCATTGATCTAATAGAGGTGAAGCTGCCCCATGTTACCCCCTAGTAGCTCTCTAAGGTGAAGAAGTTCCATCTTTATCGTGATTGCCAAAGAGCCAACGTTAGCTTATGCTGATGTCAGCAGATGTCCTGTCCCATTAAAACTACAGGAACTGAGGACAAAATGCCAAAATTAGAATATACACACCTTCTTTGTACAGCTTTCTCCTCTCTGTCCAAATGTAAAGACTAAGTATAGAGATAGATGAACCTGCCATTGTCTCATGTTGTTATGATGTATCGAGACATCGAGTAAAGCAGTAGAATTATGTCCAGGTCACATCTGACCTGGACCTGAATCTGATCAACTATTGGTAATTACAGCTGTCAATCATGTATTATACACCCCCGCCTGTCTGAACACTTGTGATTAGACAAAATGTGAGTGTCACAGTGTAGATTTTCTACAACCTGAAAACACAGGCAAGGAATAGATGCAGAAGCTTCAAGTCCTCTAAGACCGCTTTAATTACAATAGGCTGAAAGTTCCGTTAGAATTATTAGAATTATTCGCCAGTGATGCTAAAAACTATCAAGCACTGCAGCTTTTATCTCTCACAAAGGAAACACTAGATTAACTATTATATTAGAAAGCTCAGACACTTAGATAGGTTGAGAATAGTTGACAAGCAACTTAAAATATGTCCATATGTGATTGATATGTGTAGAGAATACATGCAAAATCCCCCTGAGTGAAGGGGGAAGAGATATTCCCTTTGCCACTTTGTGGGCTAAGTGAAGCCTGAATCAACTTTTACACATAGAAAAGAAGATTACTTTTGACTTGGCGCTGTGGTGGTAATAAATCAGAAAGCACAGGCCATTTTGTGGGATCTCTGTTGCTGTGGAGGGGAAATAAAATGTAGAACCCTCTTTATCCTATAGACCACGGCAGGCTGAGTGTAAGACAATATGTTCAGACTCTGAACATACAACGGTGTACATCTCTGTTTGCTGGTCAATGCTGCAGACTATCTCACCTTTGACCTTCAATCAGCTCCAACATGTTTTTCATGTGAGTAGTAAATGCTCCCGCCATAAAAACATGCTCTGAATGAGTCTGAATCCTAGAGGCTTTGACATCAGATACTAAAGTGTTGAAAATCTCACAGTGCTTCCAGACACAGTTGGTTTTTTCGAGCTTGTGCCTGTCCACATGCATGGATGAACAGTTGATTGAGGACAAGTGACAACCACAAAGGTTGTGTTGGGTGGGATAACAGTTTTCTTCCGTGACATGTTGAGCTGTGCAGCTTTTCCATCTGCATCACACATGTACATAAAGGACACAACCGATCATTCTTATTCAGTCCGTTGCAGCATTTGTTCTTTCTTTGAAGTGTAACATTTATCAACGCTGTCAATTTGCCTCGTAATAAAACAGAGAATTTAAAAAACATCTTTCCAATTTTGCCAGTTCCTTGGGTGTGATATCACTATTTTTCATTTATTTCTAATCATTAAAAATTCAATATTCTTACAAAAGATTTTACTGTGTTTTTCATGCTCTCACTACTGCTTGTGCATACCAAAATATGTCACTGTTTTCAAGCTATTGCTAGTGTGAGAGCACGTCAAGTAAGCAAGGTATTTCTTGTGATTCATCTAAAACTTATCATTGTTTAAATTACAGTGCTGAAAGATTTGGACAAACCAGCCATTTTAACACTATTAACAGTGTTACGATGTTTCATGTCTATAATGAACATTATGTTTTTACATCTGTATTAGCAGGAGACAGATTAGTATAAAACACAAGGAGCAGATAACAGGTCAAACAATAATTCATTCAATCTGAGTCTGGTCTCGAAATTCCCCTGTTGGATGATAAATATTCTTCTTCCACAGCAATTAAATTAACAGAGATAGAGGCTTAAATCCTCGAGGTACATGAACATTAATAGCATGGCTGATTTTTTTTTTTTTTTTTTTACTAACAGATGGTGTGCGTAAGAGTTCAAAAAGCAAACTAAAAGCTAATAGATCTCTGTACATCTCTTCTATCTTAAAGACAGTAAACCTCGAATATAAATAATTGCCCCTTACATGTTTAATTTCCAACAGAGAAACAGAAGTGAGATAATAATTACCTGGAGGTACAGACTGTTCACGGGTAGATGACTGCAGTTTATTTGTGGTGTTCTGATTAATCGTGCTAACCGTTCCTAATTGGACTGCTGTGGGTCATATTGGAATTCTTGAACGAATGATGGTCTATTCACCTCCGAGCTTGCTTACCTTCCTTTTTGCCCGAAGCTGTCCGTGATAGTTATCAGATGAGTCTCCTGGGATCTCACCTCCCCACAGAGTCACACCCACAATGGTATACGTAATGCCCATCACCACTAATGGCAACATGTAGATCAGGACTGTTACTATGATATGATACCTGCAAAGACAAAGGGTAAAGATGCTTATTCAGAGGACAGAGCCTGCAAAAAAAAAAAAAAAAAGGTAAGTCTGAACTCAGCTCAGAATTCCGTTTTGTCAGCCAACTAAGAAGGCAACAGTCACAGAGTTCATATCTTAGGGTCATTTACTCATGTTCATCACTTTAATTTGCTCATTTTCTACAGTCTGTCAGCTCCATGTCTTTTACCATTAAAAAAGTAACAGCTTGTCAGTCTATTAAGTGATGGGAACTACATCGTAATGATGCTGTAGGGGGTGTTCCTCTGAGGTCCTGGGGATCTGTCTAATTGCTGATGTAGAGGGTAAACACTTGAGCTCTTTGCACATCATTATTTCAAATGAGAAACTTTGTTTGTTCTTTGCACTTCTTAATAAAATGTACATAATTAGTGGGTTTTCTTTTGACTTAAGTAGCCTCATACCAGTCTGTCTTATTCCCTTTATGGACAATTAGGTAAAGACTCAAAGCATCACCACACTAGAGGGAACATGAATATCCTCTAATTATAAAAATATCCAGTACAATAGCGTACTTTTTTTGTAGGCACTTAACATGTTGTTGAAAAGCAGTTGGTGGGTCCCTCCAAATATGTACAGTATATTTAAACAAATAATCTATAGAGGAAATACAAATGTATGCATCTGTCCGTTCACTACTGCTATACATCTTCTTCATCAAGTTCAAGGTCAGGTTTATGTCTATAGCACATTTACAACAACGCAAAGTGTCCAAAGTGCTGTACAAAGATATAAGTGAAAATACAAAATATAATAAAACTAATTAAAAAATATAGAAATATAAAAGATACGATATACTAAAACTGATAAAACAGATACATAATAATAATATAAATAGTACCTGAAAATACAATCAGAGGGTAAAATAAATTAAAATACACACACTTGTATTAAAAGTCAGTGCAAATCATCATGATTTGAATGATGAAGTAAATATTTTCCAGTAACATATAATATGTCATACAATAAAAACATCTCACTCCTGATCAGAACCACTGGTCTGGATCAAATAATGTTGCAACAAAACTTCCACTGTTTGTCAAGTTTTTGTCTAACATGTTTCTTGATACTTTCTGACAGCACCCTTACTATGTTCTCGTTATTACCCTGCTCCACAAAGGGAAGGCAAAGGGTTTTTTTTTGGTTCGATTTATTTGTTTGTTTGTTAGCAGCAAATCTATTGTTTGAATTCATACTAAATTGGGTTTATAGATTGCCAGTGACCCAGAATAGATGTGATGACATTTTGGGAAAAGTAGGTCAAAGTTAAATTTTTTTATGAATTTTTCTAATCTTTTTTTCCATTTACTTAGAATGAGCAAAACTTGTCTATGCTGTCTATGTCTATGCTGACATCAACCACATGCATACACATGATGACATCAGCTGGATTGTTGCCAAAATAAGCTATAATAAGTGCAAGGGGCGGGGTTTGTTGTGTCTGGCACCACTTATTTTTGTGAGCGTTACCCATGCACACACATAATAATTCATCAAATCTGTTTCCATTGCACGTATTTGCATATGTCTTTTCTATGCACCTCTCCGAAGTGTACAGTAATATCCTGTATATACATTTTTCCTTTTCACTGTTTACATTCTGGTTTTTAAGCACAAACTGAAAATGTGAATAAAAGCAGTTGGATGGAAATGCACTTCATTTAATGTCACTCACGTACTTAAGTGACTAAGTTACAAAGTGCTTCTTACATCAGCTGGTCGTCCTCCTTGCGGGGCCAGGCCACAAAGCAGATGGTCCGTTTGGGCAGAACTCGGGTGGTAGAGAAGTAGCAAAGAGGGAAGGCGAGGACAACGGCCAGACTCCAGATGCAGACGATGATGAATGTGGTGGCCTTCGCGGACAAACGGGGCTTCAGAGGATGGATGATGGCCATGTACCTACAGGCAGAAGTCAGCAGGTTAAGAGGACATCATGCTTTTAAATGCTTTACTGAGTGACTCTGATGGGGAAAAAAGCATTTAAAGGGTCATTTATGGCCATTAAAATCATGTTTTATGAACATAAATAGGAAGCATGTCTCAAAATGACTAACTATTCTTACATCGGCCAAGGAACAGTGGAGGTTATGTTTCCATCTGGGTTTGTCTGTTTGTGTTTTAATACGATAACTATAAGAAGTTCTGGATGAATTTTCATGACATTTTCAAAAAAAAGTTGATCTTGGCACAAGGAACAAATGATAAAAATGTTGATGTGCTTTTCGAGTGCTTTTCTAGTTCAATATTTGCTCATAATAGCTGAAGCACGACTGATGCTTTTTCATGGATGTGTTTTCATGCTCACAGCCCTTGTAAGGTTTGACTAGATCACGCTCATGGTTAAATATTAAAAAGCTTGACTCCAAACACAACACACCGCACATTTGTCGACATTAAATCAAAACAATAATCTTTCCTAAACTACAAGCAGCGCTCAGGATGCAAACACTAGTCTGTGGTATCAAATTCTTGTCTGTTAAGGTTACATCTGCTAAAGATTCATCATCACCGCGGACATACCTTCACTTCAAACACAGAGATGTTTATCCTTGGAATGATTTATTTAAACTTCTTTGGTGGCTGGAAGAAATGACGGTAATACAAAATATATTTCTTTTTTATTCACTTAATTACTTCATAACCCCTTGGATTGTTCAAAGGAAACCACTTTTGATGGATAAAGTTTACATAAAGTGTATTTTCTAAACTATTTCCACTGTAAATTTCTACTTAATTTTCTTCACAACAGGCTTGAAATATAATTACACCGGGATGATTTTGAGCGAAACTGACTGATGATTCATTCCCTGTGATGGGATTTTGTTCGAACAACACAATGAAACACTCAACTGACAGCAGATTATCAACCGAGCGTACACTCGAGTCAGAACATCATTTTCAAATAAAGATAACGCGGGACTGAAGCTGTTAATTTAGTCTTCGTAGGATGGGGGAAAAAAAAAATCTGGCCTCATCCTTTCAGGTCATTGAATGCAGGTCTCTAAGGGATATCAACAAAGATGCCCTGTCTGTTCAGTAGTAATTACGTGACATTTATTCTGAGAGTCTCACTGGTCCTTGGGAGTTGTGGTGTGTGAGTAGCCTGTTTGATAACCCATAAAGCATGTGCTGGAATAGTCGGAGGTATCTGGCATCCAGGGAGCCTGTACAAAGGACAGCTGATTTAATAAACTTGTAACCACTGAACAATAAGCACGATGCGGACCACTAACACTTGATTAAGCCAAACACAATAACACACACACACACATTTCACCTGTACAGAAACCAACCACACACATTTAAAACACATTCATGGAGGTTTGAGCATCACCTCACACAAGTTACGATAAGCATCTACATTCTTTAACGCAGGAGTCTGTTTTGGCTTTGACTGCACAGGAACGCTTTCAGCTATATACTGTTTTGGAGTCAAGTGGCTGTGGTGTGACACTACCATCTAAACACTCGCTTTATCACCTCCTTCTGTTTAACTAGAGGAGATTATCTTGGAATAGACATACAGCTAAATGTCAAGTGTTGGCTCAAATTTCCTCAGAGGAGAAGGACAGGTTTAATGTTTAGTAACCGTGACTTCACACACAAAAAAAAAATTACTTAAAGGGTCATTTCACCCAAATTACACTTTGACTACCCTGAAGTCATGTGGAAAATTGTTCAGTTACATACTTTTAAAATTGCATCTCTGTCCAGAACAAGCTCTGGTCTTTATTATTTGTATTTCTTTTCATTCAGCTGATTTTCAGTGTTGATAATGTTAATCCTTTACATGAAATGGTTTCAAGAGAATAAAGGAATAAATAAAGATTTACAAGAAATTTTTAATTATTTCTAGAGATAAATAATTTACACTCTCGCATCCTAATTTCAAACACTTTACAGTTGTTTACCCCCCGACAGCAGATTATGGAGTACATTTCTTGTAGGATTGATTTGCAGTGTATTGTATTGTGGTGAAAGTAGAAATCCGCATTTCACAAGCTGAGCAAATGAAAACTATCCACATGAATGCACTCCAGAAAACAATAACACCTTGTAATTCTCAGTTTGCCCTCTGTCTCACCCACCAGGTTTCCTGCACAACCCATCAAATTTTAACGTAACCTTATAAGTCTTACAACAGACTCTCTAAGAAAAGTTTGGGAAGTACAGAATATTGTTGCAATAAATCAAAGCAGGTAAGAGGAGGTGGAACTAAAATATTGCTCAGTCATTAATACAAATCTGGCAGATAAAATGTAAAAAAAAACAAACCAACAAAAAAACTAAATATTATCAGAGATGTAAACATGCACTACTCCCAGCAATAAAGTGATGAAATGTGCTCAGCGACGACACGTTCAGATAAAATGTATTCAGGTTTTAAAATAGACTCTGCACGGAATGCATTATATGTAGACGCTCGATGGCTGATTAGTGCTGAATAGTGACCGAGGATTGTGATTCAACTGCATGGAACGCGCTGGTGTCCTCATTATCACCAGAGGCCATGAACTGCACATGTGGAAAAACTGTACAGTTGTGTAACACAGGGCTGTCTACATATTGGATGAAGCATACTGTATATTATATAAAAATGAATGCACAGATATTTACAGATAAAGGTAAATATCACACGTAATTGTCATCTATAGTGACTGAATCAACACAATAAAAAAAAAAAAAAAGGAATAGGACAAATAAAAAGCTGTGTTGCTGCTTATGGCTTTACCTTTCACACAGCAACCTGTGTTTTATTGCTGCAGTGCCCAAGGAAACACACTTGACAGCACAGAGGAAGGAGGAAGGACAAATTCACAGATGATCACGAACTGTGGCCTCATGCCATTTCAAGACATCAGAGCAGAGACAGCACCATACTGGGGTTAGGAAAAGCATGACTGGAGGTTACATCTACATCATGTAGGTCATGCCGATGTTCTCTTTCTCAGTACACTGTTGACAGAATCGAACGGACACTGCAGACCAAAAATACAAACACACTGAAGTTGCAGGAGAGGAGCCAAAATGAGCACGGCCCGGGGAGATGCATGTGTCAAGGAGAAGTACTAAAGCAAGAAAACACCTCGCACACTATCACAGCACACAGTGACACATGTGGACTAGACGTATCCACACGCTGTGCCCTTGTGCATCTCTATGCTTCTGTTGTCATCATGCTTGACCTGTAGCTGCTTTCATCAGCCTAATCCCTTTAACTGAGACATTACGAGGCATGACGGTCCACTGTAAAGCCCATTTGATTGTGGTGCCTGCATCACTGCATTACCTCAAAATCACAGCACCAGCAAAAGAGGAAAAAAACATGTGTGAGAAAACTGGAGATGAATGAATGCATGAGATAGAGCAGTAGAGTCAGAAAGCATTAAGGCATAAAAGAAGGGATTTTCCTTCTGTGCTGGAACACGGTATCATTTACAGCAGTTTTTTTTTTCAATTTTACATTTAATCTACAGTATTATATAGAGTAATCTGATGCAAAACATGACACTAGATGTGAGAAGATGCTTATAGTGCATGAGACAGAAACCACCCTGCTGGGAATCATCTTTACAATGCAATGAATATTAAAAAAAAAAGTAATTATCTGAGTTGATGTACAGGAAATGTAAATCAGCAGGGAGCTTAAATGATGATGAAATAAATCAGGAACAAAACAAACATCAGATGCCATCAATGAAATTTATATCAAACTGGTGATTTAATATAAATTTGTAAATGGCATGGGCGCAAAGTAGTACATCAGAAGACATCACCATCTTAAAAGCCCGGTTGAGTAATTGCCTAATGAAGTAGTTTGTCTTCAAGCACGAGGTAAAATTTGAGCATTTTTAAGCACGAGATTAAATTTTTCCATCACTGTTGGAAAAGCAGCACATCCACGTGAAATAATCAGAAACTAGGAGCCAAAAAAAAAAAATCATGCGTGAAGCTGTGGAGATGAAAGGGTTTGGATATTTTTGCATAACCTAGTGTATATCTTGAAAAATTAATGCTCTGTGCATTCGCTCCGGAAATTTCATTCGTTCTTTGATGATTGCAATAGTAGAAAGGGTTTGTCTGTATTCAAAAATATTTCCCCTCCATGCTTTTGTGCGCCCTTCTGCCTTATCCACACAGACATGATCAAATGGATTACTAAAGAAAAAATCTCATTCAGTCAAACCAAAAGAGATGCTGAAGTTGGAAATGAGGAGAGTTTCACCAATCAGATGCTCTATAGGAATCCCACCTGTCCACAGCGATAGCAGTCATGGAGTAGATGCTCGCAAACACGGATGTAACAGGGAAGAAGTTGTGGAATTTGCAGTAAGCTTTACCAAAGTACCACTCCCCGTGAGCTGCGTAAATAAAGTTTATCAAAGTGTTGAACGCGGCCATTGACGCGTCCGAAAATGCCAGGTTGAGCAGAAAATAGTTGGTAACAGTCCTCATTCGCTTGTGGGCAAGAATGATCCATATCACGATGAGGTTCCCGAACACTGCAACCGCCAGAACGGAGCTGTAGGCGACAGACCACAGAGCGATGCGCCACGGCGGCTGCACAAACTGGTTGGTGTAGTTGCCCGTGATGTTGGATCCGTTTTGTGCAGCTGCCATTCTTCTATTCTCTTCTGCCTTTTCCCAAGATATACAAGCCCGTTTTTTGGTTTTGTTTCACCAGTCTACGTATGCGTAAATCTATACTGTTGGAAGAGGATCTGCATGTAAGGCACCATAGCGCGCAACTTCACTGCCTTTACCACCTCCTAGAAGTGCGCATCTTCTTCCCAGTGCCCTGTGGTGGTTGTGTCTAACTGTCTTGCGGAATCTGGATTTTAAAATAAATAAATAAAAAATAAAATAAAATAAAAAATCGATGGAAGTGCACAAGTGTCCTCCAGTGCCTGTTGAACGTTGGTGTAAGCGCACAGCCTCTTCAGCAGCAGCAGCAGCAGCAGCGGCAACAGGCGTGGAGCCGTGCGCACTCAGTGACGCACAGAGTGGCACAAATGGTGAAAGAGATTGATTGATACTTGTGGCAGCGGTTTAAAACTCCATGAATAACAGATGGGCTCCGCTGTCTCTCCGCAGTACACAATCAGTCAGTGCGTATTGTGTCCCTTTATCTTATTTAACTCTTCAGATGATCTTATGTCAGCAGCATTTTAAAAGGAGACACAAACAGGATATTGAAAAACAGCAGACCATGTGTGAACAATAACACGCTTCTTTAACCTTTAGATGAAATATCAGTAATATCAGATGGGTTTTTTTTAAAGGTTTTAATATAGTATGGTGCAAGCTGACTTCATCATCTGTTAGATTCTGTAACACCATTTGAAAAGCCACTGTCTTAATGCTTCTCCTCTGACAGTCTTAGGTTATCCTCACACTGCAGCAGTGAGAATAAAACCATAATAAGCTGTTTTCCTGTGCTGGTAAACTGGTTGTGACTCTCCTCTTTTGTTCACGACCAATGGGCTGAAGTTCCCTCCAGACATGTAACTATTCACATCATATAAGACTCCTTCATCTGTGCATATAGCCTTTAGTGCTTTAGTAACCTCTGTGTGGGTATATTGTATTCACATGCTGAATGTAGCTGATCAAATCCAATTACTCCACTGAAGCCTCTCAACCAAACGTACTGTTTCTTGGAGTCAGGAGTCATTTTGCTCCTTCAAACCACACATTCACAGTGGAATGACTCGCCTTATCAAATGACCAAACTTGTCCAGCTCACAATATATGTATGTGATGCTTATACCAAGGATTTATAATGGATCATATGAACTAAATGTTTAATAAACCGAACACAAAAATTACTTCTAAACATCGGTGCATTGAAATAAATTCATATTGCTGTGTTTGCAGAATCAGTTAGAGCTTTATGCAGATTTAACACACACCGAGGAGGCTGTATTTTCAAAGTACTTTTTCATTTTGCACTTGTAGCTATGCAATTTGCAGACACAAATGAAAACATAAAATGATTTAAAATGTATTATGCATTCATCATATTCATCAAATTATTCATCAAATATAGCCTATTTTTCACAAAATGCATTCTATTCTATTCTATTCTATTCTATTCTATTCTATTCTATTCTATTCTATTCTATTCTATTCTATTCTATTCTATGTGAAGTCTTTTAGTTTATTTTAAAGGTATAAATGTGATGACTTCAGGGAAAGTCTTAAATTTTATTGATATTGCCATTATTTTAAAAATTGATATTGTCATTATTTCAAAAAAGAAGAAAGACGAAAAAGAAAGAAAAAACATCCTTTTCAGTCAGTTGTGCTGATTGAAATTCACAACAGACATGAACATTCTGTTGTTTTATTCTCTAATTTGGTCCCTCAGGGTATGTAAATACTGCCAAGTCACATGACAGAGACCCAGTGTAATAATAAAACAGTGTGCTCTATGAAAAAAGGACACAAATGAGTTTACATGAATGATGGATGTTTATGGGATGGATCCTTATCTATTTTGAAATGAGGTTCATGAGTTTAGCTTGTGCGAGCCACGAATAGTGTAGACCTGGAAAAACGGCTACAGTTGATTATGTGAAATGACAAAAAATCAATTACTTTTGAAAAGCAGCTGGAACAGGATTATAGAGGCTCGAGACAGAACAGAGTGTCTGTCCTTATAGTTTTCATTTATTTGAGTCCCTGATCTCTTAAAAAATTTAGGAGACTCTAGAGTTATCCAGTGTGTGATCTGAAGACCTCGAGAGTATTTTGCATGGAACAGGATGTATAGAACCTCCTGTCCAATAAATGGGATGGTTGTTTAGCTGATATGACCCTGCAATTCACAAGAAGTATAAAAAAACTAACAACAAACTGCTTCCTTCTTTCCATGGTTTTTAACTGCAGTCTAAATAAAGAGAGCCCTCCAAAGCAATAAAATAAAATTAAATAATAAATAAAACAGGTGGCACCAGGCATGTAGTTCGCCCATTATAAGTAAATGGGAAGATTATAAAAAGTCATAAAAATTTTAACTTTGATCTACCTTTCCCAAAATGTAATGACATCTATTCCGGGTCACTGGCAATCTATGAACCCAATTTGATATGAATGGAACTGATAGTTTTGCTGCTAAAGTGTTAACAAGCAAAGAAACAAAGAAACAAATGACCTAAAAACAATACCCCTTGGTTCCTTTTTTCTTTTGGGGGTCGTGGTAATAAGCTTTAAGTGAGCGTACAGCTTCCTTAAAACCAAATGCAGCTTCACCTGCAGAGGATCTGTTCTTCAGGCTCATCCAGCCATGCCACTTGTACATTTTCATTTGTAATGTATAGTGTAATGAGTCCCATTTGGGTTCAGGCTTTAATCTTCAGATACATCATACACTCACATCTTTGAGAGTCTGTCTCGTATGGATATTAAGGCCCCATATGGTCTACATTAACAGACATCAAGGAACACAAAGATCAACAAAGCAGATCTAAAGTATAGAACTGCATCATTTTCATGGAAAGCATATTTTTACAGCGTCCGGTCTTGACCCTCTCTGTTGTTTCTTGTCTTCTCCTGTCTCATCTTTTTGAGACTCCCTAATGAGATGCAGTGGCCTCATTGTCTGCATGGTTTTGTTATGCCCATGACAAAGGTTTCGAATGTTGTTGGCTAATTGAATTTTTCTGACAAGAAATGTCATTTTGCACATATCCCATTGCATATTTCTGGTGGACGACACAGTGGCAGTTATGCAGTTTGAGCTCTGTTGTTGTCAGCAGCTCTTTTCGCCGCTGCCTCTGTGTTCTGCTAAAGCTCGTGTCAGGGCTTGGGGCTATTTTCTTTGATCAATTTAAAATGTAAGCAGGAACAGCAATTTATTTGCTAATGAAAGAGCACTGCTCCTCAATTATTTCCTAATCAGCACCTAACTCAGATGTGCACAGCTGAACATATGTTCCTACGTGGAATATCATATGCATGCTTGACGTTTTTCTTACTGTATTTTTTTGGATGCACTCAGAGTCATTATCGACTGGAACACATACACACTAATCAATCAAGGTTATCATAGGGCATGTTTGTGGTGGTAAAAAATTCTGACACAGATTCAGAGTTGACTTGCAATAAATGAAAACTAATACACTGGTGCTCATTAATATGGCAGTAATAATAATGATGATTAAAATTTGTTTGCATTAATATTACAGCAGACGAGCATTGAGGTGTTTATATTGGCATGTTCTTCTTTTTTTTTCTTTTTTTTTTTAACTGACATTGATGAGTTGGCATTTGACCTTTGATACACTCACCCAGACTTATGCCTGTGATTGTAAAAATCATTAGCGTCTTATGGCTATTGAGGCTTTGAGAAGAGGCTTTAAAATCAGTGTAGCTCCATTAAATGAGTGACAGGAGAGCTTTCAAATATCTGTTGTTTCTCAGAGTATCACAGACCAGGAGTACGCCACGTTCTAAGGCGTCCTAATGCCTCCGGAGTTTCACTGTAGCAGGAGTATCATTTTTTGATAGGATAAATGCAGCCGGTTAAAGGTATAAATTGTCAGATAGGTGAAGAAATTAACATTAATAGCGTCTTTATTTACAAAGTTAGAACAGACTGTAACATCCCAGAACACCCTAGTTTAGTACATTGATGATAACAGCCTGTACACTGAGTTGAATGTCAAGAACTGAAGTTGAGTTTTCCACAAATGTCCAAAGGATGACATTTGCAAAAGCATGCAACACTAGCCACCATTAGCTTAGAGGGACGAAGCTGTGGTCGCATTAACTTCCAGCACAACATAGATATGTTCACACATGACCAAAGATATTGTGTCTTTAAGGGAGACGTGAAAATTCTAATTTAACATAAACTTTGTAAAATATTTAAGATTTTGGATGCATATTCATAATCATTGTCATTATTGTGTGCCAAAATAACAAACATGAATTCTCACAGAATAACCTAAAAAAAGGTTCACTGGCACCATGAATGAGTGAAGTGTAATAAACTGCCTCTTTTAATTAATGACGTGTCACAGCCTCGCTTCCTTTAAGGCAGTGGTTAAAGAGTGGCTGCCAGTGAGCTAAGTACTTTAAATAATTCATATTTTAATACAGCATTTGCATTTACTTTCTAATCATTTGTGTCATGACTTGTTTTTCAGCTCCACTTACCTTTATATTACCCCGGCCCCCCGAAGAGGAGGCAAGGGGCAATGGTTTTGGTTCGGTTTGTTCGTGTGGTTCGTTCCTTCTTTGTTTACACTCTCGCAGCAAAACTATTGGTTGAATTCATACCAAATTGGGTTTATGGATTGCCAGTGATCCAGAATAGATCTCATTACATTTTGGGAAAAGTAAGTCAAAGTTAACATTTTTCTTCAATTAATTTCTCGATATTTTTTTTCCAGTTACTTATAATGGGTGAAAATTCAAATGTCTGCAGCAGCAAAACTGTTGGTTGAATCCATATCAAATTGGGTTTAATAGATGGCCAGTGACCCAGAGTGGATGTGATTAAATTTTGGGAAAAATAAATCACTTTAAATTTTTTTTAAATTTTTAAATCTTTGTTTTTTTCCCCATTTACTTATAAAGAGCTAAATTTAACATGTCTGTAGCAGTAAAACTATTGGTTGGATTCATATCAAATTGGGTTATAAATGGCCAGTGACCCAGAATGGATGTGATTACATTTTAGCGAAATTAATTCAAACTTAAAATTTTTTATGCCATCCATCCATCCATCCATTATCTTCCGCTTATCCGGGGCCGGGTCGCGGGGGCAACAGTCTAAGCAGGGATGCCC
>JAPTYQ010000001.1:7479295-7490892 GCA_029814465.1 Ostorhinchus cyanosoma
GATGAAACCACGGACCTTTGGGTGAAAACAAAAAGATGAGCACTACAAGCCCCAATGTGTCACATAAGGCCCAATCTGGTTGGTTATTGCAGAACTTGTGGCCTATGCAACATCTGAAACTTCATTTTATTGCAGTGCATGCATTTTCTTTTATTCACATGCTGATATAAGCTTCTATTTAATCTGTTTGAATCTGATGTTCACTGCACACACACTAATCGAATACTCACCGGTCCTCCAATAAGATGTCTCTGGGCATCAACTGGGAGGAGCTGGAAGTAAAAACACCAAGATTATGTCAAGAAAGAATAATATATGTTTTAAAAGATGAAAAACTGTATAATTTAGCATACTTACAACTTCCAACTTGCCAGCAGGGACTCCAGCAGGGATAGCTGGGGCTGCCTGTAAAGATGGCATTACAAGATTGGATTATAGCAAATAATAAAAGACACAGCAGCTTTTTAAAGTGGACTGGAAACATCTGGGGTGGACAGATAATACCAGTATGGGAAATGGAAAGTGATAGATTTAGTGGAGTTTTAAAATGCATATTACTTTACCTCAGCTGGAGCGTGATGGATGTCAAACTCCATGTACATGTCACGCTGCAAGTGACAACAGAAGAGAAAGTAATGCAGGAGAATGAAAAAAACAAAACAAAACAGGAAACAATTACTGAAAAAGATGAAGCAATATATCTGCAGATGAACATCCTGTAAATGTCATAGCAAGCTCAGACACAGTGATTGCATGGAACTTAAATTGAAATCATTTTGTCAGTTACTTAAAATCAAGATACATTAAAGCATATACATCAGAGAAATAAAAGAAAGAAGGTTGTGTTTCTTACGGGGGCACAGAAAACTGTCCCAAGGAAAAAGGCAAAGGGCAGGATGAATTTCATTTTGAATTAAGCTGTGAACAGAAGAGAAAAATGATGCTTTAATGATAGTTACTGCAGCCCTTTGACATATATGAAATGCATTATATCCATAATAACATCAGAATATAAGGTAGTTGTTACATTACCTTTCCTTCCAGGAGGAGCAGAAGTACTGAAGGGTTGTTGAAGCGAGGTGTGGGGACTGCAGAGCGATCTACTCCTATTTATTTGCTCAGAAAACAAAGGACGAGCAAACTTCTGACAGCTTTTGGTGACAAGCCAAGGGGGATAGTTTTATGATTGAAAATTGGCAGCTCTAGCCCCCGTGAGAAATCTCATATAGTCTTTGGCTTGAAACTTGCATTAATCACATTTGATCCCTCAAAGATGTTTTATGAGGGCCCCCCTTGCAACATCCTCAGATCCCATAAAAGCGCGTCCTCCAGGTTATACATGACTGTGAGTGCAATTTATGTTGAGAAAAGAGAGTCTTTTGAAAGTCTCACTGCAGATTTATTGGATTTTTTTTAATTATCCACAAATATGCACCACAAAATTTGAGATTTGTGCAAATGACTTGTGCTTTGAAGAACATGATAAAGATTTTATTACTGTTTCCATGTTTCCCTCATAATATCACTGTGAAAGCACTTAAAGACAACTCAGACTCACAACTTTTATTAAATAGAGATGACAAGAGGTTATAGTGTTTTATAATAGTATATTGGTGGCAGCTTGACAATGCTGCACTCACACAGTCTGTGTATTATATACAAGCTAGTGGGTATTCACACATGCTGTGTTTGGATCAAAATCCATTAACTGAGAAAAGAATGTCTCAGCATGATGACTATACAGCTACTGAGTCCATGTCCCTCATGCCATAGTGTTGCCAAACAGAACTACACCTAATGACATTTAAAACATTGCAGTTCAGATGTGAAAAGGGCAGTAACTTTGACTATGTGTTTAAGAGCTCATATGGATATGATCATGGTGTTTATGAGGAAGGAGCATATTTTAATTGTATGCACATGTAAAACCACAGTCATTAATTGGATCCTGGAGAAACGCTCTCTCATCTTGACTGTACTAATGTTACATGGACAGCAAAATGACGATAAACTTGATCTGATTTGATCTGATTTGATATGATATGGCTGTGAAACTGAAGAGAACAAAGGAAATCAGGCAGCTTAGATGTCAGAACTTCTTGATTTTTATTTGATGATATTTATCAATCCAGAAAAAAAGCAGATTAAAAAAAATGTTCACAGTTAGTAAAATGAATGTTAGTTTCCACTTTGTATCAATAATGTGTTTAGTCTTTTCTTGGTATGTTATAGGCTATATTTATTGGAGGTTGCAGCCTCACAAAAAGTTTCCCTGCGTGGGTTGGAGTTTGGGTGGAGCAGGTGTTTGGACAGTGGCAGCCTCCTGTGTAGGACTCTCCAAACCTGCAGGGAGGTTATTAGCGCAAGGCATTGATCCAGCTCCATTGTGCCCCTGCATCTGTTGGACTCCAGCGGGTGAGCTGCCCACAGTTGGCAGAACATCTGGCTTTTCTGGGTTTGTAAGCCCTGCAGCCTGGCTCACAGGCTGAACGGCTCCTGCGGGCTGGTTTGCGAGCACAGTGGGCAGGTATACGCCCAGTTGGCCCATTTTAGCAGCAATCTGAAACAGAGATGTGAAGACAGATATTGGAAGAGGCAAAAGAGGGAGGGACAGTTGGATCATCAATGGGATCACTGAGTTCACTGAGTGCACTGTTTGAGCAAGCTGAGAGACATAAAAAATCTTGGCTGGGTTACCTCGAGCTCCTCTGAGCTAAGGGCGCCAAGTGGTGAGCTCTGGTAAAGAATAACAGCATTTATCAAACAAAGCATCGGCACACTGAATACTGAGAAACTACAAAGAAGGTTACTTAAATTTCTATTCACATTTAAAGTGAATATTTACCATTGGTTGCTGCAGCATGTACACAATTTGAGGCTTCTGTGGATTAAAATATATCAATCTAAATGAAGGTTCTTTTTGTATTTTGTAGATGATTCATTGGCAACTTAGTACAAAAGACCACCTCGGCCAATTTCAGTTTGTGAAGGTAAAAGCACCTGTTGCTGTGGTTGAGCTGCATTTCCAGAGGGAACAACTCCAGGGGATGTTTCTGTCTCAGGTAACACATTTGAAGGCTGATTTGATGGTGTTTGTTGAAGAGGGGCTTCAGGAATTACAGGGAATCTATATGTAGGAAACTGACAAAAAGAGAACAGGACATTACCTTTTTATCAACAAACATCAGAACGGAGATGAGGGGGAAAAATGCTATTCTAACCCTGGTTTATTCTCAGAATCAGACTGCTACAAATAAAAGCATGTGCTGGGTGACACTGTCAGATTGTTGTTTTCTTGCCAGGCTGAGTTTCAACCTCAAGGTCATAAACCAAATGACAGATTGCTACAAAGTACGCATGTCTTGATTTCCATAATATTGCCTGTTATGAAATAGTTTCAGGTTCATTCGGTTTTCCAACACCACCCCGCTGACAACCCATGTAACAGAAGAAAATGTAAAAAGTCCCCCAGGTAGAATCTTTCAAATAGAGTTGTGTTTTTCTTGGAAAATATCTTCTTCTGTCGTCTACAGCAAATAGACTACAGCTCAGACAGTGTGTAAAGTAATGTAATGTAATGTGTTTGTTAGCGTGGTCTCACCAGCTGGTTTGTATAGGGTGATGACATTATAGGGAAGTACCCAAAAGGAGGGAAAATCTGAAAAAAACAAAAACATAATCAGCAACTGTGATGATAAAATCAGTAAAACACTGACTTAAGAGCTCAAGTGAAGTAAATCCTGTGCATTTGAAGAAGTGTTGTTTCGTACCAGCGGCTGCAGGGGCAGTGGTGGCTGGTGTACAGGATGAGAGCCATAGAAACTTGGCTGAAGGGGGATTCCCAGTGGACTGCCCCCTAGTGGAGACCAGGGGTACTGCTGCAGGGGAGGCAGAAGCTGAGGGGTGAGCTGCTGGGGGACTCCAGGCTGGGGTGGCACCAAACTGGGGGAAAGTGGAGCTGGTGTTTGAACTTCAGGATTTTGGTAGGTGGGTTCAACCATTGGATTTCTTTGAGATCGAAGGGCTTCTCCGTGTGATATCAGGGGAGGAAGCACATTAGCACTAACCTAAAAAAAAAAGAAAATCCAAAAATAATGAGCAAAAGCACTCCATTAATGAATGAACTTGTGATACATTTCTAACTGATAAACAATGAAAATAACAGGGTTCTGTTTTGCAAATATAGGGAATAAAGGAGCATACTTACCGGCACTGCAGATACCACACTGATGAGACAAGACGCTAAGATTAAGGTAATCATTTCATAAACTAGAGAAAATTAATACCTTTATAAAATATAAATATTTATGTTTTTGCGATATAAATAAATGCTTTCCACTTTGAAGCTCTTAAATCCAGTGAAAGACTTTGAGACGGGGCACTGACTTATGCTCCGCTCACATAGTGAAACAACCAATCACATGACAGAAACAGGTCACTAATCTTCTGGTATACATTGAGCAATGAAGTGGAAACCAAAGAAAATCCATTAAATGCCCTAAACTACCTGTTTTCCTTCCATTACAATGGTGTAATGTCTGCACAAGTGATTAACACCAACTCTAAGTACCCAGGCCTCGTGGTTTTCCTCTTCCTCCATACACCTGTGGGTACACACGGTGCAGTATGTTATAATTATGGTCAGACCATATTCTGCAATGTGCAACAAAACTGAGAAAAAAAGTGCTAAATAAGGAAATAGGCATACATCACTCAGCCGTTATTTCATTTTGTAATATTCAGAAGTAAAGGCCTCATTTACAATAAATGCAAGCAGCAGTGGTGATGTAAAGAAAAGAAACAGCAACGAAAACAATGCAAATGAATCAGCTAAAAAAAAAAAAAAAAAAGAGCAGCATAAATACAGTGAAAAATTAGATGTAAGTTGTCATAAAAATGGAACAAGTTAAAGCTTTTGCTGAACAGAAGTGGGTTTTCCCAGTTCTCTTTAATGGACCTGACACCTGGAGCTTTTGAACAATGACAGCAGATCATATTTACAACATGAAACAACAACAAGTCGAGTCACAGGCTGCAGCAACATTAAACACGATCAGATTTTAGCCTGTGGCAGCAGCGTACATATTTTATCGTCTCTAATCAAACCAGTGCTGTGTGTATGAGCAATGATCATAACCCTTTTTGGTCTTTTCCATGCGTACCTTATGCATCGATACCACAGACAGATTACTAAAGCTTTACTCTTATTGAAGAATTATTCCTGAATAAGTAAATACCTTTACACCTTTGTTTGATAAAAGCTAAGAGTAAATGCAAAGAATATTTCAACAAAACCGAGAAAACTGAACAAAAACTGACTTTTCAGCAAAATATATTGATAACTATAGAAACAAATTTCCACAACCACTGTCATTTGTATTGCTGAATCATATGTTGCTGAAGCTGTTCACTTCATATCTGATGACTATTAAAAGCTGAGAAACGGCACCTTACTTGAATTATTTCAGTGTATTGATAAGTTTAGTGGTTAAAAAGTCATTAAACATTTTAGATCAGTAGATACTTTTATCTTACCCTAGACCTAATTTACAAATTACCTCATTATTCACCCATAAGGAAACCAGGATCCTATCACCTCCTGTGGACTTCTGTGTTTTTTAGGCTGTAGAAAATCCACCTCATGGTGTTTTCAGGCAGATAAGGGGTTAATGCATGATTGACAGATGTAATTATCCATCACTGATTAGATACATGACTCTACTGCCTTAATCTGTGGCTCGACACAGAAACTTGGAAAAGTGTTTTCTCTTTTCCTTTATTGACACCTTGAAGCAAAGTCTGTCAGCGAGTTAATGCAGTCAGCTGGTGCCGCCTGTTACACGCTCTGCTTTGAATAAAGTCTTTAGGTCTCAGACTGGGCTGTCAAAAGGCTGGCGTCCACCTGAAGCCTCAGACTCACAGGAGCAGACGATTGTTGTCCCTCTCTTCACTCTGCTGAGCTCTTGTTGTGCATGATGATTTTGAAGCCCAGACATAACAGTCTCACAAAAATTTATATATGTCACAGTCTCTGGCAAAAGCGTTTATTCATCGGATGGGTAGGGGCATCACTTCATATGAATATGAATATTACCCCTGGGAGGTAAGGGGTATTGTTTTTGGTTCGGTTTGTTTGATTAACACTCTAACAGCAAAACTATTGGTTGAATTCATACCAAATTGAGTTTATAGATTGCCAGTGAGCCAGAATAGATGGTTACATTTTGGGAAAAACAGGTCAAAGTTCACATTTTTAATTAATTTTTAAAATCTTTTTTCTTGTCCCATTTACTTAGAATGGGCAAGATTTCAAATGTCTATAAAACATCCATTTTGTTTCAATTTATATAGATAGATATTTATATAGAGGCAATTGATATGCTGACATCAGCACATGCATAGACATGATGACATCAGCTGGATCGATGCCAAAATAAGCTACAATTTGTACGAGGGGCGGGGTTTGTTGTGCCTGGCACCACATATTCTTTTTTTAAACTTAGTCATTGCCTCATGCTTTTACTTTAACGCCTGGAGCAGGGGTGCCCAATATCTCATACTGTAATCAACCAGTGGATCACAAAGGCAGCGTGGGTAGATCCTACCCCCCCGTACCGTTTACCATTTGACTGACGTACATGACTTCCAGTCACTGCTCTCGCAAAGTGAACAAGTTTACTTTCCAGTTTTTATTCACTAAAGAAGGGCTGTAAAAATGAGTGGAAGAACTAGACCAACTAAGAAAAAAAAGCTCCTCACTTCTATGCAGAATGGAAGGACTTCTTTTCAGGGTGTCAAATTCAAAATTCATTTGTCTGAACTGTACATTTTTTTATCGTTGCTATTTCAAAGACGGAAAATGTGGAAAGGCATTTTGGAACTGTTCTTAAAAACTATGATACTGACTTTCCTCTGAAAAGCCAACTCCGAAAGAGCAAAGTGAAGGAAATAAAATCACACTTAATCAATAGTCATTTTTCCCACATGAAGATTATTAAGTCCAAATAGTTGTTCCGCCATGAACGAAGAGCATGTGGAAGTCTGTTTGAGGCTGGAACCAGCAGATACTGTCCGGACGATGAAACCCTGGATGGTTCCATTCAGTCCAAGTCATCATGCAGAGTGAAGTACGGACCACAAACTGAAATGAGCCATAAGGGTTCACACAGTTATGCAAGATACACCTATTATATTGTACATATTAAGTATATTCAGCATAAATAAAAATAAGTACATATTTGGCAATGTTTAGAGTAGGTCGATCATGTGTGTGTTTTCTATATCTTTAATAAAATGCCAAAAAAGTTCATATCCAATAAGAATGTGTAAAGCAGGTCACCAGGGTTGTCTGTACCTAAATGTTGAAATTGATTAAATATGTCGTCTTCTCCACAGGTTCAGAAATGCTCATGTCAGAGGGAGAAAACAGACGGTCCCACCTGAGTAGGAGGCGCAGATATTAGGTTTGCTTTTTTGCTTTTTGCTGTGGCATCTTTTATCCACCCCCTTTTTTTTTTTAGTTGAATGTTCACTATTTTCCAATCTGTATTTCATGGCTCAACTGTGCTTCAAAAAGCAATTTTATTTGTTGTTCATGGCTGTAAAATGCACCTCTTTTCTGCTGTGATGGGCCAAGAAAACCCTTGGCTGAACCTTAAACTCTGCAACTTCAACTTTATTCCTCTCCAAGAGTCTCATGTGCCTCTGACCATAGGTTTCCACTGACGCTTTCATAAACTGTTGTTTCCCATTGCTTTTGTATTAATAACAAGGATCCGCTCTGAAACGGACACAGCATCTATTTCTTTCAGATAAAGAACTGTTTTAAATGGAGGCAGGTGGATAAGGCGAAAAATGACCAATTTGAAAAAGCTTGAGTTGAAAATCCAAAACATGTAAAACTGAGATTAAATGAGAAGAAGGAAATGAAAGTCCATTGTGTCACGATTCAACCAAATGACACACTGAATTGAATCCTGAAAACACAGACAGCATGTGGAGTAGGAAAGTGGTTTGCCATCTTTATAACAACGAGATAAGCTGTTGCTACACCGGAACTTCATCTAAATATCCCTGAACAAAACAGCAACAATGAGGTGCAATTTGTAAAATACATGTCAACATAATGACTGCTCTAAAGCTCAAAAGTCAACACTGCTGGAGTAACATTAAGTCAAAAGAATGAATTCCTTTTCCTTTATCAACAAGATATTAGCATTTTTTTGTATTTAAAGCAGACAGATGTGTAAACACAAATCTTATAACATACAATAAGTAACAGGTACATACAATACATAATCAATGCAGAACACTGTGTAATGCTGTATATTAGGATATATTTTGCATTGTTTACTTCATCAGTTTCTACTTTTGTTGCTGAAAATGTGATGCTTTAGTTCCGCGTAAGTCATGCACATCATGCAGGTAAAGCAGATACAATTATAGCTTAAATACTACTTTGCATCCGTTGTCTTTGGCAGGTAACAAGAAAATATCCAAATGAAAACACAAAAAATACAAATACAATAATTTCAATATAAAATAAAGACCTAAACTGGAGCCAGCTCTCTGTTTATGGACCACATATTGTGTATATTAGTTACGAAGCAATGATTTATTTTACTGTGCATTCCAAGTAACATATTGCGGTTTTGGCTCTAATGTAAAGGGGTGGAAACATAAATTTAAGCTGAGTCTGAAAGTGGTGCACGCCTTTTTAACGTCTAGTTTATTCACAGTTAAAGTGACAGTATATACATTTAAATCAATTTTTAAAAAAAACGTTTTGCTTTTGTAAAAGAGCTCACATCTAAAAAAAATATTTAAACTTTCTGTGATTGTAATCAGAAGAAAAATGACAGATTTTGCAATTTGTATCAGTGCAAAAACAGGACTGTTAGGATTATAGATCTATATGTGTACTAACAATGAAAATATAAAAAAAAGAGTCTGACAGAATACAACACAAAAAAAGGACAATTTTTATTTTTCAAAGCCCCCCATTAATTACAATTTATAAAACACACCAAAAACATGTTATTCAGTGCATGATTTGATTAAGTACTGATTTTCACCAGTCTGTGGCTGGTGTTCGACTGCTTTATTTCATGACATAAATGAAACGACAAGATTACATTCATAACCAGTGCCAGTGCAGAAAGTGGCGTAAAACACCAAATGAATACAGAAAATTCTCAGGCAACTAACTAGCTTTATATTTGATGCAAAGATGTTTTTTATAGTCCATGTGAATAAATGTAGTAGAGTTGAGCGCAGTGCAATGAATTGGTCAAGAGGCTGAGTCATGATAAATAAGGTATTTGGATAGATTTCAGTGATGAATCAGAGAAGCAGTTATTACAGGATCAACGCTCATCCCTTTCTTAAGCAGCATTGATCCTGGGATAGAGGTGTGTGTACACCACAGAGTGGATATTACAGCAGTGTGCCGTCAGCAGGTGTGTCCACCACTGTCTCACATCCAGTAAAAGTCATAATTACACTCTACCTCTCCTCGAGTCATAAAAAATCACCATTAATGTGTTAAAATAGCATATAAACTCAGAAAATATAAAAGAAGTGGAAAGATACACATAAATACAGAAACCAATACTGAAAAGTAAAAATTAAAACACGCTCATTGTTAAAAAAACAAAAAAAAAATTAAAAAAGTCAACAAAACCTTGTCTGACCATTCTTTAACATGATCAAATATAACATACAAGCTTCAAAAAGAGCAAACATTTTCATCTCACCGACCACTTTACTTGTAAAAAAAAAAAAAAAAAAAACTGCAGGAAGGTGTTTGACTGAGCTCCTGCGGTGTCTGCTGTCAGATCGCTGCAGTCTATCTGTTGTCTCCTCGGGGGACAGTTGTGGTCGGGGGCCCCGTCGTGCCTGGGTTCGGGGTTGTGTTTGGCTGCGGGGCTGGAGGTGCAGGAAGTGGAGGTGGAGGTGTGGCTGGAGCAGGAGGAGGAGGAGGAGGAGGAGGAGGAGGCCACAGGGCAGGAAACAGAGGCCACAGATTGATGGAAAATCCTGGAAATCGATTGCCTCTCTGCAGCAAATAAACACAGAAATATTCTTTTTTTTTGTTGTTGTATTATCACTGCTGATAAATTATGTGAATTATTTCCATCTCACCTCATTACTGTCTGAATCACTGTCTGAATCACTGTCTGAATCACTGCTGTGGTCATCACAGTTCTGCAAAAAGTGTACAACATAATACATTATAATATATACAGTGATAGAGCTGTGACAAATATGAATATTAAAAAGTACACAGTATTAGTATTAAACAGTGCTGTATGCAGTACTTACAGCCATAGGTGTGTTGATTATGCAGAAAACAACCAGAAGAAAATACTTCTTGCACATCTTGAATATGTAAAATCCTTTGATCAGTTAGAGCTGCCAACGTGCCGCCACAGCGTCTGAGCGTAAACAGCTAAACAGTGAAGAAAACATAAAGCCTGTGTACTCGACCGCCAAGCAGAGCCTTTCAGGACACTCCATTAGCTTTTAAGCAGCCTCACTGTGTCCACTTTGCACTCACGCTTTAAAGGTGTGGTGCTTCATCACAGATGTGGTCAGAATCACAGCAGCCTCGGCAGACAAAACCAAAATAGGCGTGAACACGGTTTCCTTCCCTGACAGTGTTTTTGTAACATTAATGTCCACATCCTGTTTATAATCCTGACAGACTTAAGGTGTTTTGTGACATAAGCTCATCTGAATGAACCGCTGCTAATGTGTACGCTACACACACACACACACACACACACACACACATGCACACACACACACGGTTTTCCATTTTAACCTTCTATTGCTCTTCACACAGTTACGTTTCCAAAAGAATGTTAAGTATTTCCTTAAGTCAGTGGTTTGGTCGTACAGACTCCATACTTGATGCCTACAGCTGTATCTACTCCTGCCAAACCATTCTTGCTCAATCCTTCCCACACACTCACATTGTAATCATCTTGTTTACTCATGGCAGACCTCTTTTATTTACACCATAGCACTTATTAAATCTGACTGCCATGATTTTATCACTGATTATCCATGTAGAGATGTGGATGTTTTTAATGATGATGTGCATGTTTTCCAATGAACAAGAATATGTTGACATATAGACAATGATTAGACTCAAGTCAAGTGAAAGGATCTTTTTTTTTCTCTCTAACACATTTTGCTTATAGTCATTTTCCATAGGCGTTATTGCAACACAGCACTATCTGAAGTGCTTTTCCTACCCAACAACATAATGAAGATATGGTGTTAATTAAATGAATCTGACAAACCATAAATTCTTCATGCGTAAACATTCAAACCTACATTTTAACCCATGAAGTCCCAGTTTGACTTTTGTGGCAGTTCACAACTACATTTTTCTTGAGATTTCACCTTTCTTATGTAATTTATCAGCATTTATTATAATATTATCCACTGTATTTACTTTTTTTCAGTTAAAATAATATATTTTCCTATATGTAATTCACTGATCATGTAGATGTTCATAAAAGCTCAGCGTAAAGTTGATGGTTATTATATAAAAACAGAGAAAACTGGAGAAAAAGAGACTTTTTTTT
>JAPTYQ010000001.1:7570773-7588660 GCA_029814465.1 Ostorhinchus cyanosoma
TATCTGATGACCATGAAAAGATGACAAACTGCATTTTACACCAATTATTTACATGTATTGACAGGATTAGTGGATCAACTGTTATTGAACTTTTTATATCAGTAAATGATTTTGTTTACCAGTGGGTGTTTTTTTGTCTTTATGGGTTAAACCATAAGGACACAAAATCACACACCATCAGCATCCATCTATATACAGTAAAACTGAATACGTTATGTGCTGTTTTTTGTGGTGGTGTTTTACCTTGATGTGTCGGTACAGCTGGGTTGGGTAGCTCTCTTCTTCAAGGTGCTTGTCGTGGTTCCCAGACGATTCGATGGTCATATCAGGGGAGAGATGATCCTGCTGTAGCCTCATGGACTGTAGAAGGAAAGACGGGACACACAATCGGATAATTCAGTCACTGCTGCTCATCATTAAAATACAGAGCGCTGAGAAGTTCCAATTCACTCAGTTTCTTACAATGTCAAGATAACAATTCTATTCATTCTTACATCAGTTCTGATAAGTTTATAATATCTGATATTTCTGCAGCTAGAACATAATTCTTTAATTGTAAATCTATTAGTCAACTATAAAAAATAAGAAGTGTAAAGAATACTACATTTTTGTGTTTCTGGGAAACAGTGGAAGAGTGGATGACGCCCATAAACCACAACTTTGCTGGATTGTTTCCAAATGTACGTCACCTTTGTTGCATATGATACCACATCTATCTACCCTTCTACAGTCCAGTAACATAAAAAGTATTACAACACTCAAACCAAATACAAAAGGGCTACAGAAGTACAGTATATGATCCTCAACTACATGAAAAACCTTGCACCAATATAAATTAAAAGAGAGAATTAGAGCATCATCTACAGTATTTACATGACTGTGGTGAATGACAGAAAAATGAGGGAAAAGGAAAATAGTTTCAATCTTATGTTCACAATCAAAGAGCGCATCTGGCATCTATTGAGAGGCGCTGCTATATAATTTAAGTGAGCAGTGTGAAAGATATCGATCGTCTTCAGGGCTTATACTCACGCTGACTTGTTCCAAAAGCCCCATGAGGCGGGAAGGAGGCACCACACTGACCTCCCTTGACAGCGCCTCAGCTATAGCCCGACGCCTTTTCTCCTTACTGCTGCCTTTGGGGTATGCCTGCAGGTTGAATTCAAAACAGCAAAACGATGTTATTTCATTAGTTGCTCTTCGATGGAGTAGTGTGACTGTACAAAAGTTTATAGTCTCACCTCGCGGGGGTCAAAGTAGGAGCATGTGAGCAGGTTTTCCAAATGCATGTACCGCTCTGGCTGCGTCTGTTTAAGCATGATCATTGGGTCGGTTTGTCTGAGGAGTGAGCGAGCTGCCCCCACCTCCCTCATTTCAATGAGCTCCATTACAACCTAATAGAAACATCAGAGTTTATCGACAAAATTCAGTGTTGATCAAATAAGCAGACCAGGAATGACATTAGCTGTGTGAAAGACAAACTCACCTGCTCATAAAGGTCAATAAGTGTGTTGTCAGGCAATTTCAAGGACTCAATAGCTAATAGGACAGAGTCCCAATGGCCACTGTTGATGTCTGCTATGAAACTGTCGATGCTGTCCACTGTGTTGAGGGAGACGGTGGTTTCCTCTTGTAAAGTGGTCAGTGTTCGGTAGAGATTGTTCTCCTTCAGATACTGCATGATCAGGCGGATCACACTACAAAGACAGGTAGGTTAATTTCATGACTGTCATTATTTCATAAGACCTACAGTATCAGTTTAAATCATTAAAAGGATTTGGTTAAATGTAAGCCAAACTAGCTAACAGAAGTTTTGCAGCAGGTTGTTGTTTCTGGTATTTCATTATATTCTAAAGGACAGTGTCTGTACCACTACCTTTGTTGTTATTGATCAGCAAGAGAATTAAACTCTTATTGCATCATTGTTTGCAAAGCTTGAAAACAAAGAAATGTGTGGGAGCTCTCCCAGTCAAATCAACAGGCTACATGAGCTGAGGACCTGTTTCATGCAGGCTTCAGTCCCACTTCAGAGCTGCTGAGCATCTAAACTCTACTGTTGCAGGTAATGTTACTCTGTCCCTCTGAAGGAAGAGTGTTATGGTCCTCCACATACATCCCTCTAAAGAGACACTGATGTATGACATTTCTTGTTGACACTTCACATCATGCACGTCATTTACTGATCCATGGCTCTAATTAACCTGTTTTATTTAGTGCATTTTCTTATTAAAACCTTTAACAATACATGAAACCCCACATCCAGCTATTTATTGATTTCAAAGCCTGCTCAGCTTTTCCAATTGAAAAAGGAAAGGAACCAGGTACACAGCACCAAAACAGACAGCCCTATGCCACATCCGTGGGTGGAGAGGCTGGCAGATCAACAGGCTCATTTGGATGGAGCATAAAACATGCACAGCGTCTGCGTGTGGACCCTCCTCTGCCTCTGAAGCATCATCTAACACACAAGGTTAAATGACATAATCCGTCTGAATAAGGACACGAGCAAAACTGGCAATGCGTCAAGTCAACTGCCCACAATAGACAGAACACAAATATACGTGCGTGTTTGGGTGTTAGGATCTACAACCGATTCAACAGACGCCACACGTGCGCAGTCAATAAACAACAACGTCATAGAAAAAGACCGAGGTATAGACGCACAGTCTACTACCCTGAGGTGTAGTTGTAAACGCACAGCCCACAGGAAATAAAATCAATTTAGATCTGCCTTTAATATGAAAAAGCAACACAGAAAGTCGTCAAATCAGACTAATCTGAACTCCCCAAAGGAGAAGGCAACACCTCAGATAACCCCCGCATCTAAGAGCAGACAATTCCAACCTTTGGGTCAGTCACTCTGTCTATCATTTCAATTTTTCATTATCATAAAACTATCACAGACAACTTGTTATTTATAAAAACAGCCAAATCAGCGCGCACTTACTCCGAAGGCTCCATCTCCACAGCCATGCTGATGTTTCCTCCTGGTGTTGCCGCACTGGACTGACGGTGTGGCGGCTCGGCTCGGCGCTCGCTAGAGCCACGTGAAAACCGAGTTCTGAGGACCACCCACTACACGTGCTTCTCTTGTGTCTCGCAGTTTTGCAGCGGACAACAGTCCCAAACCCTGTGACTGCCACTGCCACACAATCACTTCGGGCTACACCTCCTTCCTGACGCATACCGATACAAAGAAGCATTTCGTGGACACAATGTGTGCAGGAGACAGGGTTGAGCTCAGTGATGCTGCAGCGGCATCAACCACATCAGCAGCATCAGCACCACACACAGCCCTCGTGGCTTAGAGCGTGCTCGCCTCCAGGAACCTTTGTATACATGAGCGACAGCATTACTTCATCCCAAATCACCCCAGTGCTCATCAATATTCAGAGGATACTCTGAGTCTCTGCGCCTGTTGAACGTATTAGCCTGCATTACGTCCTGCAGATAGGATTATTTTCTGCCTTCATTGAATTTTCTTGTAATGAACCACTGCAGCCTGTTTGTCACTTCTCAATGCGTTACTGTGTGCTGCAGAAAAACCTGTTAGTGTATAGGTGTCACAGGTATAAGGCTCCTCATTAGTACTCTACTACTACCAGTAGTAGTAAGACTATTGCATCAAACCAGCATCAGAGAAAAAACAAATCCCCTCCAAAAGCCCTGACATGGATGTGGATAACGTACAGGCATTTTTTTTCCTCGACATGACTTCCACATGGGATGACTTTAAGGATAGTAGGCCTAGAGATCACAGTACAAATTAAGTCATGCACATTTAAAATTATAGGTAAGAACGTAATTGCACATTTTGACCACACAAATTCTAAAATATCATTTATAATCAGCCCTTTTATTTTAGTAGGTGAATTTCATATTCATAAATTTTGGTACATTTTTGAAAAAGCTCAAAATTTTACAATTTTCATCTGTGAAACCATAATTCATTTTAATTCATTATCCCTCATAGTCAACAAGGCAACAATTTCCATTAGAAGGTACTTAGAATTCCTTAAAATGTTGTGATTATACCCACTATTTTTGAATATTATCTATTGTCTGTTGCCTGCAAAGTTTGGTCGCATTGTTATGGTTCTATAAAAATGTTCGTTAAAAAAATAGGCTAATGAATGCCGGAATATGTGCTTTAATAGCCTAGTACCTTGAAATGAAACGCATCTCATTAAAAACGAAAATGAAGCCACTAAATCATGTACATCAACAAATAATATGACCATTTATGCGTTTATCCCGTTAGCCTCATTGTACGATTGCCAAAGTCATATTTTAAGGTTTTCAAAAAAACAAAAAAATTCCCAGCAAACACTTAAGGACTTGTTGCTACAAATACAAGTTCGAGCAAATGTGTGAACAAGTTTGCAAAAACAAAAAGACAGAATGGCGATCGTATGACAAACGTGATTTTTTTAATGCTATGAGGCTAACGAGAATCTCAAAGCTGAAATGTCGCGAGACGTGTTTCAAAAGTGGAGCTACAGGTGATACTAATTAAACTGCGCTTTTCTCCGTCCGAGAAGGTAGAAGTTCATGAATGAAGCAGTATTTTGCAAAGTGAGTAGTGCATTTTTAATAAATACGTGTACATGCTATAACTTTTTGCTTTTGTTTAGAGGCTTACATGTGTTTTGTTGTTAAAGCGCAGGGAATATGCCGCTGAACAACAACCAGGTGAGGACAGTTTAAGTGGATGCACGAGCACTTCCTACTTGTTAACTACTTGTGTTCCTCAAACACCTGTTGAATTTTGTAGGTTTATTCCACACCAAAATAATTATCTACTTTTAGATAAATAGGCTATGGACTACTTTTCTAGGAGCTGTTTAGTCCAATAGAAAAGCCACTGGTTGAAGTATTGGAAACTTCCACTGTTGGACATTCAGAGTTTGTTACTATAAGCTTCCTGAAGGTCCACATGACTGAATGTGAAGGGATGTATTTCCTCTCCATGTCCTACAGAAAGCAGAGAGCGCTGCTGACAGGCTGGTCAAGCTGCCCATGCTCCGCTCAGCCTGTTCAAAGCTGTCAGCCTTGTACACTAACACTAAATGCAGCCACCCCAGCCTGAAAATGCTGTGTGAGGTGGTGGAGAACAGTGTGACAGTTCTAAGTACAATGGCCACTGACAGAATCTCACCTGTCATTGTTAAACTGGAGCCTCACAGTGAGTATGACTGGCACTGCCTGATGGGATACATTTAAAGCATATGTTTTCTTTACTATTCTTGAAATCCATTAAAACATACTGGATTGCAAATCACTCTTGGCAGTTTAGACAGAGAAGCATACTAACACTATTTAGTCTAGTAGGACAAATATTTAATGTGACCCTGTGTGATATTTATTTCCAGTTTCCGTTGCTAATGGTGTTGCGTGTAAAAGTCTCGACTGGTTGGAGTCTGCATTTCCAGTGATTCTCACACCCACGGAAGAGGTGAAATATGAAACTAATGCATAAACATGAGCATTTTCCATACTTTGTGCAAGATGAAGGGGTCATCGTGCAAGAAAATGTAATGTTTTATGGATAAAAACACAAAAATCACTCTTTTTTTTTTTTTTTTACTTTATTGTAACCCTACGTGTACATTCATTCATTCACTTTCCAAAATGCTCAATCCTGGAGGGTTGTGGGGGTGCTGTAGTCTATCCAAGCTACCACCACATTTTGCTAGTTCATTGCAGGGCTGACATACACAGACAAACAACCAAACGTTTGGAAAAGCTAGTGTAGATAAACACATAAAAAGCTTTCACAAACCTTGCTAAAGTTGTCCATCTACAACTACTACACTTTGGGAAAGTTACTTTTGACCTCAACATTGATTTCACCAAAAATGCATTTGACTGCTGTACCTAAGCTTTATAATGGCAATGAAAACCCTGTCATCTCTTCAAATACACGGTGGGTAAATGGACCACTGTGCATTTGGACAAATTTCTCTTTTGTGAAGGTATTCATAAATGCAGTAAGGATTAACCTCTCCGATTGTCTACATCATCTAGGTGGTAGCGTGTGCTAAGGACAGGGTGCTTGCAGTCCAGGAGGCGGTAAGCGTGGTCACTAAAGGTACCATGGACACGGTTGAACATGTGATGGGATGTGTACTGCAGGGTGATGACCAAAATAACCATTCTCTTGTGGAAAGAGCCACCATTATGGCTAGTTTGAGCCTGAACTGTGTGCTGAACATGTCAGAGGCTCTAATTGACCGAATGCTACCTCCCACAGAAAACAATAAAGGTAGAATTCTCATACATGATGAAACATGCCTGCTGTGACATTCATAAGTATATATCCTCTAAATTATCATGTTCTAATTCAACTTTGCAGAAGAGGACCCTCGTTTGGTGATGGGGTTTGAAGCAAAATCACTTGGTTATCCTACAAGAATGGTTTCACTCACTTTGAAGCTGTACAGGAGAATCTATGAGAAGGTCGGTGGGTTTTAAAGTAAAAATATGCTGCTAACAAGGAACTGCTCAGACCAACACAAACAATTTGTGTACTTTGATATGAACAGCTGCGAAATACTGTTCTGATTCTCTAGTTACATCTCTTACTTAACATTTTATTTGCTGTCTGAGCACCGATCTAGAATATCTTGAGAAATGTGTAAATTCAGTCAAGTCTTTTCCTTTTGGCAGGTCATGGAGACATTCCCCAGGTCTTCAGGTCTTGCTTTGGACATTCAGACCAGCTGGTCCACCTTCGTGAGGAACCTCTGGATGGTGCCTCAGTACCTCCAGCATCAGGCCGTGTCTCTGCTCTTCTATGTTTTGCAGATGCACAGCTTAACCACGTCCCAAGAAAACAACTCTCAAGTCAGGCGTCTTGTCAGTGTCTTTGAAGACTCCCCCACTCAACAAGATGTGTTCAAAGTCCACTCACGGGATAATCCTGACTGGACAATGAGTCGTCGAACTCACTCAACTATGTTTAAACAAGGGTGTAAAGTCAAGGGTTGTGTGAACCGCTAATGTACTTGTACTAATGTACTTAATGCGTTTGCTATATAGTGATCAATACTTTGTATCTTGTATTTACAAGTGACATACAATAAAATTTATTTTTGTGAATCTGTAACATCCAGGTTTTTGTGTATTTATGTAATTATACGGTGGCTTATGGAAGTCTAAACTAATTTCTAGTTCAACTTCAGGTTTGGTTCATTTATTACATACACAAATTAATTTGCAACTCAAATTCAGTACTTTTCAAGGAAACAATCACTGTCTTAATTTATAACTATTTACAGCAGGTTTAATGTTATGGTTTATCACTGCACAGGCCTCTAGTAGTCTTTACATTTACTAGGAAGGCGTAAAGCAGTTATCGTAAAACTGTCCAAAGTAATTCTTGTGAATAAAGCCAAGTGTTTGGACAAGTAATATTCCAGTGTAATGTTCTCTTCAGGCCCTCACGCTTACAACGCTCAAATGTGCTTTGGTTCAGATGCTCAAAGGCTGACGTTACTTGGATATTTCAGTCCGAAATCATTCTGATCAAATTCCTACAGGTGCTGACCTGGGAAACAAAACTTCCATCAGTCACAGACCAATTTGTTTTGCTGCTGCCATGTTTCAGTCCATTCTAAAATAGGCATGTGACCTAGTGTTACCCCCAGACTGTTTGTGTGTGTAGTTCCCAATAGATCAGATTGTCAGAGGTTAACATCTCTCAATTCAACTGAAAATTCTTTTCTCATAAGGTCCATCAGTTCTGACTGATGAATTAAATGAAAAATTATGTGTAAACATGCACAAATCATCTAAATCTGAGATCTTGAAGTCACTTTAACCAGTGTGCTCATGTTGACTTGTGTTTTTATGACCATCTTCATTGTCTCTTATTTTGTCCCTTATTTTTAATGTGATAATTACCATTTTTAAGTGCTTCCCCACTGCATGATGTGTGCTATAAAGATGACATAACCATCTGATCAACAATGAGTAATTAACACAACAAGCATCAGTTTTTCAGCAAAATGTTATTTTATTTGACTTTATTTCACTTTTGGCTGGACTCGGATTTGGATGTGGATGCCCTCAGGGATGAAAGGCGGCGCCTCTTGGCAATCTGTTCCTGGCGCTTCTCCTTGGCCTCCTGTTTACATGAATAAATGTGTCAGTCAAATGTTTTAACACAATTACACCTCCTGCACTTCATTTTTAGATAACAATTATGTCTGTCATAGAATCAAGAAAACTATTTACCTTCATCCTCTTGGCCAGCAGCTTAGCGTACTCAGATGCCTCCTCCTTGTTCTTCTGGGTGCGCTGTCTCTTGAGGGCGATGCGGCGGCGCTTGTGCTGCAGCACACGAGGCGTCACCAGTCTCTGAATCCTGGGAGCCTTAGTTCTAGGCTTCTTGCCTGCCAAGGAAGACAGATTTGTACAGATGGCAAAAAATATTCAAGAATCAACCCAAAATTATAACAAGCTACAAAGAAAGCCAAGTGACTTAAAAAAAAGCTGTTAAATTATAAATCCATTTTAAAAATTAGAAAGTAGTGAAAAAGAAAAGTTAAAAACCCTCAACATTTTGACCTTTAGCCACAAAGTGAACTGTCTAGTAGACCATGATTCAACATTAACATGAAAAGGTGGGATGAACAGACATCACAACTACCCTTTTTGCACACTAACACCCAAAGGCTTTAAGGAGAAATACAACTATGGATTTTAATTCCTTTAGTGAAAAAGGAAGATCTAAAAAATTCCATTACATCATAGAATTGAGCACACCTGGAGACAGGATTTGCTACATGGGTCTTATGAAAATAGAAAACTTCTGTTCTCAATTTTTGTCCAATTTATATAGAAACATTACAACTTCTGAAGGATGTGAAATGTACAACATGACCTCCAAGTACACATGTACAATGATGAAAGTAAATACTCCTCAACAGCTGCATATTTTAAAAAGATGCTGTAGAAACACCAGGCTTCAACATTTGACCAATACTTAGATATTCTTACAATGACAAATGTAGAAATCCATCCAAGAAACTTTTGCATTGTGTAATCAACTCCTCAATTGAAAATATACAATGGGAGAGCAATGCAGTTCAACCAGCCACAGTACACAGGTCTGGTCGCATCTGGTGAGCAGCTCCACTGTTTCTGTGACACATCATATCCCCCCTTAATGACTACTGACTAATCAAAAAGGGCTTGCTGGTGTGCCATAAACATTACCCGAATCACAGAGCTAAAATCTGACTAAGCTTTGGAATACTAGATGAAAACTAAGTTCACAATGTTTGAATATTGTCAGCATGACATTTGACTTCAATGCCAGCAAATTCATTAGACAAAAATATCCAGGTAAAAGGAAAAAAACTAAGACTTAAATTTACTGTAACAAAAGAGTTGTAGTTTCACCTTCTTTAGTCAGGGGTCTCCTCACAACGTACTGCCTAACATCATCTTCCTTAGCCAGGTTGAAAAGCTTGCGGATCTTGCTTGCCCTTTTGGGACCAAGACGGCGAGGGACAGTGCTGTCGGTCAGCCCGGGAATGTCCTTCTCACCTAAGGACAACCAGAAAAGAACATGCAGGTTCAATCTGATGGTGTCACATTGCTTTATTTAAAACACAAAAGCTGTTTCCCCAGTTAATTTGAAGTAAAACAGGTTTTCAAATATATATATATACAATTTTTACATTTAAAATGTATACAATGATGTATACAATGAGAGAGCATTGCAGTTCAACCAGCCACAGTAAATAGGTCAGGTCGCATCTGGTGAGCAGCTCTACAGTTACTGTGGCACATCATATCCCCCCTTAATGGCTACAGACTAATCAAAAAGGGCTTGCTGGTGTGCCATAAACATGACTCGCAATCACTTCAGAAGTTATTCCTTTATATCACCCATTACAACTAAAAAGTACTGGATGACAGTCACGTTGATGCATTGTCATTTCCATGGAATATCAAGACAGACCTAACAATTTCATTACCTTTCTTGACGATGACCAAGTTGAGAACACTGAGGTTAGCATCAACGATGCAGCCACGGACAGACTTGCGCTTACGCTCACCAGTCCTGCGGGGACGGTAGCAGGAGTGGCCCTTGCTGAGCAGCAGGCGCACACGACCATGGGTCAGCACACCCTGCTTCATGGGGAAGCCCTGCTTGTCGTTGCCTCCGCTGATGCGCACAACGTAACCCTGCCAAGAGAAGCGATGGATACAACTTACTATTGCACATTTTAATTGAGTGACTCAGGCTTTGACTGATATTTCTCAAAATTTTACCAAATATGGGACCAAGCCTCTAATATGGCTACTGTTTGTTTCATTATGTGTCAAAAGCAGGGCCCTAAAACCAAATAGTGTGTACTTAAGTGTTTTTCAACCAATGTTGAGTCATCTTTCATTAATTTGCTCACAACTATTCATTTACCTGATGCAAAAAATTTTTATTATTGGTAAAGGTAAATGAGTTTTGACTGGGACTAGCAGTGATAATGTGAATAATTCAATTAGCAGGCACCAATTCTTCAAAGTGCTTACAACACGAAAGATTTACACTTCAGACAGGTCATGGTGACAAAGTATCAAAAACAATACACCTCCGTGAAATAAACCTAACATGCTGAGTGGGTAATTATGTCCATTTAGTGAACACAAGTGTAAGAGCAATGCTGTTGCTGTCAGCCATAGTCAAAAGGGCTGTTAGCATCTGGTAAGCAGCTCTACAGTTTTTGTAGCACACCCTGTCCCGCCTTAGTGACAACTGATCAATCATTAAGGATTTGCTGATGTGCCATCTAAACAATATTGTGCATAAATGTACACTGAACCAAAACTTACTGACAATGAGTTAAGTGTTCTCACAGCTTACCTTCCACTCATCACCCAGAGGGTCAGCACCCACTTCAGTGGCCATACGCTTCTCATAGAATGTACGCAGCTTACGCTCATCATCAACTTCAATTAGCTTCTGGCAGCCAGTAGCGGGAAATGAGATGTTCAGCTGAAAAATAATAAGACAATTGTTAGTAGACATACTTGATCACACTAGGCTCTGACTACCATTTCCCCTTCTTATGCAGGTAAGCAGGTGAAGCAGGTAAAGCAATTCAGGATAATTAGGAGGTTTTGAAAAACTGCCTGACAAATAGGATTTCTTCACAACAGAAAATACCATTAAGTCAGTGAATACAAACGAATTTACACATTCGGAGGCCTTTTACACACGCACACACACACTCTGCCGGCTGAGTGTAGCACAGGCTAACGTTAGCATACTGAACGTTTCCACTTTACAACTTTTTAAAAGGCTCAAGAGTAACCCAGATGGCTCTGGTGACGCTGGATGTAATGCGAACGTTAGCAAACAGAGACCTAAAATGTTTAATTGCAGTTAATTAAACCTTGAACTAAATGCACATTTCTTTCAGTGTGCGGCCATGTTTCAACAGCTACTCAGTCGATAGGGTCAGTCATTGCTAGCTCCCCACAAAATCAAAGTCCATCCTGAGTGACAAGACTACCGATGCTCTACCAAACTAGTCCGCTTTAAAGTTCAGAATCGTGGCAACAGATATTCATGACTATTTTAAATAAAACAGCTTTGAACAAAGATGTGTAGTTTGACAATCATTGTACCTTCATTTTGCCAAACCGACCCTGCGACGGTCCGCCACGGAAAAGAGGCCGGATATCCGCCTCGAGGTCTCACATAGACCCGACGCAACATCGCGAGAACTCATTCCTTTGCATTATAAACCGTTATACACAGACCCGAGATAAGTAAGTAACGTAAAAGTAAAACCAAAATGTATTTTGTCACGCATCTCAGCTGCATTATACTAATAACAATCTGTACACATATACGTTTTATTGGTGAAATTAGAGAATTGTTATATTTCGTCTACCAAATCAAAAAAAATATAATTACATTAATTACATAACTACTACAATAAAAAAAGCGGTGAAGTTTTCAGTAATGATTATGCCAACGTTATCTAATAACACTATCAACACAAAGAGGACATTGACTCACTGCGCATGCGTCGGTGCGTGTCTACCAAAGAGTTCGAGGGTGCAATGTAAAGATAAGTATTTACCGCAGAACATTCGCTTTTACGAAGACACGTGATCATTTTGCACACTGTTGTAGACGTATTTAGTCACTGAATGACTAGTTTATCAAAACAGAAATGGTTTAATATATAAATAATTTATATATCTGATACCATAACCAGAACAAATGAGGTTTTACAATTAGATTTTTAGTTGACTGAATGTTTAAAAAGATATCTTAAAGGTACAACACCTTACTTTACTGATTTTTCAAGAAGTCACTTCACTGCAAAGATGCACAAGAGAACAAAAGAAAAATACATCATAAAGTTGATAAAGTAGGCAGAGGTGAGAAGTAACTGAGCAGAACTGAGCAGGTGCTTTTATTTTACTTGTGACACCCCCCCCCCCCTTTTTTTTTTAATATAATTTCACTCTGCATTTTGACACAAATATTGGTTCTCTGCTCACATTGTCAGCACAGGCTCATTTATGTGGTTTTAATATATAGTGTCGATTTGCATTTTGCATCACTGTGTAAAAATAGACAAATAACATGTAAAACATCAAAAACTACAACACAATGAAGCAGAGTTTATTCAAATGATTTTCAAATCGTTTGATTTCACATTGTCATAATAATGTGAATTAAGATGCAGATCTGTTATAGATATTATACCCAGAACCTGTACTTTCTGAGTTTTTTTTTAAACATGTATGTATGTATGTATGTATGTATGTATGTATGTATGTATGTATTATTATTATTATTATTTAGTTGTAGTAGCAGTAGTAGTAGTATTTACTCTATTGAACATTTAAAATATACAAGATATTAACTGAGTGCTTCAAGTGGAAAAAATAGCCTATAAAATCACGGCATTGCTACAGTGAATCTCTGATGATAACAGAAATTATCAGATTTAGCAAACTGATGAGTACGACCAAAAACTAAATACATAAACCGCTAAATGTTTTTAAAAAAACAAAACAGCATTTTTACTTATTGTTGTTTTCGTTATAAAAGATGACAGTTTCATCACTTTTCTATTTTTCTTACGCGTTCGTAATTGCAAATGCGGAAGTCGGTGTGGGTGAGTCCTCTTGCCGAGCCGCGGTACTCTCTGCTCTCAGACGGAGCAGCTGTCAGTAGACGTAGACGAGGCTTTGTGGACGAACAGCGGCTTAAAATGCAGCTCGGTGACGGTTCCTTTAGTCTATCACGTCGTCAGATGCACAATAAGCGTCAGGTGTTCAGTGTTAAAGTCTAGCGTGTGGACTGGCGGCACACAGACGCAGACTTTACTCGACTGATTTCATCCTCAGAGCTGACGGTGGACTGTTTTCTCTGCACTGTCCATCCGACACAACTAGTCCAGACATGAGTAACGTTAATCTGATTTTTTGGGACCAGTTGCAGGCTGGCAGCTCCGAGGTGGATTGGTGTGAAGGAAATTACCTTATTTACCCCAGCATCGCTGAATTTTACAACACGGTTGGTTTGATTTGGTTGGACGTGTTCCTTATGATGTTTGCATTTTGTTTTGCACAATAGAGTTTTGTTTACAGTCACACTCTGTGGCTCCAGCTGTTAGAAACCACGGCTTCTCTGGGTTTGTGCTTCTTTGTATCGCACTCTTTTCTTGCATGTGTTATTTTCAGGATGATTATCTTTGACTTGGACTGACTTTCAGCTGTTTGATTTTCATCTTCAGCATCATGTTTACTGTTTCGAACATTAAGTTGCAGATCTTCAGTTGTTCAAGGCCACTGAGGCCCGCACACTGATCCAGTACTTTTGACAAACATGATGCCAAGAAACTACACGATCAGTTCAGTGGTGCTGTTTTTTGCTCATAGTTTTTCTTTGTTTATCATTTCAGATCAGCAACATTTTGTTTTTTGTTTTGCCGCCCATATTAATGTGCTTGTTCCGCCAATATGCAACACATTTCAACAGTGGGATTTACCTCATATGGATTCTTCTAGTTGTGGTTGGTAAGTTGGCTGACACACATTCTCTTGAAACAGTTTGAAGGCTTCCTAACCCTCCATGTTTCATCCTCTCGAAGACTGATTTATATAACTCACCATCCTATAACCATAACTCATTCTTAATTCATGCAGTTTGTACAGTGTCAGGCTGATGCATGTGTGTAGAAGATGAACATATGAAAACAGGGTGATATGATAGGTTTTTCATGTAGTGTGTATGACTGTCAACTTTTTCAATTATTAATATAATCTGACAAATAGGCCAGAAAAAAAAAGAAACAAATGGAAATATGGTGATTTAAAGAGCAAATTCAAAGGGTGTATTGCAGTTCAGCACGCTACAGCTGCAAGTAACTATCATTTTTTATTCCTGCAGATTATTGCCTCTAGTCGATACAATTTATGAAAACGGTGCAAAATGTCAAAGTGTTTCTCAAGGCCAAAATAACATCCAGCAGTGAAGAAATCACAGATCCTCAAATTTAGAAGCCAGAATCCCAAAATGTCAATTCACAACTCATAAGGACTTAAAAGATGATCAAAATAGCGGCCGGTTAATATAATATTTGACAACTAATAAGCAACCCAGTGTGGTGATTTATCCAACGATGTTAAAAATGGTAACATCTTTAGTGTTTTCTCATAACTGGCTTCGTTTCTTCATATATTTTCACATCTGCACATCTAATTATAGCTTTGTGTTGCATGAAAATGAATGGTAATTAAGAAGTATTATGCATGCAAAGTACATTTATCATACCTATATATTAAAAAAAAAAAAAGTCGTAAATGTTTGGCTTCATCTGCATATTTTAACATATTTTACATACGTGTCATGTACGTTATCAGTGGTTTTTCATAAACCCCAGCAGTGACCGTGTCCTTGGGTGCAGTCTGTGTCTGTGGTTCATCCACATCCAGTGTCTGCGTTTAACTTGGGCGTTTTTTTTTTGTTTTTTTTTCTTAGATTGTAGTCAACAGAGTACTGTATGTGCCTTGTGCCTTGTTCTTTAACTGCTGCCATGAAAACAGCCCCTTGCACTGTCAGCAAAGATAACCTGACACCCCCTCCCCACACACACACACACACACACACACACTGTTCCTGAGACATGACCTCCGAAAAAAACTGTCAAAAACTGACGTCACGGGCAGCTAACCCATGAGTCAAACAGGTCATCAGCTACACCGTGAACCTTTTTCTTTAATCTTTTTCAGTGTTTTTGTTTCCTTTTGGCTCTTGCATGTCCTACAAAACCTGTTCAGCATCTACGTTCCACACCAGAGAACAAAGATGTTCTTAGAAATATCAGCCTCTGGGTTATGCTCACTCGCCGTAGCCTTTTGACACCTCATATTTCTTGTTCCATACCACAAATTATTAGAAATGTCAGCGTGGTGCTTTTTACTGCAGCCTTTAGTTTCTGCATCAGAACATGCAGGAAAAGCACCGTACGTGTAGATTTCAGTATAAACACAACACTGAACTGTTTTTCTTTTTGGCCTTGACCTGTGCTGTGTTCAGAGTCATTCCTACTGTCTGATCAGATTTCATCACATGTTACTGAACTATAGAGTATAAGTTTTATTTAAGGCAGTCTTTGTATGAGTAGTACTCTGACAAGCAGTAATATACGACCGAGAACAGCATTAAATATGGGATCAGGAGTTTGTTAAAATGTAGGAATCCCCTGTAGTGCCTGTTGTGAAAACAGATTGTCCTGATAACAGAGGGTCTGCTGGACTTCGATAACACACGGGCACTGACTGATCCATCCTTCACTGTGTTGGAGTTTGAGAAACATTGCATTCAGCCAAATATTTCTAATTAATTCACTGTTAGTTCATCAAACCTTTTAGTGGTGGTTTGATATTATTAGAACAATAAAACTGAAACAGTTCCCAATTCTTCATTCATCTAATCAAGTTGATTTTACAGTGATATAAATCTGACTTAAGCTGTCTTTTATTTGCGGAAAATTGTGATTGAATTCAGGATTTGAGGGAGTAAGTGTTAAATGTTTTAGCCTTAAAGTCTGGGCTTTGAACAGAGGCCATTAATATGGATTATTAGTGTTATAGATTATTATGTTAGGTGCCTAGAGTGTGTGTGTGTGTGTGTGTGTGTGTGTATTTTCTGCTGCTAATACCGTTTATCATTCCTGAATAGTAATAGTTACACCCACACATGTCCTGTGGTTGAACACAGTCAAATTTAGTTCGTCAGAGAAGAGCATTTACACAAAATCCAAATTTTATCAAGTGTATTTTTCTCATTTCTAGTCCAAATGTCTCATCACACCTAAAATAAGACAGAATCACCTAAAGAGTAACTTTTCAGTGAAATATAAGAACTGATTTATAAACATTAGATCTGGAAAATGTTATTTCAAGAAATCTTTCCAAGATAATTTTCTCTTGTTCCTTTGGCAGATTTATTTATTTATTTTTGCTTAATTCAGGCCAAAAAAATCTGCGAATGGAGCAAGTGAAAATGATCTGGGTAAGATTTCTTAAAATAAAGTCTATTGTCTAAAAATAAGTTCTTATATCTTGCTGAAAAGTTACCCTTTAGGTGATTCTGTTTTATTTTAAGTGTAATGAGAGACATTTTGACTAGAAATGAGAAAAATACACTTGATAAGACGTTGCCTTTTTCCAGTGTATCTTCTCTCAGTAAAACCTCTTCAGGTGTCGTGTCTTTTCTCATCAGTATCTGTGTGTTTTTGTGTCTCTCTCTTCCAGGTATCGGTTCAACATATTTCCATGCCACCCTCAGCTTCCTCGGCCAAATGCTGGACGAATTGGCCATTTTATGGGTGCTCATGTGTGCCATCGCCATGTGGTTTCCTAAGCGATATCTACCTAAGATGTTCAGGAGGGATCGGTATGTTGACGTTTTGCTTGATGCTGCGATGTACGTCTGCTTTTCATTCATTGTCGGTGTCGAGCTGCAGGTTCATTGGTTTAGCTCACTGTTAGCCTCTGGTTTGTCACATGATGTGTCCGCTGCTATGCCTCTCTTGTTTAATAATAGGCCTGTCCAAGATAGCTGACAGCAGTAAAAGCTGCATCACATGTCTTGACTTCTCTTTCCTTTGTCACAGAGCTGTCATGGCAGATTTTTCTCTCCTGGCTGTCACTTAACATTTTCCATACTCTTACGCAGCTGAGTAGAGTGTTTATTATCCGTGGTCTGCAAAGAGTGTTTCTTCACAACACAACATTTCACAATAATATTCAGAGATCACATAACAACTACCCTCTGTCTTGTTTCTTTTCTTCATCTAGGTCAAGGTTCAAAGTGGTCATCGGCATCTTGTCAGGGATCACCACCGGGCTGGCCTTTGTTAAACCTGTCGTCAACTCCTTGTCACTCATGACTCTAGGCATCCCCTGCACCGCACTGCTCATCACTGAGCTCAAAAGGTGAGCCAGTACGTTCGATAGAAGCATCCAAAATGTTCACATGACCTGTTACAGTCCTAAACTATCCATTACCAGATAGTTGACACACCCACTGTACAATACTTTTATTGTGGTGAGCGTTACATGGGGTCTTTCATCACCCTGTTGAAGATTTTTTTTATTTCTGTAATGACTGGTTCGCTGTACATTATCTCGCCAACATAGATATCTACAGATATTGGGAAGATATTTATTCACAGAAAGAAACAGCAGACTATAGAACCACCACTGACCAATCAGAAGAGAGAGCAGAAGTCCCGCCCCTTCTCTCTGTGCCCTATTCTGACCTAATTTCAGAAAAAAATGGCATTAGAGTCAAGTCATTTTTTAATTTATTGTAATTACACACAAGCGAATGAAATAT
>JAPTYQ010000001.1:7591296-7601687 GCA_029814465.1 Ostorhinchus cyanosoma
TGAATAATGGATCAATAATGTAAAGCGCTTTGGGTGCCTTGAAAAGCGCTATAGAAATCTAATCTATTATTATTATTATTATTATTATTATTATCAGGTCTAAAAAAAAATTGTGGAAGTTATTTGCCTTGGAGATTAAATGTACTTGTAAGTTTGACATAATTTAGATTAATAGAGCATGAATTGGAAAACAAATGATAAAAGTGCAGGTCAGCTGGTTTTTTCCATATATATGATAGTGTTATTATACACATATATTGGTTTATGTACATGTATACAATAGATTAATAAATGTTCCTGTAAAGTGAACATATTGTAATGTGCAGACAGTGTTTTGAAGTACATCTGGTAGCTCTGAAACAAACATTACCTTTGAGTAAAACGCATTCTCTCATTAATTAATTTAATCAGAATTTCACTGTTGGACTCTTTCATGGAAACTACAGCCAACCAGTATTTAGTCTTGACTTTTCTTTATTAGTTACTCATGTGTTAAGGTTGTGCACCAGTTTAATTTATATGTATGTTGTTTGTCACTGTTGGATCTTATCTGTTAATGTCAGGTAAACTGAGAAAATGTACCCGTTAGAATATTTTGTAAAGGACAATATTTCATAGTACATTTAAGTGATAATCAGAAATGGGCGTTTTACATTTACCTTTTGGAGTTGAATAATCTCGACTATTTAAGTTGATGTCATCATTAATACACGCCTTTCATATACAACTACTAGTAATAATAATAATAATGATAATAAAAGAAAATCAATCAAACAAGAAGTGGGTAAACACAAGTATACCATTAATACATTGCACATTCTTTCACGCTTTTCTTAACATATGCATCACTGGAGTAGAAATAACGCCCTAAACATTCCTCCATGTAGTAAAACATCAAATCTCCACCCACTTCCTCCAGTAAAATTAGTTGATTCTTAACAGAGGATGTCGACTGTTCTGACTAACGGACTTATTCATGCACGTTCTTCCAGGTGCCTAAAGTTTTTAGCACAAACTCAACTTTACCATCCTTTTGTAGATACAATAGTGAATAGATATTAGACAGACAGCATTGTATTTACTGTTGTTTTCAAATGTTCTTTTTCTTGTGCTCAGATGCTGTAGAAAACCTCAGCTGCTGTTTTTTGATTCAGTGACGTCACAGTGGAGGTCACATTTTTCGAAGCCGGTGGTTCCAAATAATTTACAAACCACCTGCCTGGTTTTCAAGGTTAATTTACTAAACCACTGAATTCAAAATTTACCCACAGTCACATTTTTAGGTGTTAATTTTGGCTAAACTGATGGAAATTACAAACGAAACTAAAAAGAAGTCATCAAATATACTTGCCATGATAGAAAACCTTCTTTGTCTACATTAATACTTATATCTACTTAAATCTGCTGTATATTACAGTGTGCAAATCATTTTTTAAAAGGGTAAGACTGTAAAAAAAAAAAAAAAAGTGTTAAATACTAGAAGTTTACATGTTTAATACTCTTTCTGGACTATAATCAATAAAAATACCCACAGCACAATGTAACCTTGTTGTAGTTGTTTACATTGGGAAGACGTGTCAATGTCTGTGTCCCTGTTTTTGCACTTCCTGTTGCTGATGAGTAGCCAAGGAAGCAGAGTTTTTTTTTTCTCTTCTTCCCCTCTGGACCTGTTATGTAACGCTGAGAAAGTCAGTCAACGTGGCCAGTTACAGTATATTATTAGGAAACCTCAGGACCAGTGTGTTTATTCACTTAAAATCACAAGATATATGGAAACCGTACTTGTTCTTTCTTTCACTGACTTGCTCTGTAACTGTGTAACTGATTTAATGCTTGTTTAATGTTGTTTATTTGTGTCTTACTGTGTTGCAGTGCTTTCCGGAAAGCGTTTATATCATAATGAATTTTTGCTTCCCCTTGACACAAATTACGGACCAATAAAATGTTATGACTTCATCAGATGCCTGGTCCTAAGGGAAGGTGGCGAACTGTTTGTCAATGACCGCAGTGTTTCGTCGTCGGCACAGTTTAGTCAGGCTTCCTTGCCCTTGTCTTTGTTCTGGCCCAGTGTGTTTGTCTCAGTCAACAGCGGCAGGACGACAAGACTAAGAATAGTTTATCAGCAGCAGTGCTCCGGGTTAGCGGAGGTCTCTGTAGGTCAGTGCTGTGTCCACTAGGAGATATTTGGAACTCTACCGTTTCACATGATGCACCCTGAACAGACAGTTACAGCATAATACTGAGAAACCTCCAAACCATGTCTGTACAACACAGAACTATGTCAGTGTTTTGTCTCAGATTCCACCCAGCATGTCCATGTGGGCCCCACAAGGGTTACATTCAAGCTGCATTTAAGGGTCTCAAGTGGGTTTGTCTGCAGTTTCCATGGTGACCCCACATGTGTTTGACCATATCAGAATCAGAGATCTGAATATCTCATATAGTTTATTGTTCACACTGTTTATCCCACAATATTTATCTTTCATGTCATTTGTACGGCTTAAATTCTATATTTTACGAATATCTTAGGTTGCAATACTTTTTTTTTTTTTTTTAAAGTAAATAACTGTGCCTTTTACTGATATTTGTTGTTTGTAAATTCTTGCACTGAACCGGAGAGCTCTACCTCAATTTCATTTTACGTGGTACAATGACGATAAAGAGATTCTATGGCAACATATGGCAAAAACAAAGGGATATAGATAAACGAGGCAGGCGCTACTATGATATTAAAACAAATCTGTTGATATAAAATGTGATCAAGTCAAGAACAGAAAAGAAAAGAAGACGTGGCAGTGGCAAGAATTAGGTTAGGACATAAACGACTAAGAACAACAATGTGTCTAATGGATAAATGCATATCAGATAATTGTAATGGAGTAGAAAATGTAGAATATGTCATAATGAAATGTAAAAATTATAATGCAATGAGGGAGGAATTACATGATGGGATATCTAAATTAGAGCATAGATGGAGTTTGAAAGAAATATTAGGTAAAAAAAAAAATAAAATGGGAGTTTTATAAGATTTTATGCATTTTTGAGGGAAACAAGAAAAATAAATAAGATTTAAAATCTAATGTATTATGCTGATAAGGATATTATTTATAGATTTACCTGTATATTTAGTTATTACTATATATTATGTAGATTATAAACTGATATTAGACACTCCGGTACGGTAGGTGGCGGTATACACCTTAGGATGTTGGTTATGATCGGCCATATAAATAAAAGAAGAAGAAATAATGACCAAAGCCTCCGTAATTATTATGGAAACAGTCATGTTCTGTAACACTGATTCATTAAATCCATGTAGCTCGTCAAATGTGATTGTTTTTATGTTCAGTTATTGATATATTTTGCTAAAAAAAAAAAAAGTAATTTTTTTTCTTAAATCCTTTTGTGTACTCTGAACATCTACACAATCAGTAAAGTGAATATAGAGAAATACCAGATTTTCACAAAAAAACTGAAAATCAAGATGACATAACTTTCTATTACAATAAAAAATAACCTAGGAAAATGATAAACGTCAAGTGAATTGTTGGTTAATTTAAAGGTTCTTTAAGGGTTAATTATCATTCTACAACCAAATAGAAAATGAAGTGTTCTTTAAGGTACAGCATAGTTCTAAAAAGCATATAAATAAATAAATAAGAGTACACATATACTGTACATCACAATACAAGTTTTCTTTTCAAAGCTGAGGTCATTTTTTTAGCTTTAAAAACTGAACTGCAGATCAGAAAAAAAAAACCCTGTGTATAGACTGCTGTTGTGTGGTTTTGCATGTGTAGATCACAAGACCAACCAGAGCTAATATAATCAAATGAAAAAGTACAAAAACTGTGCTCGGATTGTCATAAGTTTGTGCTTTAGAGATGATGACCCTAATATCCTCATATTTCTTTAAGAATGGACCACATCACATGAATTGTAGATCATATATTCAACTTTAAGCCTGTTTTTCAGTCTTCAATTATAAAACTGTGTGTGTGTGTGTGTGTGTGTGTGTGTGTGTGTGTGTGTGTGTGTGTGTGTGTGTGTTTTCGCGGTTGTACACATTCATCACGGCTCTGTTTTGTCACTGCAGGTGTGAAAACCCACGTGTGTTCAAGCTGGGCCTGATCTCAGGGTTCTGGTGGGCGCTGGCTCTGCTTTGCTGGATCAGTGACAGGATATTCTGCGAAATGTGGTCATCTGTCAACTTTCCATATTTACACTGTGCTTGGTAAGCCAACAGCTAAACTAGAAAACAAATTATTTTCAGGGATGTAGTGAGTATGATAGTGAGACTACGTTTGGGAAAACCGATGCATACGCTTTTAGTCGTATACACAGAATTTGGTCCTCCTGTAAAAGCTGCTGATGGCTACAAAATAATTTCCGTGCACCTGCAAATACTTGTAGACTGTAAATGCATATAAATATACTGACCCATTTATCACACAGTGTGGTTTATTAATACTCTTTTTTTTTTTTTTTTTTTTTCCTCTCACAGGCACATCCTCATTTGTCTTGCTTCTTACCTTGGTTGCGTTTGCTTTGCCTATTTTGACGTCGCCACCGAGGCTCCGGAGCGAGGCCCGGTCATCATGTTCTGGCCCAATGAGAAGTGGGCCTTCATTGGTGTACCCTACGTTTCCTTCCTCTGTGTCCATAAGAAGTCGGCTGTCAAGGTGACTTAAGGTGACCAGAGTGTGCTGCTCTGCCCGCTGTGCTTCGACACCTCCCATCAGGGCGTGTCCCAGCGCCGCAGCAGTAACACACCTCCATGTCTGTGTCAGTCAGGTCACATCCACTGGTGCTTTTTCTGACTAGACGATGCTTTATGATGCACATTTTTGCCAAACCATTGAGGATTTGTTTTCTTTTCCCTCCCTGGTCTGGTCTTTTTTACACAGCAGTGTTTATGCAACTCAAAGAACAAAGGGTGTCAGTAATTTATCCAGCTTAGTGACCTGGCTCGATTTTTATTATTATTATTTTTTTTTATTTTTTTTATTATTTTTTTTTAATAATGCAATTTCGAAGCCAAGAAACCTTTTTGAGAGTTCTCACACTTGGCAGAAGATCAAGTACAGTTTCAGTGTCATGTTTCTTCAAAGTTTTTACATTTTGTAATAACTCAGAAAACCTCAGAATTAAGCATTTTATTGCCTTAGAAACATAACGATAGCATCTTATAGGTGCAGCCTGGCTATTAGAAGTCCACTTTTAGAATCAATAAAGCACTGGATACATTAACTGTGATTAATGCATAATGCATTAGAGTAACCTCCTGTATTGAAGACCGTCCACACCACAAACTATAACTTATTCATTCATGTATTTCCCAAAGCGCTTAGTTCTCCACATAGTCATAGGGATGCAGGAGCCTATGACTGACAGGTGAAGGTGGAGTACACCCTGGACGTGTCACCAGGTCATCACATGAAAACAATAAAAAAAAACAAAACAGGTGGTTCCAGGCACAACAAACCCCGCCCCTCGTACGTATTGTGTCTTACTGTATTTTGACATCGATCCAGCTGATGTCGTCACGTCTATGCATGATGTCAGCATATCGATCGCCTCTATGTATGTGCCAAATTTGAAGTGAATCGAAGCAAAATTGTTGTTTTTATAGACATTTGAAATTTCGGTTATTATAAGTAAAAAAAGAGAAAAGAAAGATGCTTAAAAATTCATACAAAATTTTAACTTTAACCTGCTTTTCCCAAACTGTAACCACATCTATTCTGGGTCACTGGCAATCTATAAACCCAGTTTGGTATGAATTCAACCAGTAGTTTTGCTGCTACAGATATTTGAAATTTCACCCATTATGAGTGTCAAAGAATAAAAAAAAAAAAAAAATTCATACAAAATTCGAACTTTAACTTACTTTTCCCAAAATATAATCAGATCTATTCTGTGTCACTAACAATCTATAAACTCAATTTCGTATGAATTCAACCAGTAGTTTTGCTGCTAGAGTGTTAAAAATCAAAGAAACAAACCGTACCAAAAACAATACCCCTGTATTATCTCCGCTGGGGTTAATAACATTTTTGGATGTTGCGTCCACACCACAACCATAACATTAACAACACATGGAAAAAATATAGTTGGGTCACTTTCAAAGCTGTCTGATGAATGATAAATGTACCATATTTATGAATCTACAGGAAATTACGTTAAGCACATATAGTTTTTGCATATATTTTAGCGCTTTCACCTCCCAGCCAGAAGGCCCTGCATGTTCATCTCATTTCTGTGTAGGTTCTCTCCGACCTCCTCCAAGCACATGCACCTTATTAAGTTAACTGGACAGTCTAAAGGTGTGAATGGTTGTTGGTCTGTGTAAATCTGTCCTGTGATGAACTGACGACTCGTCCAGGATGTACCCCGCCTTCACCCGTAGGGAGTCAGGACAGTCTCCAGCACCTCAGAAAATAGATGGATGGATCCTTTTATGAAGAAGAATATGAATAACAAGTAGAAAACAGCAGTTGAGTGTAGTCAGCGGTAATGAGGACAGAGTGGGATGTCACTTTTTTGTGCACTTTTTTGAGATAAACCTGCAACATTTTGTATTGAAATATTTTTTTAACACGTTTATTTTTGAATGAGGGACAGTGAATCACTAACTCCTGTTTAGTGAATAAAAGGTAAGAAAGTTTAAATTCAATAATAGCTGGTTAATAGTGATTTTGGGGCTCAGACACGTGACTGTTGACAGGATTTTATTGTTGATCAGTACAGATGCTCACAATGTTCTCGTTTTGGTTAAAGTTATAATTCCTGGTGTGGACGGTCTTTTAATCTTACTTTGCTCAATGAATCAACACAGTGGTTCATGAAGTGTTACGCAAGTGTTACATGAAGGTAATTCACTCAAAGCCTTATGTGTTTTAGATACATAATGGTTGCAAGGTCTGTTACCGTGCTCTTTTAGTGTTAAAAAAACTGCCATAAAAATGCAAGAGGTTTTTTTTCTGTTACGAGTTTGCTATGTTTGACTTCCGGCACACCATATGTGCTGAGAATATTTGAGAAATGTGTTGTGTTTTTTTTTTAACCAAAACTTTATTATGATGTTATTTTTTAATCGTTTGTATATTACAATTTATAGGTACCTTTCAATAACAGGTCAAAATCCAAAGTCAGAATCGGAATGTGAAATCAGAATGTATTGAAATGTAATTGACAATTCAAAGAGATAATTTGCACAAAAAGACGAATAGTATTTAAAGCCTTGTGTTAAGTGCACACTGTGTAGCACTATTAGAGTATTTTGGATTTCTTGATAATCAAGATTAAAAACACCAAGTCAAATTGCTATTAAAAAAAAAGTAGCTTCCTAATGTTTTCTTTTCCTTAGTCTCTTACAGACATATTTTTAGTCTCTTACAAACATACAGTATTGAACTTTAAACTACTCTTCAGGGTTATTTAGTCCTGTTTTGAATATTAATATACATTGAAATTAGTGCAGATTGCCTTAATCAGATGAATGCAAATAGTGGCAGTGTGTATTTACATACATTAGAGTATGTCTCTTAAAAGTGTTTTATCACATTAAAAAATAGATGCGTAGGATACAGTATCTTTAGTGTCTTCTGACTTAAAACTAGTTTAATATATCAGTGCTCATTTGACAAAAACACATTCTGTATTTTAAAAGGGATTTAGGCTGGATGTTTCAAATAAACACTAAGATGAAAATTAAATGGGTCACCAAAGTTTTCACCTCAAACGTTTTTTTTTTCATGTTCTTGAAAACTGCCTCAAGTTGTTTTTTAATCCTTTTACCCCAGAGGCCTCTGGGAAATCAAACAAGAAGGGTCAAATGAAGGAAGTGATGTTTTATTAACCACATGAAGTATTTTGTTAAATCCAAATCAACCTATATTTTTATAAGTGAAAAGCCGCCAAGAAACAGTTTTTAAAAGGTGTCGTTTTTTTTTTTTTTTTTTAAACTGTTATCTTCAGGAGAACATTTGGGGACAATGTGAACTAATGATGTCCAATGATACCTTAATGTGTTGGTATTCTATGGTGGTCGGTTTGTTTTTGTGATGCAGAGAAAAGGAGAGAAAACACAGTATTCGAGTATTAAGTCAGTGAATTAGTAAAAGGATTTTGTGTGAAAATAACCACGTGTTGAATGCTGCATCGTGATATTTATCTTGGCATGGGTATGAAGATGACAACTAACAATGAGTAATGTCTTTTTTATAGACTTGTGTTTTTGTTTTTTTTCCTCTGCCTGCAATGACAATACAGACAAACTGCACAGAAATATTTATTTTTCATAATTTATCCAGTTTTGTAAACCCATATTTGTAATGGATTAGAACATTAGTACATTATTTTATTTTATGCAATTAAAAAGTCAACGCTATAAATGGCTGCTGTTGTTTTTCTTTTTGGAGTCACTCACTTTGCATTCACGTGTAAATAAAAAAACATTTATATTCACTATATGGACAAAACTTGTGGGATCCATCACAACTACATTTTGTTGGACTTCCCCTCCTTATTGATCTGAAATGTGATAAAAATGTTCATGTCACTTGGTTAGTTCTCACATTATCTGCAGATCCTTTAAATGTGTTTGTTCAAAATGAAAGCCTCAATTATCCTTAAAATTGATAATTAATCCTGAAACCTGAAATTCAAATGTCTTAAAAATTCCACAGACACCATAAATGATTCCGCTCTGTTTGCTTTGGAAATCTTTCTAATGAATTTGTCAGATTTGTGGTTAGTTTTTAGCATTTTAACATAGGAGTTGAAGAGGATCCACCAACAATCATTCTTAGGTCGAGGGGTTCATGTATGAGTTTTAGCTGCTTGAACTGAAACATTAATCATGGATACATGTAAATACAAAGTCAGCTGGATTGCAAACCTGGTTAACGGGTTCAAGGTAATAACTATGAGGCCTGTTGTACTGTTATTTTTGTGAACGTAAGATTATTTCTGATCAAACATGCCTTGAAAAACATCTAAAAAGTCATACATTTGGCTTCCTTAAACCTGCAGATACCCTGCTTGTAGTTTTAAATGATTATTTAGTGTAAATAAATCAAGATTTATCTTTTTTTTTCTTTATCTGTTTCATTTGCAAGGACTAAGTAGGACTATTGTGTTTTTTTGCATATTCGAAATAAACTAAACTAAGTGTTGGGTAAAAGTAAATAAATTCAAACAGTAATTTTATTTTATGCAGTATAAACAAAATTAGCCCTTTTAATCCAGTCATAGTTATCAAAAATATTGTGACGTTTGACATTAACAATAACCACCTGATTTCAGTGTGTCATTACTTTTGTCCATATAGTATATTTAATATTATACAGACTGTGCAGTGTTTCTGTTCATACTGTCTACCACCAGGGGGTAATGTTCCCCTACATCCTCTTCATTTCCCTGGAGAATAACATCAACTTTCCTTATTAGATTAGTAAAAATGAAACAGAAAATGCTTTAAGAAGCTGACTTTGCAGTTTCCAGCTACTTTTAATGCAAAAATACTGACTTTTTTATGAGACAAACACTGTATACAAAAAAAAAAATCAGAAAGACAGAAGATACAGAAAAAGCTGCTGCCTTAAAAGAAAATTCAAGATAATACATAAGTGTAATGTTGAGAATAAAGTGCCAGTGTGCAGTTTTTTGTGGTTGTGTCCTTAATTGAATCAAGAGTGTAAAATATATTATAGAAGTTAGAGGAGGTGAGAAATCAAGCAGCTCAGTACTTTAGTGGAAAAAGATTTATGTGCATTAGTCTGCAGAAAAATAAGATTATGCCACCGCGCTGCATCACTTCGACACAAAATGTGACGTTAAAATCAAGGAGGCATAACATCCTTCCATCCTAACACCCTTTTATACATACAAAAGGTAAATATATTTTAATCTATGGGTGGCACTGTCAGTGTCCGGTGTCAAACTGTGGAATCATTTGAAGGTAAAGAACAAGTAATGTTAAAATATTTACAGATTTATGGATTTTCAGGGATTGTGATTGTGGTAGGATATAAATACTTGATATAGTTTTTATTATTGCTGTTGTTATCACCCATTTTCATTGATGGTGTGATGGAAAGCAGCTGGAGAAATGTATACTAAACATTACATTAATATAATAATATAGAGTATGGTGCTATGAATATGTGCTAATTAAAATGATGAGAAAAGACAGATTATATGACTTTCTATGTAAAATATTAACCCTTTCATGCATAAATTATGAGAACCTTAGTTAAGATATTTTCCCTGAGTGTTTTTATTTCTCTCTAGGAATGGAAAAAAAAAAATGATCAAGGGTTTTGTCCACTCAGCTGGATACCATGCATTTAATTTTTGAAGCAAAGAGACATGTATTTAAAACCTAA
>JAPTYQ010000001.1:7680273-7691843 GCA_029814465.1 Ostorhinchus cyanosoma
AGTGTGGTCTCGCTCATGTTTATTTAGGTGAATTTAGCTCAGCTACTGAGAGACTCCAGAGAAAAAAGTCATCAGCTGTCTGAGGAGTTGAAGGAAGCGAAACAACGTCTAGCGGAGGCTCAGGGCGATAATAAGGTACAGTTACAATGACATCAAATTAGTTTGAAATATGTGCTTATTTCACTTTGTGTGTCTCTTTATTATTGAATATATTTACAGCATGGATCTAATATCTCCAATACCCTTTGAAGATTGGAGAAGATTGGATTGACACAGTAGATTATGTAGAGAGTAATATTGAAATTAAATGGTGAAATGTGTTGAATGCCATAGCTCCTGAGGATGACCATCACCAAACAGAGGCTCGGAGACGACGAAGTGGGAGCGCGACACTTTCCAGCACATGAACGAGAGGATCTGGTCAAACAGCTAGAGAGAGCAAGAGAGCAGGTGAGGCCTGGAGCTGCAGCCTTATAACATCAGACATTAATATTATTGTATTTAAGTATTGACACAGCAAACAATACAAATCTAATGTCATATAATATGTTTACAGTGCTAAACATGGAGATATGTGTCCTGAACAGGCTGTAACGCTGTAAAGTTTTAATAGAGAATAACCCACTGCTGTATCTATTTTAAGAAGTTTTGCCTATGTAATGTCTCTAAACAAATTGTGAAACCCCCTCTGAGTTAGCATTTCTCCTGCCAGTTTGATGCCTTAAAGGGTACCTGTAGTTAATTTTCATAACTACATTTTTCAAATGATCACGTATAATACTAGTGATTCTGTCAGGTATCTTGCATCACAGCCCCTTGTTAAGTACACCCATGCATTAAGTCATTGTTCTGTGGTGTCCTTCACGGGCTGTTCCAGTATCGGTAGTGATGCAGACCCGTTGTATTATCCGATTACCTGGGCTGCGATGGACTTGTCACTGACCCCGTGCAGCAGACACCAGATTAAGATGACACATTATCGGCCAGTGCTGGGTCGTGTCTCTAGTACAATAACGGAGTACAAAGCTTACGGCTGCACAAACAAGCACAAACTCGTCTCTTCCCACTCAATCTTGCTCACTGACTGCTGCTTGTTTACTGAAACTCCATTACCTGGAATCAACACTGGTTCATCACTTCTGGCCAACAATAGCTGCTCTCCATAGGTTCTGCCCCCGCACGTAATTCATGTAATAAAATGGTTCCATTTGGTGCTTTTTCTTTTTTTTTTTTTTACTGAATTTGTGCTTCTCTTGCTTATAATACACAAAGCACAATTAATTTCATAAGCACAACCATAACAGAGACACTTTAAGGTTACAACTTCATTTATTTATAGCAGGTTTGTGGCAAAAATAATGAAACATGATGTAAAACTTATGAAAATAGTGGAGAATATTGAAGAAACAGACATAGAAAATATTGCACTTCTAAACAAGACAAACAAAATGCCATTGGAGGGTAAAAAAAAAAAGTCACAATTTCTGTTTTGTGTTACTGCAGAATGAGGTTCTGGAGCACAGTGTGAAATCACTCACAGATGAGCTTCAAGACATACGAGCAGAGCGCAACGTGTTTCAGCAGAAAGCTCATCGTCTCAACGTGGAGATGAATCACATCGTGGGGAACGATGAGATCCAGATGTTAGACATAGACGCTCTATGCATGGAAAACAGGTTTGTGAGTCTTTTTATGAATATTTCATTATTTAGGGAGTGTTGTTCTACTGAGCATCAGCACGACTGTGATTCATTTGTAGGTACGAGGCCGCAGACCCATAGTATTCAAGTCATTTCTCGAATGTCATATCATATTGTTTTTGCAGCTATCCTTTTCCACTGTGAATGAATGAGAAAGATCAGATGTGAGGGAGTTATCTCTGAAGTGTGGCTTTTGATCAAACATTGTTACAGATATTTGCATGAGCGGCTCAATCAACTACAAGAGGAGGTCAACTTGTTAAAAACAAATCTGGTTAAGTATAAGGTAAATATAGGTTTCTGCTCATTTTTATCCATATTACAATGAAAATTAGAAAATGAATGTTTTATTCTTGTCTTTTGACTAGTTTTACTACAGGGTGTCCATAAAGTCTCTGCAATTTAACAAATGTATTACAAAAGCAAATAAATAGACAAATTTGTGGGAATTATTACAAATGAACAGTAGATATTGAAGTTTTTTTTGCCTCACTTAATACACCTCTATATGCATGAAGCACATCAAGACAGAACTGGATTTCTTTCCATGTTGGCTGTAGCATAGCCTTATAGCATCAGTGATCTTTTGCTTCAGGGTCGTTGATGTCAAACATAACCCCATAGAAGGATATCCAGGTGAGTGGTATCCTGTGAATGAGGTGTCCAAGGATTTGGGCCGTCCCTTCCAATCCACAGGTCTGGAGATGTTTGATTCAGGAACCCACTAATATGCAGTCCACACTGTGGTCGTGCACCATCAACCTGGAAAATGATGGTTGGTTGAAGGTCATCCAGATGTGGTGTCACATATTCAGTCAAAAGGTCATGATCAACATTTGCAGTAATCAATCTCTTGTTGAAGAAATATGGACCAATGATTTGATTGTACATGATCCCACAATGTGATTAAATTACATAGAACAAATCTGATCAGCATGTCTCTACAATTGCTTTTGTAATCAGTTTTTTTTTGAATTGCAAAGAGACTTTGTGGACACGCTGTGTTTTTTTAAAAGGAGCCAATGATCTAGAAATGTAAAGAAATGTGAACTGAAAAAATATTACCCTCATCCCTTGCCCTCTGACTGTTTTCAGAGTGCCCTGGAGTGCAGAAAGAACTCTAAAATCTGTGGAAAACCCAACAGCAGTGCACTCACTGGGGTGCTCTCTGCTAAACAAGGTCAGACTGATGTTTGAAGGATATTGTTACGATCCTCACACAGCCTTAGCTCCATAAAATGTTAGAATTTATACATACTAATAAAAATGTCCTTCTCTCAGCTGTTAAATATGACAGCGCTCGCTCAGATTCAATGAAAACCTCATCCGTCATGTCAGTATCTTTCATAAAACTGGAACTGGTGATGTGTTTGCAGTGAAGGAGTTGTTACTGTCTGAGGAAAACGGCTGCAGTTTGCCAGTGACTCCCCAGTCCATCTCAGACCTCAAATCTCTCGCCACGGCTCTGCTCGAAACGATCCACGAGAAGAACATGGTGATTCAGCACCAGCGTCAAATCAACAAGTACGCCATCTCATACTCTCTTTATATAGACTCTTTAGAGTTCTGAACCTGCAAACATTCACCCATAAACTAGTGTTTCAGTATGTGATTCGATTTATTCTTTGGTTTTTAGGATTCTTGGAAATCGAGTAGCGGAGCTGGAGAAGAAACTAAAATCCCTGGAGATGTCTGGATTATGGAGCCTTCCAGGTAGATATGATAATTCTAATATAGTAACACATATACACCATAACTGTATTCTGTACACTTCTTAAATTAACTTCTTCTCTTTTATCCTTTCTCTTACTTTTTTGCTTCTTGCTACTTGGAGGCCTGACTTATAATGTGTCTCTGGGATTTAGTGGAAGTATGTTTCTTTCTTAACCACTCTGACAAACTCCCTTAAAATCATTTATCATTTCTATTTTCTGTCCACATGTATTTGCTCCAAGTTTTAAAGGCTATATGTAGTAATCATACTTTCAAATATAAAAAAAAAAATTACCTAAAATCATTATTGCTGTGTTTATAAAGTGTTAAGTGCATAAAGTGTTTATCAGTCGATTAAGTACGTGAAAATTATTTGACAAAGTTTTATTTTGATCAGCTCAAATTAAGCAGACATGAGTTTTTGGAGAAAAGAAACTTGATGATGTCATAATACAGATGTGTGTAATTAACAATGAGCTTCGTATTTTACTCAATGCTACATATAACCCTTTTAAATATTGGCGCACAGATGACAAAGTCTCTGAAGCTTATGCTGAATCATATTTTGTTTTAACAGGAGGGAAAGATGCTATCATCCTGAACCCTCAACAAACAGAGTCATCAGACTGTGGTGCACAAGATGGTGAATATGTTGTGACTGAACTTCATTCATGTGCTTTATGTTGTTCAATATACGGGGCTTTTATGCTTTAATTGTTCCTAACAGGTGATGCAGTGTCAGATGAAATACCTCCCATTGATGAGAGCTCCACAGAAGGTCAGAATAAAGACAGTGAAATGCCAGATCTTCCAGGTTGCCAGGAGGAACCGTCGCTATTTGACAGTGAGATGTCCCAGCAGAACCAGCCGTCTGAGGAACCACCCACCGATACTCAGACTGAAAACGACGACGAGCGTCCTGACGCCAGCCGGTCACCGATCACAGTGGAGTCCGCAGACTTATCGAGTCACCAGTCAGACGAGGAAATGTGTCCAAATGATTTTTCTACCACAGAGACAGTGAACGCACCACATCAGTCAGACCCCTGCCACTTACAGCGACCTTCAGAAAGCACAGACCCAACAGGAGGAAGTGAAGATGAGCAGGATGAATGCACTGACTGGGTAGAAGCTTCTGGAACCGCATGTACACAGACTCATTCACCCGACGACGCCCCTGCTGAGGATGAGGACGTCCAGTTAAACCAGGAGACACAGGATTCAGACCCAACAGCCTCTCACATGTTAGAAAGCACAGAGATGAAACCTACAAAAGGCACAGACGAATGATGTGTTCATACCATAGGGTATTTATTTTTATGAATAATGAAATCCAATGACAGCTGCTGCATCAATTATCAGATCTTGTGTTATTGTACTGAAATCACTACTAAATGAAAATTGTCCACAAACCCATCTTTTTAAAAGAGATTATGTCTTAATCAAAAAATAGAATAAGTGTAATAATAATCAAAAGTGAAGTAAGACTACATGAAGGATTTTATAATTAATATACCACTTTCAAAATACACTGTTGCTCATAAAGTTGGAATAAAATATTCGTAACTTTTCTCATGAAATGATTGCGACCATGTGATTTATTCTTGTCAGATCAAGTGTAACTGGGAATCGGTATATAATCATTGCAAAAGGTCAAAGGTGATTACTGTGGTGTGTAAATAGGAATAAAAAGAGGAATGTGTCTGAAAACAGAATTATTCCAACTTTATTGGCAGTAGTGTATTTTAAGCTCTTAAAATACAGCTGTCTCTATCGTAACGTTTCTAAACATCACTATCGTTATCGCTGATGTACCAGTTAAATATTCTAAGACAAACTGTAGACATTAATGTGCTGCTATAAAACACTAGTCTTCTGCAGAGGATTTTCACATGATATTTTTTCACATTTTCAGCAAAAAGAACATTAATAATGTCGGGTTCTGAGGAATAATGCTGGACTCAAATGTATGCAAGTTATTCCACAGCACAAAGTACTTTGTTTCAAAATCATAGGTGTGGAGATGTAGCAGAGAGGTGGTGACAAAATGTAAACCACAAGGGCTTCTGAATGTAGCAGCTGAAGTAGCTAACACTGCAGCAGAGATGTGTAATTTCTTTATCGGTGTAATTTAGCTTTTCCTGCATTTGATGATTTCACAGGTGGATTTTACTCCTAAAAGAAAGGTTTCAGTGCTCGTCAGTTTCACCTTCATTTTCAATCTCTGTCCACTTTCAAAAACTCAAAATGAAATCCTTCTACAGAGAAAATGTCAACAAATCAATCTTTATTTCATTTGTAAAACAAACTTATGTTTCCATACAATGTGATTTTTTTTTCTTGTCTTATATTTCATCATTTAATTATTAGAAGACAAACATGACCAAATCTAGAAAAATGCTGCATGAACAGATATAAGCGTAGTTTAAGATACCACTTTTTAAATGACATCCTTTTGTTGGACTGAAAGAGGCAAACATCTGGTTTACAAGCGTTTGTTCAGATAGTACTGACTGAACCTTTACTCTGTAACACAAAGCTAAAGTATCTAGATTACCAGCACAGCAATCCTACTCTGTTTTTGTGGAGAAAACCTGTTAAATCTGCAGAAAAAACATTACACAGATCCATCGATATGTGTTATGTGTGAAACAATTTTATTTCTGCTAAATAAATCACTTTTCAAAGATTACTGTGGTGTGATGTTGAGTGTAAAATGTAACACCACATCCAACAGGACTTGACATTAAGTGTTTTGAAAAACTGTGATGTGAGAAAACACATTCATCAACTTGTCATAAAGTTGTTCTTTTTAACAAAATGAATTTAAAGCAGGTAGTGAATGAAAAACAACAGGGTTTTATTTCTGAAATCTCCTTCTGTTGTGCTGCTTATTGTACATATCCCAGAGGTTTGGGGAGGAAAGCCCAATAACGCAGCAGCCAAGCCTGCGTCCTGCGTTTCCATGAAGCAGGCTCCCTGCATTCCCGCCACGTCCAAGGTCATCTGTCTTTTCATGGATCACCACTGCTCTTCCGATCACAGACAGACCCCCGAACAGTGTGGCCTCAGATTCGATCACTGTGCTGATTTTTCCTTGCTGAGGCTCAAAGTTGCCAAAGTCTCCTGGGTGGCCTGGGTGATGTACACCGTGGGGATTGTAGTGGCCTCCGGTGGAGTCGCAGCCCCGGCTCAGGTCTCCGTACTGATGGATGTGCACTGCTCTGGCCTCTGACCCTTCATCTTTAGGGAAACCGCTGATCCGAAGGAGGACTGAAAGCCTGCCTTCAGGGTAATCCTGCTTGAACAGCACTTGACCAAACACTTTAGGCAGGCCCTCAGCAAGGGAGCTGCTGGGTTTCAGTTTGCAAGCTGCATACAAAGTCCCATTGTGCTGCGAGACCTCTGGTGGAGCCCCAGTGTCACTGTTCGCTGAGAGACACTGTTGACAGGCTACCAGTAGAACCAGCAGTGCTGCTCCCAATGCACTTATTGACCTGGAAGATAAGAAAATGTTTGACCAATACCAATATTGAAAAACTCATTTAAAGTTTCTCAGAGTGGAGTTTTTTCATAGGTCTCATAATTGTTGGAGTGGTTTAATATTTCTACTCTGCAGGTACAGTATGTTCTAGTTAAGTGTACAGTGAATGGTCCAGATGTAAATCCCAGGTTAAAGAATAGATTATTTCCTGAAGACAAGACTCTTTAAATGTATGCACAATGGCTCGACTAAACACTACTACTTATTCTACTGCTGCAATTTCATGTTCCTGTATCTTGAGTGTTTGAAGGGATTTTAATTATCCAACTTCTCTATTTTTTTTTAAGTTTATAGTTTCTTATCTTGGCATTGCCATCTTTTACGAAGACACGGGTAACTAATTTTGCTCCTGTCATGTACCATGTACTTGTTGTACCTGAATGACAATAAAGTCTCCTTAAATCTTTGATGAAGGCAGTACTTGGAACTATATGCTAATTTCAGAAATATTCAGTCCCTTCTCTTCAGTAAAAGTGACATTACCACACTTTAAAACACCACACAAGTAAGTGTGTTTCTGAGTGTAAAACTGCTCAGGTAAAATACCACTTTTCATTATGTTACAATGTAAGATTGCATGATAGCATCATGCCTTTTAATGCAACATAGTAAAGTTTCAGGTGGAGCTTATAGTTTAACTGCTACTTAACAGTCCTCCACAGGATAAGGCTTGAATTACAGTATACAGACGGTCAAATATGTACCACAATAAACTGTTACTGCCCATTTGCATTCCAGAGGCATTTTAATTATAAGGACAGTTATGTAACTTTAGTAGTTATTCAACACTGATTCTCATTTTGTGTTTTTCCACAAAGGACTCCTCATTGCGCATGTCTAACTCCTATATTGACAACACTATTGGACTATTGACATTTCATAAGAGTAAAATAAGGCGTATAAACTGGGATAGATTTAATGTCGCAGTATGTTCCTTAGAAAACACAGTATACAGACAAACTCTGAGATAAATGTCCACTTACCGGTATGGACGCATATTCAGCATCACAAAAACAACGACAACTCCAAAGGTTTCACTCCTGAAGAGAAGTTTTCTGTCAATGCTCTGACTCCTGATAAAAAATAAATAAAAGTTTGGTGAAAATCTTGTGTAAGCGGATCAGACGGCGTTGCTTTACTGAGGGTGGATCTCGTAAAGGTGTGCACAAGCTCCTTTTTTTATTAAGAGAAGTGCATGTTTACCTTTTATCAGTCTGTTTCCCTGCTGCCACGCCTGTTTAAGTTTAGTAGGTTCAGTAAAACTGAGCTGTTTATAAAGATCCTACTTTTGTTTGAGTTCGTCCTCATCAAAGCCCAAACTCCTCCTCTTTCATTAACCCCTAAAGTATACTGACACCTAAAGGTCACGTGACGGGACAGTCTCGTGATTTTAAATGTTGATAAAACATGATCCTTTTATTCGTAAGTTTCTTTTGTTACTTCTCTCATTGTTAAACGTTTATACGATTACATGGCCTTCTAAGAACTATTTAAAAAATCTAAAGCTAAATAGTGTTAATATAGAAAAGACATTATTCAGGTGGAGACAATAATTTAATGTAAAACAAAAACAAAACAAAAAACATAAATGTTGCAAATTTACCTAATAAATAATATTGGGGGAAAACAGCATTTTTGAACCAAAGATATAACATTAAGTAAAACCTGAAGCAGGACTCACCTTTATACACTGATATAGCTGAGCACAAAAAAATGTACAAGCTATAAAAAATATTATGCATTAATATTATATTCTGCTTTCATTGTTTACTTCATTTCCCCCTACGTCTTATCTAATTATTGATAACAAATATTAGTTTTAAAAAACATTTTAACCCTTTAAATGCCATGTTTTTGTCACAATACCACAATATTTTCAGATGAAATAAACTAAATATGAATTATTTCCAATATGCTACATGGAAAACGAATGATTACAGACTGGGGTATGTCAGTGATTAGCATCAACACTGATTTTCTTTTTGCATCATTACTTTGTGTGCTGTCTCAAATACACAAACTCATACCACTAACCACACAACACTTTTCATAAGGTAGCTATAAAAAATATTGTAATGTAATATCATATTCTAGTTTTGCTGAGCTATTTTTCCACCTACATCTAACAAAAATATTGATGTCAAATCTTTATTGAATGGTTATACATTTTGACCCTTCAAATATATATATATATATATATATATATTTGTCATGATTTCACCATGTTTTCAAATGGGATAAACATAAAATTTGAATTATTTTCAACATATTACATACAAAGTAAATGATTACACCCATTTGCAGCCACAAAGGCCTAGTTTTTAGGGTTAATGCTTGAGCGAGAGTAACGCCATCTGGTGGAGAGTAGTAAAAATGATCATCCAAGGCAAATACACACTCAGATATAATAAAATACATGTATTATGCATTAATGAGCGTGATTTCAGTTTTTAAGACTTTCAGTGGTAAATATTTTTTTCTTAACAGTATGAGTGAAAAACTTGTTTGTAGACGCTGTATTTTTGCTTTGCTACAGAAGCTGATCTGGAAACAACAAAACATATATAACAGCCAATTATCCAGAATGAAAGAATGGAAATGCGCAGAACAGTCCCTAAGGGTCAACAGTATTGCTAATGTGTTTTAAAGGTGCATTATCCTAAACGAACCCTCAGTAGAATGATAGGGCTGGGTCTCCAAACCAGCAGGTGGCGACACTGTGGTTCAGTATCAGCCGAGATACAAATTTTAAAAAGAGAAAAACATACAATCGCAGGAATCAGGAACCCAACTTAGTTGCATTCTGCCCGGCAGTTTGCGTTAGCTGTTCTTCAAATAAGCTACATTTTCCTTCCAAAGATGTCTAAAAGACATCGTCTAGATTTGGGCGATGACTATTCCTCCAGTAAGAAGAGATCCGAGGGGTAAGTGGTGCTCTGCAGTTAACATGTCTGCTTTAACCAATTAGGTACTAGCTAACTGTTAGCTAATGCTTGTGAAGTTGGCTAATAGCCACCATGGATGTATTATGAGGACCAAAAAATGACAACTGTGGCTTCTGTGGTGGCATTTTAGATGTTGTTATGATTTGAGATGTGTAAGGTATTGTATATTGCTGTTAAGCGGTGGTAAAGTTGTTGTAGCTAGCACAGACTGTGAAGCTAGTGAAAGCGGCTTTAGCTAACAGATGAAGCCTTCTCCATTGTGGCACGTGTGTCTGCTGTAGCTAACGGCTACCTAGCAAATTGCTAGCAATCTTAGCTTCATAGCATGGGCTAATTCTGGCTACAAAAAATAGACAAATCTTAAGTCCGTTTGTTTTAGGCGTAAACAAAGACTTGCTAAGTCAAGGCACTTTGAAGAACCGAGTCCTTACCGTAGAAGCCAGTAATTTATTAATTGAAACTTTAGATTTAGACAACGTAACCTAACACGATGTTATTGTCATTGATACATTTGTACATTGCCTTTTATCGTCTTTTTAGAATGGTGTGCATTTAACTTGGTTGGCCTGGAATTACTTATTCATTTCGACAATGGTTCTGGCTTGGTCAGTTACATGGTTAATTCAGAGTAAGGAGAAAAGCGTAAGCGCTTACTAACAAGTAGAGTTAAACGAACCACTGACGTCTGTTCCCCTTGAACATCATCTAAACGTCAACGTGTGGAGTTAGTGTTGGAGGGACATGATTACGGGGTGTTCTTATTAGATGACAAACAGTCGGGAAGGTCAAAACATATGCACTTATTTACAATGTCACACAGAAAGCACAGCGACCTCACAGTTGCCACCAGAAAACGTAATAAATAAACGACATCATAATCGGCTTTGTAACATCTCTGTATTTGTTTCCTTGCAGAAGGATAAATAAGGCTATATTTATTTTTTTGTAGTTATTGCGTAAGATGAGGTCAATCAGTAATTTAGAGTGCAAATAAGATGCTTGGAAAACTATTGGAACAACTTGGTACCTATACTGTCCGATAATTACTATAAAAATGAAAAGTTCCCCAGGTGTTTGACAATCAGACTTACAGATTGTAGTTTTAAAAGTTGTGTGATGATTTCTTTTTGGGGCTGGCCAAGCGGGAACGGATGGACAGCCTTACTACATTTTTGTTTGCCCTTTCAAAACTATTTATGGAAGAAAGATGAATGGCACCTCATTTTGAAGGGAATAATGAGCACTTTTAGGTGTGATTGGAAAAACACATTTTAATCTAATTTTCTGACTTTAAAATTGTAAAAATCCCTCGGATTAACAGATGGACAAAATTAAAATCTGTTTTTGATTGTTTTATTAAACATGCCTTAAAGTTCCATTTCTCATAAAACTATTACATCTTTACTGATGCTCCTTTAGGGTGTCTGTTTTGCAGAACAATGAACAGTTTGTACTTTTCAGTATATAAAGGCATAAAGTAGCAAGACTTTAGCTATGTGTTTCGGTAACGGATGGACAAGGGAGAATAATTACAAGTTTCAATTATTTATTCAGCGTATTAGTATATACATTGTGTGTGTGTGTGTGTATATATATATATATATATATATATATATATATGACATTACACTGCTCATGGTCAATCTCCTCAATCGCTCGTAAAATCCT
>JAPTYQ010000001.1:7692008-7703583 GCA_029814465.1 Ostorhinchus cyanosoma
TGCCTTTTCTGACTTGTTTTTATACATTTCTATCTAGAGATCTCGATACAATTGTAATGAGTGGTTTCAAATTGAAGGTGCGATAATGATGTACTGTTTCCATTTTTACAGGAGAGACCGGGACCGTGACAGAGACCGTGAGGATCGCTCCAGGGACAGGGACCGAGATAGGGATCGGGACAGGGACAGAGATCGGGATAGAGACCTAAAGCCTTCTAGTGCCCCTTCTAACAGCACTGCTGCTATAGGCCTGCCTCCACTCAAGCAGATGGCCGTGCACCAGCAGATTAATCCATTCACCAACCTGCCCCACACACCACGTTACTACGAGATCCTGAAGAAGAGGTTACAGCTTCCAGTGTGGGAGTACAAGGAAAGCTTCACCGACATCATCACGCGTCATCAGAGCTTTGTCCTTGTTGGAGAAACAGGCTCTGGGAAGACAACACAGGTTAATTATTTCATCTCTTAGACAGGGGATGGCCAACCCTGGTCCTGGAGAGCCACTATCTGGCATGTTTTAGATGCATCCCTCTTCCAACACACCTGATTCAAATGATAAGCCTATCACCAAGCTCTGCAGAAGCCTGATGATGACCGTCAGGTGTGCTGGAAGAGGGAAACATCTAAAACATGCAGGATAGTAGCTCTTGAGGACCAGGGTTGGGTACCCCTGTCCTAGACATGTAATTCTTTTGTAATATTTGCTATTCACTTATCTCATTCTTACAAAGGTGCTTTTTTTCTGAACTTTTTGTAATCCTTGTGTCCAATCTCCAGATTCCCCAATGGTGTGTGGACATGGTGAGAGGTTTGCCTGGACCTAAGCGGGCGGTTGCATGTACCCAGCCCAGAAGAGTGGCAGCTATGAGTGTGGCTCAAAGGGTGGCTGATGAAATGGATGTGATGCTTGGACAGGAAGTGGGCTACTCTATTCGATTTGAGGACTGTAGTTCTGCCAAGACTATACTGAAGTAAGTAAATAAGGTTGGCTGATACACAGTAACTGCTTTTCATAGGGATACAGTAATCCTGTGTTGCTTAAATTATATCACTATAATATAACCTGTTATATGTTTAGGTACATGACAGACGGTATGCTACTAAGAGAGGCAATGAATGACCCGTTGTTGGAGCGTTATGGAGTGATCATTCTGGACGAGGCCCACGAGCGAACCCTGGCCACAGACATCCTGATGGGAGTCCTTAAGGAGGTGGTGCGTCAGCGATCAGATCTGAAGGTATTTGCTTATTATTAAAGAAGTGCTACATTTTTACCTTTTCTATTCTAGAATGGTTTCGTTTCACTCTAAACTGTTTGGAAGCATGGTTTCAGTAAAATTCAGTAATGGTTTGTCACTTAAGTTATGCAATGAGTGTTCTGAAGTGAAATTGGGTATAATTGTGGCAAAGCCTCCTAGACTACTTAAATGAACACTTGCATTTTTGTTTTAACAGGTGATCGTCATGAGTGCCACGCTGGATGCTGGCAAGTTCCAGGTGTACTTTGACAACTGCCCTCTGCTGACAATTCCTGGACGTACACACCCTGTAGAGATCTTCTACACACCCGAGCCAGAGAGGGACTATCTTGAGGCAGCTATCCGCACTGTCATCCAGATTCATATGTGTGAAGAAGATGAGGGCGACTGCCTTCTCTTTCTCACTGGACAAGAGGTAAGCATTCCATTATTACTGCCGTTAGAAGCCTTAATTCCACATATTATCTTTTGTTTTTTTACACTAAAGTAAAACAAAATTAACTTTAAAAAACTTTTTTTTTAAGGAAATCGATGAAGCCTGCAAACGGATCAAGCGTGAGGTAGATGATCTTGGACCTGAGGTTGGTGACATTAAAATCATTCCACTGTATTCCACATTGCCACCACAGCAGCAGCAAAGGATCTTTGAGCCACCACCTCCAAGGAAACCCAATGGCGCAATAGGAAGAAAGGTTTGTTTTTAGTTTCCTGCTACATGCATACATCTGTAAAATGACTAACTGAAAAGACTGCTCTTTGGTGCCTTTACATGATGCACTTTTCTCTTTCCTCAGGTTGTGGTATCAACAAACATTGCTGAGACTTCTCTGACAATTGATGGTGTTGTATTTGTCATTGATCCAGGTTTTGCCAAACAAAAGGTAGGCATTACTTTGCTGGATGCTTTTGTATTGAATGCTCTGTGAAAGCTACTGCTGATGTATACTGTATGATTTTCCAAAACATACTATTACTGTAAAGATATTTTTATTATTAACTGGTGGTGTTTTGCCTCCATAGTTTTAATACACAGTATCTCAAATGTGTGTCCAGGTGTACAATCCCCGTATCAGAGTGGAGTCATTGCTAGTCACAGCCATCAGTAAAGCTTCTGCCCAGCAGAGGGCAGGACGAGCTGGCAGAACACGGCCAGGGAAATGTTTCCGCCTTTATACAGAGAAGGCCTACAAAACAGAGATGCAGGTAAGTGGACAGGGATATATTAGCCATTATCTTTTTATTCATTTGCAAAATTGCATTCCACATTAACACCTTTAACACTTTGCTTCAGGATAACACATACCCTGAGATTCTTCGGTCCAACTTAGGGTCTGTTGTGCTGCAGTTGAAAAAGCTGGGTATCGATGACCTTGTTCACTTTGACTTCATGGATCCACCTGGTGAGGCACTGCAAACTGTCTTGTCATTTGGTTTATGCTGGGGTCAACCCTCAGACTTGCTAACCCTTTTTGTCCTCTCTCCTCAGCTCCTGAGACACTGATGAGGGCCCTGGAGCTGTTGAATTATCTGGCAGCTCTTAATGATGATGGCGACCTGACGGAGCTGGGCTCCATGATGGCCGAGTTTCCTTTGGACCCCCAGTTGGCTAAGATGGTCATTGCAAGCTGCGAGTTTAACTGCTCGAATGAGATCCTTTCCATTACTGCCATGCTGTCAGGTAATGCCCAGGACTGGGCTGACATCTTCCTTGCTTTCTCTAAGCCAGTTCTCTCACAAATAGGGTTAATGTGCACCACATTAAATATTTCTATTCTAGAGTATTTTTTTGGTACACTTGAGTTCAGCAACATGATTGAGCACACTCAGCTGCAGATATATTCTAGGAGTCTTGATGTTTTCTTATACTTGAAGTGTGTGATTAACTGGGATGTTTGATCTTGCATGCTTAAGCAGTTAAGATCAGAACTGTTGAATCTTAAGGATATAATTTAGTGAAGCGGATGCATATAAAGAGTGAGATATTATGTGTCAATATTTAATTGACACATGGAAATGCATATTGCAGACTATCATAAGTGAGCTCCATTATTATTGGACAAAGAACTAAGATGGAAAAAAATCTTTGAGATTTGCAACCAAAGGACAGAAATGGATGCTTGGAATGGAGGTTTTTCATTTCTCTCCTTTTTAAAAACATAAAAATTGATAGCATAGTGTGTCTTATTAATCTTTATGATTCCCTGGTCCTCACAACACATCCATGATTCTGGAAGCCCATTGTGATCTTTAATATCTGTATCAGCAAAGCCTTATTCATGCACAAAGTAACTTCTCAATGCACTTATTTCTATGTAGCTTTCATTATTTATTTACTTTTATTTTTTTTACTTTTTTTTTTTGACCAGTGAGTGAGTGGGCTTTTTCATCACCAAAGCAGATGGATAGGGCAGGCACCACAGAAATGTTTTACTTGCCATTTTTCACTGATTTCTTTTATAATAATGATGCATAAATTACTCTAGTATTTGCTGTTACTATTAGTATTTTAACTAGAACACTTATCTTCTGCTCTTTAAAAGGCCTCATTGCTGGAAACTTTTAAGTTAAAATCCTGAGTATTGACAAGTTGCACATTGCTGGTGTCGCTAACACTATAGTTGTGTGAAAACTCTTGTTTTACAGATGTGGTTAAATGACCCCTCCCCTCTACGAGCTAATAGGCAATACAGTTGGGAAAGACCATGAGAAAAGCCTGCAGCCCCATTTGCTAGAGCTTGTGGTCCTGCCCTGTCCCAACGCTGTGTCCAGTGCCCTAGCATCATAGGCTTTGCTCCATTTTTCTATGAATGTTTGACTCATCCCTATGGGCGGCTTTGTTGGGGCCCATACCAACCTTGTTTAGTCCCACAGTGTTTTGTCCGCCCCACGGAGGCTAAGAAGGCAGCAGACGAGTCCAAGATGAGGTTTGCTCACATCGACGGAGACCACCTGACGCTGCTCAATGTCTACCATGCCTTCAAACAAAGTGAGTGTCAGTCTTTATTTCGACACCGTTTCCCTGTTTTTGCATGTTGTATCACTGAAATTCAGAAATTTTCATAATTGTTTGTCAATTTTGAGAATCTACTGACCCAACACTTTAACCCTCCCTCCCCCAGACCATGAGTCCAACCAGTGGTGCTATGACAACTTTGTCAACTACCGCTCCCTGATGTCTGCTGACAACGTGCGGCAACAACTGTCAAGGATCATGGACCGTTTCAACCTGCCCCGCCGCAGCACAGAGTTTACTAGCAGAGATTATTACATCAACATTCGCAGAGCACTCTGCACCGGCTTCTTCATGCAGGTAAACACACACTAGTTGATGTACTTTTAATATCATTGACCAGATTTATGATTGGAGGCTATTAATCATGATGACCTCTCTACTTGGCTTAAGACCCATTTGTATTAAGCATCAAGAGAAGTAGAGGCTACCAGGGACTGTACCTCATTTAAGGAACACGTTGGTTAGATACAGTTTGTGCAAACGTTTTAGCAAGAGTAGAATGATACAACCCTGTTTCCAGTGAAGATGGGACATGGTTGAAAATGTAGATTAAAGCAGAATACAATGATTTTTGACCTATATTAACCCCTGAAGACCCCCGTTGCTAGTTTTGTGGCAGTTCCCAAATGATTTTTTTTTTAAAAAATATTCAACCCTTCTTAAGAGATTTATCACCATTTATATTATTCTCTGTATTTTGCATTTTATCAGTATAAATCAGGTATTTTCCTATATTTCATTTACTGGTCATGTAGACGTTCATAAAAACTCAGATAAAAGTTGAGGGTTATATCAAAAATTTAGAAAACTGCTGAAAAATGTACTTTTTCAGTTAAATCTACCAGTAACTAAACATAAACCAGGTGTCTCCATCCACTGCCATTGATCCAACTCACTGGTGAATCAATGTTGTAGAAGATGACTGGTTCCATGTTCACAACGGAGCCTCTGAACATCCAAATGGGTCATATCTGATGACCATGAAAAGACGACAAACTGTATTTTACACCAATTATTTACATGTATTGATAGGATTAGTGGATCAGCAGGTACGAAACAGTTTAGATCAGCCGATGCTTTTGGTCGTTGATGGAAGCTTGGGTCTTCATGGGTTGAATTTAATATACTACAATAACAAGATATTTAATGTTCAAACTGATAAACTTTATTGCTTTTTGCAAATAATCACTCATTTTAAATGTAATGCCTGCAACGTATGAAGAATTTCATTGGCATCCATTTAATACTGCTGACTACCACCACTGGACTGTGCTGTTGTTCTCTCATTGACCAGTGTTATTGTTGTCATCACCTCTGCATTGCATTGTGGGATATTTAAGCCTTTTTTTTTATTTATTTATTTTTTTTTATTTTAAGTCTGTGGTTGCAGTTTAGGTAATCTCAAACGGACCTATTTGATCCAGAGTCGTGTTTCCATTTATTGTTTGATAATTTCATCTTGTGTTTTCAGTCATTCAGATTTGATCACTTTTTTTCTTTTCTGCAGGTGGCTCATTTGGAACGTACAGGTCATTACCTCACAGTCAAAGACAACCAAGTGGTCCAACTGCACCCATCTACAGTTCTAGACCACAAGCCTGAGTGGGTGCTCTACAATGAGTTTGTCCTCACTACCAAGAACTACATCCGCACTTGCACAGACATCAAACCAGAGTGGTATGTTGGCAGAGGTTTACATTTTGAGAAATGCTGCTCCAAATAATGCAGTATCATATTCATGTTGTCCTCTGCTCTTTTACAGGTTGGTGAAGATCGCACCACAGTACTATGAAATGAGTAACTTCCCACAATGTGAAGCTAAACGACAGCTGGAGCGAATCATTGCCAAACTAGAGAGCAAAGAGTATTCTCAATACTGAACAATAGCCCTGAAGTGTCCTGGAAAATAACAGCGTACCATAGTTTTAGATCTTTGTGTATCATTGTATCTTAATGTTTAAAATTCAGCAACTTGATTTTTATATTTTGTTTTTTTTTGTTTTTTTTTTCTTTTTTCCCATAAATGTTCATTCTGTAATTATGTGTAATGCCAGCTGAAATACTATGGACTCCATATAGTAGATCTGGCCATAAAAAATTTTCAAGAGGAATATCAGAAACACGTCATTGAGATGTGGTTGACTTTCCTTTAGGGGATTGCTGAGTCAAACAGATTTGTGCTTGCTTTGTTTCTTTAATAAAGGAGCTTTGACTACTTTGACTCATTGAATTCCCATGTATATATTGACTTATACCACAAAGTAGTTTGGTCTCTTATCAAGTTTGTCTAATTTTCATTTTGAAATTGTGATTTTGGAATTTAGATGTAAAAAAAAAAATCCAGTCATACATTTATGAGAAGCGAATGACTTTTGATGAATGGTATTTAGGAGAGTGGAAGTCTGTCATTTTTTACCCTCTTAAACATTCTCAACCACCAGTTTGATGCAGTGCAAAGGTCCATGTGGTCTTTAAGAAATCCAGCACATTGTGATACAGTATACAGATTAATAATTGACAAATAATATGCTTTAATTGTGGATGCAATCAATTCTTTAGTACTTAAAAGAAAGATACGTATCAGAACTGTTTACTTGGATATCCTCCAAATTGACATGTCCTTGTAACAACCTTCATGTGAATTTACTCTCGGTAGAGTGTACATACTGACATAGGTTTACTACAGGTTTCCTAAATATAACTTGGCATGAGTGGTCACGTGCTCATGCTAGTGGTAGTATTTACTACTGCTGTTGTTCAATGTCTTCGATAGTCTCTGGGAGGCACCTGTTGCGTGTCTCTGGGAGAGTGCTCGCCACCATCCCCCCCAATATGGCGACACAACACAGGATGACCTGGGGCAGGCTTGTCCAGACATCCTCCAGCAGCAGGATCAAAGGCGCCAGAGATACACCCACTCGAGCCATGAAGGAGTTGTAGCCCATACCATTCTGCCTAAGAGTAGTAATAGATATTTGTAAATACACAGAACACTTCATAACTTAAGTTTAATGACAAATCAATGTCCTGTACTTAATGAACTGTAGGTTATAAACAAACATTTGGACAGTAATTAAGAGTTAGACATGCATTGTTACCTTATTACTGTGGGATAGAGCTCAGCGTTGTACAGTACAATAGTTGCAAAGGAGGCCGATGAAAACCCTTTTCCAATTATTGCTACGACTGTTCTGACAACAGGCATATCTGAGAGAAGAACAGAATTAAATATGAACTGACGTTTGCTCACAAAGTCCTGCACAAGTTAATTATAATCTTAAAAAAGGCCACTTTTTCCCTGCTCATTCTTATAAATAATTGTTTACCTCTAGGTATTAAAATGTTGATCCCAAGACAAACTCCAGCCAGCAGTAGAGCGCCCACCTCAGTTCTTCGTCTGCCTATCTTATCCAATGAGAAGTAAACCAGTGCCTTGGCTGGAAGCTCAACTAAAGCGTAGGTAAAATGTGTGAGGTACATGTTGAGCCCAAAGCCTGTGATGTTGAAGCTGATGCCATAAAATATAGTTGCCACACAAAACCTAGTGGAAAAAAACATACTCTGTGAATGTACGATCTCAACTGTTTGATATTAACTTTGTAAATGTAAAGATTGACTTATTTGATGGAATAAGGAATGCACACCATACTGTACCAGTACACAAAGCCAGTCTCCTCATCTTGGGTGTTCGTATCAGATCAAGATAGGAATAGGGACGATCTCTTTTTTCCGTCAAGATTATACAGGATAATGTCTGAAACAATGCCAAAGTCAGAAATGTTATCATCCAGCCACTCACTGTCTTAAAGTGCACCTGTACTGGTCATGTTTATGAGATTAATTGTGCTTTGTGTATTATTTATAAGAAAGAGAGGCTTTTTATTGTGTGAATTACGTGCAGGGGCTGAAGCCATGGGGAGCAGCCAGTTCCGACTGGAAGTGGTGTGTGTACCTGTGTTGGCTCTGGGTGATGGAGTGTGAGTAAACAAGCAGCAGTCAGTGAGTGAGATTGAGTGGGCCTTTGCACTCTGCCATTATCCTAGAGACACGACCCAGCACTGGCTGATAATGTGTCATTTTAGACTGGTGTCTGCTGCAGGGGGTCAGTGACCAGTCCACCACAGCCCAGGTCATCGGACAAAACGAGTCTGCGTCACTACTGGTGCTGGAACAGCCAGTGAAGGAGGCAACATGTCTCTGACCATGACTGACTGATGGAGCAGCTCCTCAGCCGCTCCCAGGCCAGAAGGGAGTTACAATCCCTCTGGTAGAAGCACCAGTCAGTAGGGGTCACATGATCCCTTTCCCTGTCACTCACTGAAATGTCCAACTAACATCCAAAGGCGTCTTTATCATTTACTTCAGGGGCCACATACAGCCCAATTGGATTTCTAATTGACTGGATAAGTAAAATAATAACTTAGTAAGTAAAAAAAAAAGTCAATTCCAAATTTTTCTTTGTTTTAATGTGAAAAAAAAAGTTAAATTACATCAATGGAAATGTTTACATTTACAAACTAAAAAAACCCTCACAAATAATGTGAATACTCTGAAGTTGTAAAGTACATGTGTGTATGATAAGCTTGTGATCAAATGTTCTATTTTATGTTCCCAACTTTGAAAAAGGCAATACAAATTAATAACAAATACAAGATATAATGACAGATGTAAAAATGAGACAATGAGAGATAAGAAATGGTTTTTCATGGTACACACATTTTTGGGAAAAGTTTGTATAGTTAGTAAATGTGAACATTTTCATTATGTAATGTTCCTTTATTTGCACTAAAACAAAGAAAGTTTGGAGTTGTCATTAATCATAGATTATGCTGTATCATGTAGGCCTACTGATGAGCCTTTTGGTGTGGAGTTTGCATGTTCTCCTCGAGTCGTGCAGGTACTCTGCCTCCTCACACCATCCTAGACATGCACCTTAATCTAATTCACCGGTAGGTGTGAACATGACAGTGAATGGTTGTTCATCTGTAAATGTCAGCCCTGAGATGAACTGGCGACACCATCTGAGGTGTACCCCTGCCTTCACCCACTGGTAACTGCGATAGGCTCCGGCACCACCATGACCCTCACAAAGACGGATGGATGGATAATAATAATGTCTGACAGATATAAAGCACTATATCTTTATTTGACTAAGATTGTACTTGACTTCACTTGATAATAACCTGGAATCCACTTACCTCAGGTTGAAGCATGTGAACTGAATCCTTTCTTTGGTTCATTTTGGCACATTTTTTCAGATATTTCTGAGCTTGCTCCAGCTTTCCATTGGCAATAAGCCACCTGGCTGACTCTGGTATCCACCTAATATAGAAGGCAAAGATTTTTTAATTTTCAGGTATTTATTCATTTTGTGACTTTTTTTTTTTACTTTATCATGTCGATAACTGAAGATGAGGCTTTGTTCTGTCTGTATTCGGCAAAGACAAAAAACATTGTTTAATTACAGATTGAACCTTTCCATAGATGTTTCCATACATGGTAATGTTAAAACCTTTAACTGTATGAGGGACTTATGGATTAAAAGAAATTAGCTTTAAAGTCATACCTCCAGGTGACAATGGCCAAGATTAGAGGTGAAGTTACGCTTAAAGTCAGGTTTCTCCAATCATTGACCAAGTAGCCAATACCCGCAAAGGCTGCGCTTCCAAAGGTCCATGACAAGCTGTCGATAATACCCACCAGTTTTCTCTGCTCAATGCTTACCCACTCCAGACCTGCAACATACATTCTGATAAATAGCAAGAATAATGTGCAAAAAAGCCTGTATTTTAACACTTGATTTATATATATATGTATATATACACTTATTATTGAGCTGCATTTAATAGATAGATGATATACTCAAACAAAAGATAAATTAAAGCTCAAACTCACTGAGGACTGATGAGACAATGATGATGCCAGTGATACAAAATCCAGTGAAGAACCTCAGCACAACAAACATCAGATATGATGTAGAAAAGGCACTTGCTACCCCAAACAGCATCCCAAGTACATATGACACCAACAGCATGATCCTTCGGCCATACCTGCAGAAAGTCAGAAGTCCTCCAGATTTGGACCAAAAGACTGACTTCAACAATAATCAAAGCTCTAACTTCCTGCTCTAAGCAACATGATCACCTGTCACTCAGACTTCCAAAAGTTATGGCTCCAAACATGACTCCAATAAAGAAGATGGTTATAGTTGCCTTGTTTTTCCCCTTTTCATCACACACCAGGTCCCACTTGTAAAACATAAGAAACAACTTCAGTTTTGTGTTTTCCCCAAATAAAGTACTTTTTTTGGGGGTAATTAACAAATGATAAGATATGCACAATACCTGTGAAGTTAGAGTAGACTTGAAGGTGGTGTTGTCGTACACCCATCCATTCTGACACATCACTGTGGGTAGGTCAGTACCGTTGGTGGAATTGAGGAGCAGATGATACTGAGGCTCTGCAAACATTTTACAAGAGCCCAGGGTCCCATCCTTCTGGACAGGGATACTAACAGCAAGTTTCTCTGCCCACGATAAATTCGCAAAAACTTCACTGTCATCCAGAGAGCTGACATCACAGTGGTGAGAGGGAACAGCTGCGATGAAGTTGCCCAGCATGAAGTGGCAGGGCAACGTGAAGCGACCGATGAAGCTTATTAAAATGACCATCACCTGAAATCTTCCAAATCCATTGATTTCAGAGAGGAGGTTCTCGAACTTCATGATGGCTTCTAACAGTGCCTTCTCAAATATCTACACATATGCACACTAAGAAGAAGCTCACAGCAAACCTCTAAGACCAGACAAGTTAACCTTCACCAGATAAGCAGTTCAGTAGTATCTAGATTATAGTTTAAGTAAGTAAATGTTTGACTTCATCAATTCTAAAGCTGATTGCATGAAATGATGTCACCAGACTATGTTCTTAACATGTCTCCCCTGACGGAAAATAAAACAGCAGCTCTGTTAGTGCTTCCTTTTTCATCACAAACAGATCCCGCTATAGGGTAAAACTGAAAAAAGGAATTAATCAGTAGAAAGTGAATGATTTATTTGGACAAGAAAAGCCCTCAAAGAACAAAACAAAAAAAACGTATCCATTGGAAGCAACTTCACAGAAGGTTCAGGTATATGGGATTTTAATGTTAAAGTAAGTCACTTATCTTTCACATGAAGCATTATTTTGTCTGCATAACATTACATTTTGACATGCATTACACTTTTAAGTTGTTATTACAAGTTTTTAAAAATACATTTTCAATAAACTGATAAAACTTACGTGCATGCATATCGGTCAG
>JAPTYQ010000001.1:7742862-7756720 GCA_029814465.1 Ostorhinchus cyanosoma
GGTGGGTGTGAGAGGGGAGGGAGGCTGTGTGGGCCAACTGTGTGGCTCTTTGGATATTGTGAAGGTCTGTGACAGCTGGGGTACATTCCGTCTGTGGTCATGGATGTTGAAGCATCATGTACTTCCAAAACTAACACTCACGTACTATGATAACTCATTTTCCATTGTAGGGCTTAGAACATGGAAAATAGGAATTTTGAAACACCTTTAATGCCATCTTAGGATAGGATCATCAAATGATATCGACACCACTTCAGTCCTTTAAGGTTGAAACCAGAGTCAAATTAACCCACATGAACTTGGGCCACTATTCTTTTATTAGGAATATTCATCATGGTAGCATTATTCAATCCACATGTTTTCATTTATAGCAGTACTACAGTAAATACAGTGATGTACTATTGTAGATGCTGTTTGTCTAAAGCTCTACTTCATACAGAGTGTGTTTTTTCTACAGGGGTCGTCATGGATCTTGGAAAGAAACTCAGCACTCCCAAGGATATTATGTTGGAGGAGTTATCATTGCTTTCCAACAGAGGTTCACGGCTTTTCAAAATGCGCCAGAGAAGATCAGAGAAATACACGTTTGAAAGTATCCAAAATGAGGCAAACGCACTGCTAAATGTGAGTCCGAGTGAAAATTGAACAGTATGTGCTTATATGTTTGTATTTCAAGTGTATTTTCACGGTGTTCTCGGTCGTCTACTTGAAAATTGGAGAGTTGTCTGTGTGCTCCTCACTGAGTATGTTTATCAGGAAATATGCTCCAAGAAAAAAGTGTTAGAACACATGAATGATAACAGAGACATGTGCCTCGTGTCTATTGCATCCTCCAGCCAAATCAGAGCCTGCTCAGCCACTTTGCTGAGGAGCTGCTCCAGTGTTTATCAGCGCCTCTTGATAGGAGTGTGCAGCGCAGTTATGAGAATCTGTGTGCACATGTGTCTTCTGGTGTGGAAGACGTGGATATAAATGAATGATGTAGTAAAAATAGATTAATATGCTGTTTATTCTCTTTTGCAGAATGATATTTTAACTGCGAATACAGACACAGTTGAGATTAAAGTGGGGGAACCAGCTGAAGGTTCTGCAAATCCAGAAAACACTGCTTCAGGTAATTTTGTTTTTGGTTTAATAGACAAGTCAAATATTTAAAAAAACCTTTACAACATATACTTAAATAAAAATGAATGGAGTAAAAAAATACTCTCACGTGTAAAACCACATCAATATTAGAACATCTTGGTGACTATATTTAACAATTTAACCATTTCTTCTACTAACAAACTGGTTCCATTATGTTGAAATAAGATGCTATGCTGTGCAGTCAAATAATAGCTGTTCTGAGCTATACTAGTTATGTAATCCTGTCATTACCGCCATTAATGACATCTGGTACCATGCAATCATAACCACTGCTTCAAAGGATTTAAAGCATTTTATTGTCATGTGTACAGTAAAGAAACAGATTTCCCTGTACAATGAACATCTTATTTTGCCGTTCAACACGGAATGCCACAAGAATTTAAGAGAAGTATAAAAGTATAAGTATAAAAATTGACAGAATAATTTAACTAGGAAATTAAAACAACCACAACAGAGTGGCATAAATGTGCAATATCTCAGTATTTGTGCAAACTGTGAGAAGTAAATGGCATACAACATGTGCAACGCTGCCTGTTAAATGTGCAAGACTGTCAGAGATAAAGCTAGTTTTTGCCCAATGAACACAATAACAATATATTTTTGCATCGTAACCAATAAAAGTGCCCCTTTCATGATTTACTTCATTTACATAACTAAAAGAGCTCTCTCTTTAGTCTGAAATGCTGCTGAAGGGTGTCATCCTCTGTCGACATATTATATGATGAGAGCACGCTTGAAGTATGTGCTATTTTAAGGTCCCAGAATGTAATGATGGACAACTCAGTCTGCCTGTGTTAAGTGTTCTCTAAGCACTGTCTCTATTCATAATCCTATCCACTCTAAAACCTTAGCCTCACAAAAAAAGGGCAAAAAAAAAATAAAAAAAACCTGCTCTGTGTTAACCTCTAATTGCAAAACTCCTGACAACACACCCTTTTGTCAGAGGTTAAGACTATCTGCTACACATCGAGTCTCATGTAAGAACGGATCTGTGTTAATATATGAAGCAGATTCAGCAAATGCTAGTAGTGACGTAAATGATCCACCTACAGATGATCAACGCCACGTGTGCCGCCAGCTGCAAGTGCAGAAGTGTGAAGGGGTATCAAAATGTTGAAATACACAATCATTTAGTGAAAAACTCAGGTTAAAGTTACACACATTTCTTTCAACAGGTGTACACTGGCCATATGTCATCTTCCTGAAAGAAAAAAGTATGAAAAAAAAAGGCAAACAGCACATTCTCCTGTAGCACTTTGTTCTCCTGAAAACCTTATAATCTGTTCTTATGAGACAATAAAGAACAAATGTTATACTATGAGTGGTTCCTGCATGAGGCCTGCTATCTCACTTTTTTCTTAATTAATCAAATAGTAATCATAATATCAGAAAATATTGAATTGCAAAAGGCTGCGATTTAAATGGTGGATCTAGAGTGATATATTTGCATAAATGGAAATAAAATAAACATATTACTTGTGTTTTGTTTGGCTTAATTCAGTGACAATGAACAGAGGGGTCCAGTGTTAAACATACAGAATAAGTCACAAAACACAAATTTTATGCTACTTTAAGTTTGTTTTTTGTTTTTTTTTTATCACAATGTTGCTCACAATTATCACAATATTTCCCTTTTGGCCAAATCTCACTGCCACATAATGCCTTTTGTTTGTGTCACAGATATGACAGCAGATAACACCACAATTATGGGTAAAGTTTACCACTCCCCGTGGGAGGAGGCCATCCTCCGTGACCCTGACCTTGCAGAAACCCTCAAACTGCAAATTTCTGCACCTGATGCACGACCAGATCTTCCAGAGTACAAATGCTTTAACCGGTGAGAAAACAACTATCGCCACACAGTGTTTTAATGCAGAGTATGTGAGAGTACAGAGTATATTCACACTAGAATCTAAATTGCAGGGTCGCCACTCCTTATGGTGGTTTTGAAAAGGCTCCAAGGGGAATCACATTTAAACTCCCTGAAATGGACCTCAACCCACCCAAGTATCCAGAACTCCAGGAACCAGGGATAAAGCGGGCCACCTTCAACAGAACAGCCCAGGGATGGATATCTGAAGGCACCCATTTGATTCTACCCACGATTACTGTGGAGCCCATGAAAGTCCCAGAGTCTGAAGACCTGTAAATACATGTCATCTGGAAACATGATGCACATCATAATGTTTTACCCACTGCCCCCATGATGTCAGTTATGGTCACTGCTGCATTGTTTTTAATCCCCAAACAATGGACAAAACAGTTTCATGTATTTGTTCTTGAGTTGAACAGTGTGTTTGTTGTATATTCATTGTCTCCAAAGGAAAAAAAAAAACAAGTAAAAAAGGAATGTGCTACAACAGCTTCCACTGGCACTGAAAAAAACAAACTGTAAATTATTTAACTGCTGAATGTGTGATGTAAATAAAGAATGCAACTCATTTACAGATGGCAGAAGAGTAAGAACTGGCAATTCATGTTTAGTAATGACTGAAGCACAAATGAAACAATAAACCCGGTAAAGGCAGGAATAAAAGGAGAATTCGCTCCATATTAGGAAAGATGGATTTATGGGTAATCAATAAAAAAAAAAAATAAAAAAAAAAAATCATCAATTGCTTAAACATGTAGGAAGGTAGAGTTTTAAAGAAAGGAAAAAAGAAGCTTTTGCAAAAATCTTGCATGTCATAGAGTGTATTTATAATAAAAAATTATCTGAAAGCAATGTACAAGTTTAAGGATGTTAATGGCAGCGTTAGACCAGTTAACTGAACAAATACGAGGATACAAAAGAAAAGAAACATGGCATTTTTCATTTTTTCCATCATGCCACAAAAGGATGTAATAATAAGTCTGAAAAGGGTGTAAAGTCTGGATCATTGAGTTCCAGATTCAGTTTTATAGGAAAATATAAAAAGGTCAGTCAATTTTAAGTGATGCTTTTATTTAATGCACCTGCTGGAGGCTACTGACTTCTACATGTCAGTCTTTTTTTTTTATAAGCCGACTGAAGATGTAAGTTGTCACATATGAGTTAATTAAAGTCGAAGTACATTTTCAGAAGGGACTGGACCATAAAACTCGAATAGATTAAAAAAAGAAAAGATTCCAAAAATAACTGTGAAGCAGCTCACTACATACAGCTGGAGAAAAGTGGAGCTTAAATCACTTCACCTTTTTAAACAATACAAAGAACGCTCCGTGTTCGTCTCAAAGGGAGGTTTGGGTGTTATTACTGGAGCAAAGTTAACACCAGAGTGCGTTACTCTCGACAAATCCCCGAGGTACGTCAGTAAGATCTGAGAAATCTGCTGCTTTCACACACATCCATCCTCTTCAAATACCTGAACACACACATATGTCCTGCAACAACACACACTCCACTGATCCTCTGTGCATGTCGTACCTCTTTGTCTCTTGCCTCTGCACTATCAAAAAACACCTTCTGAGTGTTTTAAGAAAAGTGATTTGAGCTTCAGCAGCAGTCAGCGGATCACTGAAATGCATTTCCTTTGACTGCGACACTGCAAATGTCTGTTTAATATTGAACAGATTTCATTTCTGGCCTCAAAATCAGTGTGAACCTATCAGTGTAACAACTCACCAAGAGGATTTTACACATTTTTCACAGGCTGGCGCACATGTTGTAGTTAAGCACAAACACAAACACACACACACACACACACACACACACACACACACTAATACAGCAATCCGTAAATAATGTGCCAAGGTTTACTGACACGTTATATTTAAAGAAACTGGAAAAAGCAGCAGGTGATAAAACACTTGGCATCAGGCACGGAGACGTTAAATACTGTACTGAGTGTGCCGCATCATCCGATTGTGTACTTTTTGAGCGTCTGTACTAAATAATGATATTTACCCAAACATCCCACTGATCCTCTGTTCCAAAACAGGATGGATCTCTGAGGCTCACATGGAGGAAAGCTGGAACAGAGACACACCAATTACAGAGTGTCATTTTTGCTGACTCTGGCTTTGCATGCACCATCAGTCTCTTTTAGTCCTCCTGTCTGCACTTAAAACCTGCTCAGCTCTGCAGGCTTTCCCCTGCCAGGCCCTCCATCTGCCCCCATTTTGTGATTCCATGTCCTGTTTACTGCAGCACAAGAGACACAGAAATAGAAATACTAGATTTACAGTAGCTATCTGAGACAAGATTAGTGCTTTTGTTTTGCTTTCAAACGATTAAATGAAGACAAAAAAAAGGAAAAAAATCTATGTGATGGTGTCTCATGTGGCTTTTGATGACAATATGACTTCAGATTAAAAAAAAAAAACAGGTTTCTTTAATGTTTTTGCACATATTTGAGTGAAAACAATTACAAAGGCGAGCAGGGTTTAGACCCCACACTGCTGCATGATTATGAAACCAGTGCAGTCATGTGATGTCTTCTCTCATCATCATCATGACAAGTTGGAAGTCTGACCTTCCGCCAGCACACAGTTTGCCATGCAGGGATTGAAGATTGCTATACAGCAGCGGCAGTATACTTGAGGCTACACTAGGGGCGGAGTTTGACCTCCCAAGTCTCAAAACATCACTAATCCGCGTCGGACATTCTGGCACAGGCCATCACTAGCCCAGTTTGTGCAAAAAAAAAAAAAAAAAAAAAAAAAAAAGGGGGACGATTTTCACCGAAACAGCACTGTCCCAACCGGGTGTTTGTGGATTCCAACAGAGGCTCGGACTGCAGCGAATGTGCGTGTCGGAGGGATTGCGAATGCTGCACTATGACAGATAGTGCGTTACATGCGTCTGGCCATATCTGCAGTCATTTCTAACCAGTTTATTCGCAGGAATCGGAGGCAAGTCGTGGGATTTTTGCGCGTTGACAGCTGGACCGCCCTGCACCTCGAACATCCAGGTCTTCGTTTCCCTTTAAGGTGAGTCTGCAGAGCACTTGTTTTCTCATCGCAAGTTGCGGCAAAAAAAAAAAAAAAAAAAAAATATGTGAGCTCCTCCATATCCATCCGGGCTGCGTGAGAAGCGCACGGAAGCCGCTGGAGGAACCACGACTGTCGATTTATGTCAACCTTTAAGAAGACTGTGCAGAAAAATGGTCGCTTATAATAGACAGTATAAGCCCATAATGGCATCACATGGTGTCAGAGAAGGTGGTGCAGAAACACATGTGGACACTGACATCAATAGGTTTCAAAATACGCTCAGATATTTTTATTTCTAAAGATGTTTTTGTTGCAGAGAAACAGAGAAATGAACGCCATCGTCGGTGTTTGTCACTAAAATATTTACTGGTGTGTTTACATGTGAGGAGAGAGCGTTTATTATGCAACTAAATACAGATTTCTGGTCTTTTTGGTTTTAGTATTTGAATGTATTTATAGAAATGACAAAGCAGACATTTATATGATGATGTCAGAAGTTAGAGTTAGTTTGTGTGTTGTGGAATTTTTATACTGTATTTGAGATGTTTTTATTTATATGCTGATCGCTTATTAGACTAAAGTTTATACTGTATTATTCTAATTAAAAAAAAAATAAATAAAAAGACATGCTACTGGGATTATTAAGATTCATCATCATCCTGTTAGTTAAAGTAAAGAGGTCAAAGTGTGTATGTATGTTGGAGTAACTTTAAAGATGATCATTAATTATCTTATTGCAGTTTTTCATACTGCATTTCTATCAATAATGATGGGAAAAAAAATATTTGCACCTCCACTCATGAAATTATTTCAACAATGTGGTTTATTTTTGGCAGATAAAGTGTAACTGAGACTGGAGAATGTAATCACTGCACCAGGTCAAAGGTGATTACTGATGTGTAGAAATAAGAATTAAATATAAAAAAAAAAAAGAGCTAAGTATCAATGGCCAATAGTGTATTTGAAGGATATTTCTCTCTCCTTTTGTGTCATTTTTTTGGGATTATTTTGTGTTAGTAATGTTTCTAAAGAACAACACAAAACAATTGTATTTGACTTCAAGACCAGCGATTTCATAAATAATCACTGTAAGGATTAGAGGTCGACCCATCGAGCTTTTTTAAAGGACTACGTAATAAGGATATTTTTGGGCAGGAAAAGCTGATAACCTATTATTCAGCCGATACTATCCTCGGTTATGATATTAACCATTTTGACTTCGGTAGAAACTGAATATCTATTAAAGTCAAAGTGATAAATACTCAAATATAAATCTGAAACTGAACAACAAACCATTAAATATCCAGCGTCGGTGATTCTATGTTCTCTTTTTTCTATATTTGTATTTTTTTAAACTATTATATTTCCTAAAATTCAGTAATTCCATCTGAAAAGGCTCCTACTATCCATCGGCCGGTTCTGCTGATACTGATAGATAATGTAAACTGATCTAAAATGTCTCTTCGTACGGATGCTCTTCTAACATGAAAAGCATATGTTACGTAACTATCCAGCATCTTTTTTTAAAGGCCACACACTTTCAAATCCAGAGCTGATCCTTTAAGTTTCAAAAATTCTCTTAAATGTCTCATGCATTGCTAAGTGATTCCTTTGGCAATTCAGGAAAAACGTAACTTATTTTACGTTCTTAAGCCCAAATAATGAGTTTCTTCTTTTCTTTCTCCACAGATTTTGTCCAGTTGTCATTCGATGTCTAGAGGCTCATGGCTGAGGCTGCCCTGCGGCTGATTCTCACCATGCTTTCCACCAAACGCTGTGGAGGTGCGTGGGGATGAAATGGACCGAGCCCATGGCCAGACCTGCACACCAGCTCCCACCTCCCAGCATGTCCAGCTGCAACAAGTCTCCCCCCAACTCTGGAGAAGGTAGAGGATGTGATATATCTGACATCCAAACAAATCAGCCATTTGGATTAGTGACGTAGTGACAACAACTGTGTCCAAAATGGAGTGAGTGTCATTCAGGACACTTCTGTTCTCCACAGTGCCATGAATCTGGGAACGCAAACTCAGTTTTATAGCAGACTTTTGCTAAATGAGTGTTAAAAGTTGCAGAAAGCAAGTATAATGAAACATTACTACTGCATTTTAGGTTATATTCTGTTTCTGTGATAATGCAAACATGGAAAATAAGCTGCAGAGTTCTGATTATTCTAACCCCTCCACAGGTTCTAACTCCATGTCATGGGTGAAGATGTTCAAAAAACCTGGAGGAGGCTTGAAGAAATCCTACCAGCCCGGCAGCATGCTGTCGCTCGCTCTAACCAAAGGCCTGCTGAACGAGCCGGGGCAAAACAGCTGTTTCCTCAACAGCGCTGTTCAGGTGAGACGTTACGAATGAAAATACACAACTCAGTGAAATGATTACAGAACTATCATGTCGCATGCATCCCATAATTCATCTGCATAGCTGCTCGGATCACTTGAGAGCAGAGGAATGACTCCAAACCATCCAGCCTCGATGCAGTGGATCTGTAACGTTTACAGTTAACAGACAAGTGAACACAATATTTTTATTCTTACATTAACATCAACTCTCAAATTCTGGGCCTGATGCTGATGGTTACCAGAACAATATTACCTTTTTTTTTTTTTTTTTTTTTTTTGTTTAGGTTTTGTAGATCAGTTTATATCAATGAACTTGACTTGAAACGTCCTGTTCTCCAGACACACACTGTTCAGCCGACAGCCAGGTTCAGGCATCACACTTTAATAATTACTCGGCAGCAGGTCTGAGCAATAACATAATGATTATTATTATTATTATGCAATATTTTTATATTATGATCATAACTATTACAATGTAGTTTTTGTCTTCTGGGTTTATTTTATTCATTTTCAGCTAATTGTTTTGGTCTTATGGAGTAAAATCTGAACTAAAAACTTGCATTTGCACCGAGAGGCTGTGGGCGGGGCTTTCCTTTGTCTGACGCACTTAACGGACAAAAAATCACTGAGGAAAAAAATATTAGACCACCCTTGTTTTCTTCAGTCTCTTGTTCATTTTAACGCCACCTAAAGGTCCATTTGTTTGGATAAATCTAATGATAACAACAAAAATCGCTCATAGCAGTTTAATTTCAGAGTTGATATCTATCCGTTTAACATGTTTTCTTAATAATAATCAAAATCACTTCAGTTCTTACATCAATATCTATGTCAGAAACTGTGCTTTTATTCAGTCCATGTTTTCTTTTCTGCCTGTTTTAGTCACATGATACACACAGGAGTTCCCACCTGATTGGGGGGGGGGGCATCACATACACTTGTTTTAACACAATTCAACCAAAATGAATAAAATAAATAAGCTGGAAATCATGAAATCAAAGACTATAGGTATTGTATAGGTATTTTTTGTCTTTTATCACATTTTTTTTTGTATTTCTTTTGTTATTTTTTTTTTTTTTGTGTTGCTTCTTTATTTGCCATGTTTGTCATGTTTTTATCGTACAAAGTTTGTGTTTTGTCTTTTAGAAGTAATTGGAAACTACAAATAACTGTGCGGTGTGTCTTTTAGTGCATTTGTAGCTGCATCTTATTCATGTTGAACACATTATATTATTAACCTCAGTTCTAAGAGTGTTTACTTTGTACTTAGAGTTAATGTGAGTATGTGATGAATGTTGTGTCATTAAATGTTCACAGGTGCTATGGCAGCTGGATATTTTCAGGAGAAGTTTGAGGCAGCTCTCGGGTCATTTTTGTCTTGGCGACGCCTGCATTTTCTGTGCATTAAAGGTTTGTTCTTCACTGCTTTTCCAACCATATGTCTGAAAATATCACTTTTGACTGTCCGCAAAAACGTTACTGCTTTGAAGATGAAGAGAAGGAACAAGTCTGTTTGAGATCAGTCACTGATTGCTGTTGTTTTTCTTTTTGTTTTGTTGTGTTTTTCAGAGTATCTTCAGCCAGTTTCAGCAGAGCAGGGAGCGTGTTCTCCCCTCCGACAGCCTGCGGAACGCCTTAGCTGAAACTTTTAAAGACGAGCAACGCTTCCAACTTGGCCTGATGGACGATGCTGCTGAGTGCTTCGTACGTCAACACAGTTCATTTTAATATAATAGAAGGAAGAGCACAGCACATTAACTGTGGATAAATGATGCCTATGGCGCGTCTTCTTTGACACTGAAAGGCTGTAAAATAAGTGGAGCCTGTTTAGACTCCAACAGCACTTACTGTTTCCATCTATGCTCTATTTAAGGTACTTTTGAACCCTGTTAGCATTTTGGATTTAGTTTGGTTGTCTTTTTCTAGTGTTTGTACTTAAATACTTGTCACTCTGACTTGAGAAGGGACACACAGCAATTTCAATCCATTTTCATCCATTTAATTATAATGTTCTGTATTATTCAAATACATCCAATTATGTACAAAAAGCAGAAGCATATGTTTTCGTCACATATTTGAGTTTTATTATTACATATCGTGACCAAAGAAAAACAAAATGAACTTGTAGGGTTTTAAGAGCGTTGAAGTTTTTTTTAGTCCTTGTTTTTAAGTGACACTTCTTCTCAGTAACAGTGTAAACTGACACTGAAATGCTCACCTTGCATTCACCTCTACTTTATTTATTTCATGACAGGAGAACATCCTGGAGCGCATTCATTTACACATCGCTTCAGACACAGCCACTGATGCGTGCTCGTCCAAATCCTGCATTACCCATCAGAAGTTTGCAATGATGCTCTATGAACAGGTACAACGCATTGTCACGTGATGAATGAAAGTATAAACACAAAAAATGATTTAAAAGCAAAATATTCATGAACAGTCATGTGAATATGCAGGTTAAAATCTCTACATTTATACCTTTTTTTTGTCTGTTTATTTTTCAGTTTGTGTGTCGTTGTTGTGGTGCATCTTCTGACCCACACCCTTTCACAGAGTTTGTTCATTACGTTTCAACCACCGCGTTATGGTGAGTTCTTGATTTAGTGCCACGGCTTTAAAACCGGGATATAAAAATCAGGTCGAAGTGCTAATCCTGGTTTAAATATTAAAGTATTAAACAAGGTTACTAGTCTCAGTGAACCTAAAATATCTGATTGCAGTTGTAAGCATCCAAATCATAGTACAGTTTCCTTTCTCTCAGTTTTGAAACCTCGAGTCTGTTAATAAATGTTAATGTTTTCACTGTGACTGTAGACATTTTCACGCAGATATTTTCATGCATAGCGTGTGTTCGGTTCTAAAAATAGGGGTACAATGAGTTAAAATGGAAAGTTTAGTTTCTCACCTAAATTTATTATTGCTTTCGATGTGTTTTAGAATCACAGATGTGTAAATTCAGTCACTAAAGTCATTTTGGAATTCTTATATTTTAATATATTTTTTAACCAAATGGATTTCACTGAATGCACACCTAAATTCCAAGTATCTGTTGCTGACTGATAAATATATAACACTTCCTTTTAATCACTCTTTGTCTGATCACACACAGCCAACAGGTTGATCGTATGTTGGGGAAGAACGAGCGGCTGAGGTCGGACATGTTTGGAGAATTGCTGCAGGCGGCAAACAACACAGGTGACCTCCGAAGCTGCCCGGTACGTCATTTACTGCCATTGGTGTCATTTTTAGAGTTTTTTTTCTGAAACAAATACGTGTTATCTCAGTTGCGCGAACTCCCGAGGTGGATTCATTACAGGACATTAATGATTCATGTTGAGCAGAACAGTTTGCACTTACTGTAAAATAGATCCCAAAAAAATATTCTTGCAAATTTGCAGAGAACTCTTTCTGCTGTGACACTGCACTTGAAGCGTCCGGACGGAGACGGTGCTAGACTAGTGTTAGGATATAAATAGCAGTAAGAGCTTATCCACTGTTTTTCTCTCATCTGTATTTGCTGCTGCTGTCTTCCTTTTCGGTGTGCATCAGTTTGGAAGATGACAGCTCCGTTCCTTTAACTCAGCATTCTTGCCAAAGTTGCAAACTCCAGAACTGAGTGAATGATGTTGCGCTGTGCCGATGATACAGCAGATACTAAAGTTGTCCTGATTTTAAAGTGATAAGTCATATTCATTTTGTTTTTCACTAAGAGGCGAGTGTATCTGGGATGTAAATGTTCTCATATCAAAAGGTACAGAATTAAATAAGGAAGCAACACATTACCTCAAGTAAAAAAAAAAAAAATCAACCCAGAAATGTTATTTCTTACAATTGTATCTGAGTGTGAACATGGTTTTGTGCAAAACTGAAAGTGTACGATTTAGACAACTGAGTGCAACCACTTAGCCCAGCTGTCTTTTGACATGTGCCAGAAATAGACAAAAGCAATGCGCAAGTGCCTCATTTAAATGTTTCTCTCCTTTTTTTTTTTTTTTTCCGCTCACATATTTTTCCACATTTCCTTTCTAAATAAGACAGCTTTTTCCCTTTGCCTCAGGTCTTTGTATTAAATTATGCTAAATTCTGCCACTTCAACTGAGGTGAAACTGTTTTTTTCTTTGTTAGAGAGACAGTAACTGAATGACTTACCCAAAAATAACTTAAAAACCTTTATCCCATGGGATGTTTTTTGTAATATTCAGTTGTAGTGTATAATTGCTTTGGTTTATATAAAAGTGATTTTTTTTTTCTTCTGAATTTGCAGAGTGACTGCGGTCAAAGTATCAAGATCCGCCGTGTGCTCATGAACTGTCCAGAGATCGTCACTATTGGATTTGTTTGGGATGCTGAGCAGTCGGATCTTACAGACGATGTCATTAAGTCTCTCGGTCCACGTTTGAACTTATGTGGGGTAAGACACGAATGCGCTTTTATGCAAATCAAGTATTATTTGCATGACTTAAATCAGGGGTGTCAAACACGCAGCCCGTGGGCCAAAGGGCTCAGTCCGATTCATGAGATGAATTTATGAGATGCAAAAATTAGACTGAAGAAATTAACAATCAAAAACGTCAAAATCATTTTAGTTCAGGTTCCCTATACAGTTAAATTCAAACTTAAGTGGGTCAGACCAGTAACATACTATCATAATAACCTGTAAATAATGACAACTCCAAATGGTTCTCCTTTTTAAGTGTAAAAAAAAAAAGTTAAATTACATGGAACAAACTATTCTAGCAAATCATTCCTTCACAAAAAATATTAATAATCTGAACAAATATGAAAAACTTGAAATGTCTTAAATGAAGTGCATTATACCTGTTATTTAATGATTTGTGCCTTTATAGGTTCACTGTGATTTGTGAGTTTTAATGGACGTGTGTAAATGAAAAAACTGAGGTATAATATTGTTAAAATTTCACTTATTTTTCCAAAGAAATTTCAGGTTGTTTGAGATTTTTCATGTTACTCAAATTTTTTACTGGATACCTTATAGATGTAAACATTTCCATAATGTAATGTTCCTTTTTTCAGTTATTATTCTACTGGTCCCATTTTACTGGTTTACTGGACCCACTTGAGATCATACTGGGCTGAATGTGGCCCCTGAACTGAAATGAGTTTGACACCATGATTTAAATAGACACTGTTTGTTGTTTTGTTACCCCGCCCCCTGAAGGGGAGGCACTGGGCTGGGGTGCCGTAAAGGCGGGGTTAATGTGACTAATTCATGGGGTCCAGCATTTCTTGGGGGGCCCCTAGAGCAGTGGAGGGGGTCCAGTGGATACAGGTTAGAAGTTAAAGTTTTGTGTAAGTTCTGCTGCGTAACAGAGACGTAGAAGCCGGAAGTCGGACGTGGAAAGTATTTTTCTGTGTCAAATGAACACTAATAGAGTTGATTTTAACTTTATTCTAGAGTGTATTTAGTCCCTATCCAGATCAGTGTT